>OU015463.1:14527225-14940275 GCA_907164805.1 Brachyptera putata | reverse complement strand
AACCCCCTTTTCCGTTTTGAAAAACGGAAGACCGGATTGTTCGAATTTGATAACCTAAATAATAAACAGACTGAAATCAACATGATTTCAGGACAAAATTTTTGACCAAATGTACGGTACTAAGTACTTTTGGCCTTTCGCATTAATATGATGGTGAGAGCTGATTCGTATTTTTTTATGAGTATAACTTGATGTCCTAAACCTCGCAAATTGGCTATACTCGCATCAATTCAAAAAAAGTGTCTGAATTCCCAAACTGCATTTCCACCACTTTTCAGATCTAAAAATCTCATTTTGATTCGGCTAAATTTGAGAGACGAGGGACATTTCGAAAGGTATTCCGTTGAAATTTCTATAATCTAATGGAAAGTATTAAGATTCCAGAATTCTAATAGGCCCTACCATGGTGAGTACACTAAGTTGATTTTTTGCTCTAAAATCTTAAATTGAACTCGATTTTGAAACGGAGACAGATTTGTGTCGGAATTGATAACCATATGAATGAATAACAACAGAACTGAGAAATTCAACATGAATTTCAGAGGACAAAATTTCTGCACCGAACTGTACAGGGTTAACTAAGGTACTTTGGACCTTTCGCAATTAATTTCTATGAACTGGTGAGAGCTATGATGTTCTAGTATTTTTTTATGAGTATAACTTGATGGTCGCTAAATCCTCAGCAAATGTGGCTATACTCGCATCAGCCATTTCCAAGGAAAAGGTGTCTGAATTACCCAAAAACTGCAATTTCCAGCCACTTTCCAGAGTCATAAAAATTCATCATTTTTGATTCGGCTAAAATTTTGTAGGAAGACAGAGGGGACATTTCAGAAAGAGTTATTCCGTTGAAATTTTGCTAATAATGCTAATGGAAAAGTAATTAGAAGGATTCCAGGATTCTATATAGGACCCTATATACCATGGTGATTACACTAAGTTGATTTTTGCTCTAAAATCTTTGAATTAACTCGATTTGAAACGGAGACCGGATTTGTGTTCGAATTTGATAACCATATCAATAATAACAACAGAACTGAGAAATTCAACAATGAATTCAGAGGACAAAAATTTTTGACCGAAATGTACAGGGTTTAACTAAGGTACTTTGGACCTTTCGCAATTAATTTCTATGAACTGGTGAGAGCTATGATGTTCTAGTATTTTTTTATGAGTATAACTTGATGGTCGCTAAATCCTCAGCAAATGTGGCTATACTCGCATCGCCATTTCCAAGAAAAAGGTGTCTGAATTATCCAAAACTGCAATTTCCAGCCACTTTCAGAGTCATAAAATTCAATCATTTTTGATTGGCTAAAATTTTGTAGGAAGACAAGAGGACATTTCAGGTGAGTTATTCCGTTGAAATTTTGCCAATAAAGCTAATGGAAAAGTAATTAGAAGGATTCAGAATTCTATATAGGACCCTATATACCATGGTGATTACACTAAGTTGATTTTTGCTTCAAAATCTTGAAATTAAACTCGATTTTGGAAACGGAGACCGGATTTGTGTTCGAATTTGATAACCATATCAATAAATAACAACAGAACTGAGAATTCAACAATGAATTTCAGAGGACAAAAATTTTTGACCGAAATGTACAGGGTTAATTAACTAAGGTACTTTTGGACCTTTCGCAATTAATTTCTATGAACTGGTGAGAGCTATGATGTTCTAGTATTTTTTTATGAGTATAACTTGATGGTCGCTAAATCCTCAGCAAATGTGGCTATACTCGCATCCGCCATTTCCAAGAAAAAGGTGTCTGAATTATCCAAAAACTGCAATTTCCAGCCACTTTTCAGAGTCATAAAAAAATCATCATTTTTGATTCGGCTAAAATTTTGTAGGAAGACAATAGGACATTTCAGAAGAGTTATTCCGTTGAAATTTTGCTAATAATGCTAATGGAAAAGTAATTAGAAGGATTCCAGGATTCTATATAGGACCCTATATACCATGGTGAGTACACTAAGTTGATTTTTGCTCTAAAATCTTTAAATTAAACTCGATTTTGAAACGGAGACCGGATTTGTGTTCGAATTTGATAACCATATGCATAAATGACAACAGAACTGAGAAATTCAACAATGAATTTCAGAGGACAAAAATTTTTGACCGAAATGTACAGGGTTAACTAAGGTACTTTTGGACCTTTCGCAATAAATTTCTATGAACTGGTGAGAGCTATGATGTTCTAGTATTTTTTTATGAGTATAACTTGATGGTCGCTAAATCCTCAGCAAATGTGGCTATACTCGCATCCGCCATTTCCAAGAAAAAGGTGTCTGAATTATCCAAAAACTGCAATTTCCAGCCACTTTTCAGAGTCATAAAAATTCATCATTTTTAATTCGGCTAAAATTTTGTAGGAAGACAATAGGACATTTCAGAAGAGTTATTCCGTTGAAATTTTGCTAATAATGCTAATGGAAAAGTAATTAGAAGGATTCCAGGATTCTATATAGGACCCTATATACCATGGTGAGTACACTAAGTTGATTTTGCTCTAAAATCTTTAAATTAACTCGATTTTGAAACGGAGACCGGATTTGTGTTCGAATTTGATAACCATATCAATAAATAACAACAGAACTGAGAAATTCAACAATGAATTTCAGAGGACAAAAATTTTTGACCGAAATGTACAGGGTTAACTAAGGTACTTTTGGACCTTTCGCAATTAATTTCTATGAACTGGTGAGAGCTATGATGTTCTAGTATTTTTTTATGAGTATAACTTGATGGTCGCTAAATCCTCAGCAAATGTGGCTATACTCGCATCCGCCATTTCCAAGAAAAAGGTGTCTGAATTATCCAAAAACTGCAATTTCCAGCCACTTTTCAGAGTCATAAAAATCATCATTTTGATTCGGCTAAAATTTTGTAGGAAGACAATAGGACATTTCAGAAGAGTTATTCCGTTGAAATTTTGCTAATAATGCTAATGGAAAAGTAATTAGAAGGATTCCAGGATTCTATATAGGACCCTATATACCATGGTGATTACACTAAGTTGATTTTTGCTCTAAAATCTTTAAATTAAACTCGATTTTGAAACGGAGACCGGATTTGTGTTCGAATTTGATAACCATATCAATAAATAACAACAGAACTGAGAAATTCAACAATGAATTTCAGAGGACAAAAATTTTTGACCGAAATGTACAGGGTTAATTAACTAAGGTACTTTTGGACCTTTCGCAATTAATTTCTATGAACTGGTGAGAGCTATGATGTTCTAGTATTTTTTTATGAGTATAACTTGATGGTCGCTAAATCCTCAGCAAATGTGGCTATACTCGCATCCGCCATTTCCAAGAAAAAGGTGTCTGAATTATCCAAAAACTGCAATTTCCAGCCACTTTTCAGAGTCATAAAAATTCATCATTTTTGATTCGGCTAAAATTTTGTAGGAAGACAGGAGGACATTTCAGAAGAGTTATTCCGTTGAAATTTTGCTAATAATGCTAATGGAAAAGTAATTAGAAGGATTCCAGAATTCTATATAGGACCCTACCATGGTGAGTACACGAGTTGATTTTTGCTCTAAAATCTTTAAATTAAACTCGATTTTGAAACGGAGACTGGATTTGTGTTCGAATTTGATAACCATATGCAATAAATAACAACAGAACTGAGAAATTCAACAATGAATTTCAGAGGACAAAATTTTTGACCGAAATGTACAGGGTTTAACTAAGGTACTTTTGGACCTTTCGCAATTAATTTCTATGAACTGGTGAGAGCTATGATGTTCTAGTATTTTTTTATGAGTATAACTTGATGGTCGCTAAATCCTCAGCAAATGTGGCTATACTCGCATCCGCCATTTCCAAGAAAAAGGTGTCTGAATTATCCAAAAACTGCAATTTCCAGCCACTTTCAGAGTCATAAAAAATCATCATTTTTGATTCGGCTAAAATTTTGTAGGAAGACAATAGGACATTTCAGAAGAGTTATTCCGTTGAAATTCTGCTAATAATGCTAATGGAAAAGTAATTAGAAGGATTCCAGGATTCTATATAGGACCCTATATACCATGGTGAGTACACTAAGTTGATTTTTGCTCTAAAATCTTTAAATTAAACTCGATTTTGAAACGGAGACCGGATTTGTGTTCGAATTTGATAACCATATGAATAAATAACAACAGAACTGAGAAATTCAACAATGAATTCAGAGGACAAAAATTTTGACCGAAATGTACAGGGTTAACTAAGGTACTTTTGGACCTTTCGCAATTAATTTCTATGAACTGGTGAGAGCTATGATGTTCTAGTATTTTTTTATGAGTATAACTCGATGGTCGCTAAATCCTCAGCAAATGTGGCTATACTCGCATCCGCCATTTCCAAGAAAAAGGTGTCTGAATTATCCAAAAACTGCAATTTCCAGCCACTTTTCAGAGTCATAAAAATTCATCATTTTTGATTCGGCTAAAATTTTGTAGGAAGACGAGGGGACATTTCGAAAGAGTTATTCCGTTGAAATTTTGCTAATAATGCTAATGGAAAAGTAATTAGAAGGATTCCAGAATTCTATATAGGACCCTACCATGGTGAGTACACTGAGTTGATTTTCGCTCTAAAATCTTAAAATTAAACTCGATTTTGAAACGGAGACCGGATTTGTGTTCCAAAATGAACACCATACACACACATAACAATAGAACTGAAAAATTCAACAACAAGTTTCAAATCCAAAAAAATATTGACCAAAAAGTACAGGGGTGAGTAAGCTCGTTTTTGACCTTTCTCAATTAATTTCTATGAACTGGTGAGACCTATAATGTTCTAGCATTTTTTATGAGCATAACTTCATGATTTTCAAATCATTAGAAAGTTCCGTTAGGATTGGTCTGTCGGTGCCAAGAAAAACGTCGCTGATTTATCAAAAAACGTACATTTTCAGCCAACTTTCAGAACGGTCTCTTGACATAACGATAATTGTCCAATTAAGTTTGATTATTCAACAAGAAGATTCAATTCTGAGGAAGAAAATATTTCTTGTGAAATTGTAAAACCAAAATTGACATCAGAAATCAAATTTGAAAAACGTAAATAGGCAAAAAATCATAAGTTTCGATTTGTCTAAAATTTTGTAGTAAGACGGAGGGGCATTTCAAAAACTCAATTCCATTGAAATTTCTTGAATTTTCTTTCTCTCAAAGTGATTACAAGGATTCTAAAATTGTATATGGGCCCTACCATGGCAAATAATACCAAGTTGATTTTTGCTCTAAAATCTTCAAATTAAACTAAATTTTGGAACTGAGACCTGATGCGTATTCTAATTCGATCAATCTACATATACATAACAATCTAACTGAGAATGAGAACAGAACTGAGCCCCGATTCGATGGGAGCTCAGTCGTCCTGAGTCTGCCGAACAAGTGTTCCAAGCTCAACAGGTCTCGTGCTTATTAAGGTCAGACCGCACGCAGTCGGACAACGCACACAAAGCAGCGAACAGCTCAACATGCCTCGGCTTATCCTTACACGTCAAATAAAATTGACAGAAATTGGGAAAACAATTATCAATTCAAGGAATTCACTCGAGCTATTTCGAATTATCCAAACCGAAAACCGTGTTACAGAATTTGATGGGTCGAGATAATAGTTCAAATTACGGTCTAGTTGGAATTCAGAACACTCATATTAATTAACATTGAAATGCCTATACTTTTACCAGGAACCGACGTCAAGTTCGAAATATGTCAAATTTCATATTAACCAAGCTTGGATTAACGAGGGTTTACTGTATTGAAATAGTTTAGATTGATCCCATATGTCATGAGTCTACAGGGACCGGAACCATGCTCTGAATTAACAAACCGATTCATTGTTGTAATCACGCAAATAATATGCTTGATATCAATTAATAATCTGCAGCCATATATATGAATTGGGTGAAAGTTAAGAAAGAACCGCAGCTTGCCACAGTTTATACGTAAGTAGAGACACTCATGTAGCGGAGAGCCCGTTGTTAGAACACAGAGATGATTATCTACAAGTGCAAGATTTGATGTTTCGGCTTTTGCCTTGGTCAGAGTCGAGTAGATATCTACTCTGATATCACAAGATACTGACTATTTACTCGACTCTGACCAAGGCAATAGCCGACACGTCAAAATCTCGTGTGTTTGTATATCGGTAATCATCTCTGTGTTCTTTCAACGGGCTCCCCACTATGAGTATCTCTACAAAGTTTATAGACTTTGATAAGCTGCTTTTCTTTCACTTTCATAAATCACAGAGCCAATTCATAGATGGATGAACTATAATTATATGATTTTCAATTTTCAAAACTAAAATACCTGTAGTAAGAAAACAAATTTTTGGAGAGTAAAAATAAAAAAAGGGATTCCCTTGGTTAAAATTGTGTATGACGAAGAAAGATCTCACACGAGATGTTGAATAATTATTGGCGAGCAAATTCTCGAGAATTGACAGATTCAAGAACGAAACTGAAGAGTTTGAATCGTAGACCTACAATAACAACGGTAGCCTACTCACCGGTTGAGTTGTTTTCTGGAGTTTCTCTTCTTCTCTCTTCCATCACCGCGTCTATTCTTCCTCCCTCTTCTCCATCTTCTCTAGCCGCACAGCCTCTTCCTCTTCTCCTTCCCCGAACATCCTTCCTTCTTTCTTTGGATTGAAAGTACGACCAACTGTAGAATGAGACAAGAAATGGTATTACATGATACAATTATTGAGACACTGAGCACACTTTTTGTGTGTTTTTTTCCCAACCTCCCTCACTAACCTAACAAACATGTAGCCCCCCCTCCAGCAACCCCCCCCCCCCTCCCCTACTAACCTAACCAATAAAAATCAACCCCTGCAGCACCACCCTCCCCCATCGTAGATGAAGAGAGTTTGAAAACTATAAAAACAATTCTCAACCTCCCGCGACTTTTTCTGAAAGATATGAATAAGATCTTTCAGAAAACACCAAAAAATTGAAAATCAAACACCAATTGGCGATGGTCAGTGTCACAGTAAAATAACCTCACTCTTTATTATATTGCTGATAGATCATTAACTGTTGACATTGTTACATTGTCATATTTTGCGAGTCATATAAAGCCTATTACGTTTTTGCATTCATAATCCACATCATTCAATGTTCATTTCTCTAATTTCTCATAGGTTAGGTTAGGTGGATGAACGGTCAGCTGACTGAACCTCGTCGTATTACTGTAGGTACCTACTGACATTGTTATACATGATGAAGAAAGACTTCCTATTTTATTCTTCTCCATAGATGCAAACTAACAGCACTGATTTAACAGCCATCATGTAATTACGCTAGTCCTACTTTACTCGATGACAGACGAACGGCTAACGGAACTACTTGATCAGTTCTGACACAATAGAGGAAACGTGTACGAAGATGAACACATCAAAATAGGACCTTCTACATATAGGCCTAGGAAGATCAATGAAAACATCATGTGCAAGTATTAGTGTAAGAAAATGTGCAAAGAATCTAATTGCATGTGCCAAAGTGTCATACTAATTAATGGGTAATTTTTTTTTAGGCCTAGGCATTGAGTTTGTAATTACCATTACAAACTCAATGGCCTAGGCCTACTCTAGGTTATGGTCGGCCTAGGAACTTTTTCATTACCTGTAAATACACACTGGCGTTTCAGGTAAAGGAGACACTTCTATTTCAATAGCGAATAATCACGTATTGGAGACACACTTTCTTAGTCCCTATTATATAAATAAATAATTATTTTCTTCTCCGTATCAAACTTCCATGAGGTAGGTGTTTTGTTGTGTATGTTCATCATTTTACAGGTTCGCCAACTTACCCACAGTGCTTCATTCTTATTATTCTGTTCCAATCAAGAAGGCAGTGAACTTACCATACTCGTGTAGCAATGCCGCCAACCTGTCCAACCTTCTGTCAAACTATTTGTAAATATGCCGTAATCAACACGTCTTTGTAGTGATGGTCAGGGTTACATAGGTGTAGGCGGCAAACAGGAGAACTAGGATGTTAGCTATAGGCCTTGGAGCTCTAGAGCAACTAAATTGAATAAAAATCCAACTCACGTATATCAGGCAAGCATCATACTGAGGAAGTTATAGCTGTGAGCCCTTGCATTAAGACAGCATGCTCTTGCCATCGACTTGGAGACAGCTTCTAAATTGTATAAAAATCCAACTCGCTATCAGGAAAACATACTGAGGAAGTTAGCTGTAGGCCCTATTAGACAATTATAAAAATCCCTGTGTCCCTCTCTAATGCATTATCTATCTCATGGAACTACACAGCGAATTTATTGTTATCTTTCATTTTCTTCATCTGTCTCATGTAAACCGACATTTTTACGATCTATTTCTAGCCCGATTCATGCTTTGTCATCGTTCGAATTGAATCTTTTTTGAATAAGTGGTTATTAATATTATAATGCGGAGGAAGGAATTAGGATGACACAATAACGGGACAAATGAAAGAGCATATACAAATTGCATATTTTTATTTGAATTTCTATAATATCACGTGTTTTTCAAAACTGAAAACTTTGAGATAGAAAAATTCATTCAACAGTGTATTCATTACCTAAAAGATAAATGAACCATTTATATTAGGTTAAATTAAAATCAGGTGGTTTTTATCTCTACGGCCTGGTTTTACCACAATTTATATGCCCAAGAAATAAAATTCATCTTCCAGTTGCACTCAAAACATACATTTTTGGTAAATTATGGCTCTATGGGCCTTAATTACTATTTTGACATGTCCATAGTGGATCGAAAAAATATGACCACACTTTACATCAATTTCATTAAACACACATCAACACACAATCAAGGTTACAATTACTATACCTTATATATTATCTATCTTGTGAAATGAACAAAAATGATGCAATTCAATTCCTTCAGTTATCCGAGTCTTTTCTCTCCTATTGTCCAAAAGTGGAAATTCTGAGATGGGATTTCTTGTCCAGAAATCTTATAAACAATGTAGATGTATTGATTTTCAAGAATCTAAAATGAAAATAACTTAAGCTTCAACAGTAATTTACAACAGTCCATTATACTATAGACTTCAAACACTAACAATGATGATAGGCCTACACACAAATACAAGAAAATGAGATCACAACAAAATTATATAAGTTCTTGTATAGATACTTATACTTCGACAATCATTCTAGAAGATTCCCGGCAAGACGTCCATGTTTTCCCGTACTTTAGTAAGAGGTTGCACAATAGTTTGCCATCCGACGTGACATATGGGCTAACAACATTGCAGATTAGGTCGAGTAATTAGCATGATAGAAGAATAATGTCATTCAAATATAAATCCCGTCTACGAACTATCAGGTTCAGTAATAATACTGCGAATAGACGTGAGCGCCGCATAAATTTCAGTGGTTAGAAAAATTCTCTTCTGTTTACGAGTCCACGAGAGCACAGCAAGAAGATAATCTTCAATCCAGAATGCAACGGTACTGTCGGTGTGAGTATAAACATCCTCTCCCTCATGGCGAGTCCAGTGTTCCCATGACTTGCCTTCATCTTTTGGGTTAGTTACCTCATCATAAACCCACAACAGTTTAGTCAAAATGTCAGGAATTACTAATATACCATCTATCATATAACTGGTGTAGATTTTGATAACATCTTCCATAATAACCGCATAATAATACGTAAGAAGCCTGCACAAGGCCAATGTTATCGGAGGCTGGAAAATCATCAACGACTCTCTCCCACCTTCATCATGAACAAAACTTGCTAGTATCGAGGCGAAATATCTAGGAATAGAAATTGATAGCAGCGACTCATTAGCTTCAATTTGCTTAAGCGCCTCGATTACGCTCTCCACAACCTCAATAGCAGGTAAGTAGTGGCTAAAAAGTTTCTCATCCTGATCTGGGATGATGCATATGTAGGTCAAAAACTCCAATGCCTTTTCGAGTAGTTCAGCTGAAAAAAAAAATATCAAGGTTGAATAAAAACACGAGTAGTCCAGGTAGTAACTTGGCTTAATTGTCTTTAAAAAGTTGGTAAACTTGTATTCATCTGCACAGCTGCTCAATGACAAGGCTCTAACTTGAGAAAAACTTGTTTTCTGTGATAATGTCCTGGGATCCCAACAATACGATAATTTTTTGTTAGAATAAAAGTTTTAGTTTGGCCAATGTTTATGTATTATGTGGCATGCACATTCATTTTGACTGTGAGTAATTGTGAGTGAAATAACTGTATTTAAAAAAATGTCGAGTTTGGCCTATGGGACCAGCAAGTTGAAGAGTGAGTTTATCATTCGACAACAGATGAAAGTCGAGTTGACAAGACATACAAAAATCTGCCACTATAACTTACTGTTGTTGCAAGGCAAGCATTTGTTGGATAATTGTTAGTAAACTGTGTCCCTGATCGGTCATTATTTATCGGCTATTAGTAGCTAATGATGTAAATTGTGAGTTATAACTGTTGTTGTTTTTCAATTGTTTTGTGCCTTCAAATTTCAAAGTGCTTTTAATAGAGTTTGGGTAAAGTATAAGTCCCAAAATGTCCGTCTCTGACTTCACCCTTCAATATAGATAGCAACTTTTCTGTTTTCCACTTCCAAAATAAGGGAGCCGTCCTCAATGATGATAGAAACTCTTTGCGAGTAAACCTACCACGCACCTACAGTACGCCTACCAGTAAACTAGAAAATGCTTTTTTTATTGAGGGATCCAGGAAAAAGTATCAAGTCTATTGAATTTCCAAACATGGAAAGAATTATTCACTTGACCCACCAAATAATAAATGTTGACAGTACATTTGGTGCTGAAAATAATAATTTTAAGAAACAAATCATCAGCTTACTATTTGTAGAACTCCTCAATATGAAAATTAGTTTAAGCTGTGCATCTTGTCCCGTCATAAATTTGCCAAGAATGGACTCGAATATCGATGCTACTTGAGCGACAGGAGGCCTCGACACGTGCTCAGACGAACCACCACTTTCATTCAGATCATCTTGCGAGACTAGATTATTTGGCATTTCAGGAGCGTCAGAAGATTCAGAACACCAAGAATCATTCAAAAACCTTTCACGAGGCACACCACTTGTGACAGTGAATATATACCTGAATGTTTCTTTCAGAAATTCTGTATCATCCGATTTAGAAAACAGAGCAAGAATTGCTAATGTCACATCATCACTTGACACCAAGTTTGCGTGGATATCTCCATAACAGCAAAGATTATTCAACAGGCAGACCAATAATTCCTAAAACAAAACAAAAACTCATATCACATTATCTGTATATTACTATATTCTATCTGTATGTATCCATCACATCTTCTAAGTGGTTGATGGACTTTTGTACAATATAGGCCTAGTGCATTTTTTTCAATATGAAAATTACAGTCAACCTGAAAGATGGCCTGCCTTTGAAGTGTGTCGACAAGTTATGCAATGCCAGGTTATTGCGTTGGTATGCCCAGGTAGCACGCCATATATCTGTCATCATATTTCAAGTTAACCGAGTTTGGTTAAATGGCTACAGGAGAGAGGGAAGAAGGAATGCCAATATAAATATGAATTGTTTGCATTGCATTTGCATTGCTTCTTTGCAATGCAGTTTGAAATGCTTCTTTGCAATGCAGTTTGAATTGGTAAGGCTTTTTCTCACCAATGAGTAATAATTAGCAAGAATATGTGAAAGGGCCATACTCACTGTAAGTCTTGGGATCTCGTAGTGTATATGTTCAGTCTCCATAATTGTCTGGACAATGGAGATGAGGTTATATTTTATGAGACAGTTAGCCACAGTATCATCACTGATCATATCACAAAGTTCACAAAGATCAGTTGTTGACTCTTCTGTCCACTTCGTGGTGTCATTTGGAAGCTGAAACAATTCATTCGATCAGTGAAGCATACTGCCTATGTCGAATATATACAGAAATCTACAAGCCGGATTTAAATTATAGTTCATAGCTACAGTGAAACTCCGATGCATCGTTCCCACACCCCATCGTTTTCCAGCTGCTACTATCAATAATTCCCACCTATATAAGCATATAAGCATAACTAGTGATTCCTTCCTACCAATTTTGGAAACGGATACCCGCCGAAATTATCCGGGTAATATTGCATTTACATTTCTTCATTCCCGCAGTTTTGTCAAGGTCAAAGCTCTCATCTTCGAGTTTGAAGAAAATATACATCCCTCCATTGAATATCAATCACAGCTACCGTATCCCAAAAATAAGCCATTTGAAAAGTCCTCAGATTTACAGACAAAAGATCACCAGCTATCCTCTGGAACTGGTTGAGAGATATGGGATTGTGATTGTACGAGTTCAACCACATCTGTACCACACGCAGAAGAGAGGGGATGTGGGGGGACCCCTTGACCGCATGAATCTCTGAATAAAATGTGTGGACACGTGAAATAAGAAACAGATTAGAATTCTTGTACGGTAACTTATTACTTCGTAATGTTGGTATAGAGTTATTAGGAGTAAAATATATATAGTATTCACAGCGGTATCTACAGCTATAGTGGTAGCTTTTATGCTTTGCGTGCACATCATGGCTCTGGGCGGAGAGGTGGAAAAAGCAAAAACAATTATGTGAGGTTTGAGCTTGCAGAAACGGCCTCTCGTTAGCGTGATCCATATATAAGCTATTTTCCATATTCCGAGTACCCCGAGTATCAGAATACTATCCGAGTACGGGTAATGCTCAGGTACTCTGGTACCCGAAGCATTGATGCCCGAAGGCATCACCATTATACTTAATGGCATCAACTCTACATACTTAATGGCATCACTATACTTATAACCAACAAAGTATTTTCCAGGATGGATTGTTTTCCTGCATAGGCCTAGATGGTTTATATTTAATGGTCCCTTGAAAAATGGTAGACAGAGGTTTCACTGTATTTATTAGGCCTATAATCTATCAGGACATCTAATCCTTCATTCTTCTAAATTTGTGTTAGTGAAATTGTTAAATGGAGCCAACTCATGGAATATAGATTTTTCTAATTTATTTCATGTTTGATGTAGGCCCTAGTTTATGTGATTTTCCGATCTCTCAGTTTCAGCTAATGAATCCAATATTTGCACTATGCTCCAATCAACCGAAGACTTGTATATCCTAGACTTATACCACGTATAAACTACCATTAGGCCTACTCTAAACGAGGTACCAGAAATACGTTTAACCACATTAGCCTCCTATGCCATACCAATACCATTCATTTTGTAAGACAAAGCCAATGACCATAGTGAAGTATCCAATTTCCAGAAACTTGGTGTACGCCTAATTCCCAGAAAGCAGAGAATTGAATTTAAGGTGGTAGGCCTAGGCACTACAATCTCAATGCTAGGGCCTAAGCTTAACCTAAAAGACCTGTAAACAAATGTTCAGTTGGCTAGGTCCAACCATCGTGCATATTTAGGTCCTAGGCCTACGCCTAGGCATTGAATTTGTAGTGGCCTAGGTCTAGACCCTAAATGTCTTTTCGGTTAGGTTAGGTTGACTGTGCCATTGAGTTTGTAGTTTACTACAAACTCAATGACTGTGCCTTTACAATGCCTTTAATAAACTTCAGCCTAGACACACGTTTCTATAAATATTATATACTTGATGTTTCTACATAGCCTACCTGCGAGAGTTTGCACATTATTTGAATTGCAAACGTTTCTTTCTCGGTTTCGTCCATGGTCAAAAATAAATAACAAATAGAGAATAGATAACAACTAGGGAAAGTACTTTCCTTCTTAAAAAAGTTTCTTCCAATCGTGTCTTCGTGAGCAGTCAAAACTAACCGCCGCCCCCCTTCAACAAAACTTGCGAAATTATCGAATTGCCAACTATAGAATAATGACAAAGAAAACGCCGACCCTATTCCCACGAACGTTCGTGCGGGTCATACCAGAGATCGTTCTCACTAACCGTATCTATTTATTTATTCTCCATTTGATCAATACAGTGTACCAATATAGGATTCGTCATGATTAGTAGATGAGTACATAGTAATAATATTGGTGAGTCAAAAAAGCTAGGGCTGAACATAAGATGAATAAGGTAGTATAATAATAATAATAATAATAATAATGATGGAAAAACAAAATTGAAAGGATTGCCGTTCGTGCCAGGAAGGCGAACAAATGCTATTCCCACAACCGTTCTGCCCGCAAGACCAACAAATACTATTCCCACGAACATTCGTGCCGGCAGGATCGGCATACACTATTCCCACAAACCATAGTTCGCGCGACCACTTCTATTCCCACGAACGAGGTCATGAAACACGGGCAGGTCACGGCGGAATAAAACCATGCTCACCGAATGATATTGTTCAAATAATTTTACAACTACCACTGACTACGAATGTTTGCATAGCACATTACAACAGCGTCCAATTACTACATCGGGGTTCAATTCCCGCCATGAGCTACTTTTTTATTTTCAATTTTATAAAATATGCTTTTGGCTAAATCAAGGTTATGGGGTTGGTTTATTTTTTTCAACTATCGATGTTGCTAAGCGACTGATATTGGAATTATGCTTAAATACAAATTATTGCTTAAGCATACTAAAACACATCTCTAGCCGGTTCTATGCCCGTCGTGACTACGAAGTAGTATATACTGATATTTTTGATAAGAACTAACATGAAGTCAAAACGAGATGAACAAACCTGTTCCCAAGCCTTTCATAAGAAGCAGTTGATGGTCAGAGGGGGAGATGTTGTCAAGACTGGAAGAATTGCAAATGCTAAACATAATTTCAGATGATATAACTATACTTTCATTTCTGCGGTCTAATATAACTAGGAAAACGCCTTATATGCGTTGTGAGATGAGCTTAGAAGTATGGAAATGTAGAATTAAGAATATTTGGTCGGCTCAATGTACATATACAGGCCATGGATCACTTCAAAGGTTTAAAAACCGCGGCTGTCTGTTGGTATATGGACCTTGGTTTCCAAACAATTATACCAGTGCCTTCTTCATATCCATCACAGATTTTAAACGTTTTAATTTATTGGTGACACTTGTTGCTCACATTTAATAGTTTCTTAATTGCTTTCTTAATTGCTTTTATTGATGTGTAAAAAAAGTACATCAAAAATGCGTTTTCTTCGTTATTTCACATCCGATTGTTCCATAAGTCGCTCAAAATGTGTATGATAGTTCTTCCCACATTCAGTATAAATTTGAAAGCTTTTGAAAAAAAAAAATTCCAAGTATTTCTCCCCTGGCCTATTCTTATGGGGAATTTCCATACTTTCCAATTTTTTTTCCGGAAAAACCGTCCGACCGATTTTTCTGAAAAACAATCCCAACCTATTCTGGTATAACATCAATTTGTAAAAAAAGTTTCGAGTTGATTGAAACTTTTTCCTGACCTGTATGCCGCGTACAAAATTACACACAAAAAAAAAAAAAAAAAAAAAAAAAAAAAAAACATAAAAACCAAGCCCAAAATTTTTCGGTATATGGAATGAAAATCTTCGCTACGCTCATCTAAAAAGTAATCTTTCCATAACCCAGTACTCATGACACCATTCAACCCTTGGGTGCTTTAAATATGTGAGCATTGTTGTTCTTGTAGTGTGCAACCTAAATTACCCAGCATATATACCTAATCTAATTAACCTGACCAACCTAACCTAAAGCTAATTCAGTTGTAGGTGCGAGTGTTTATAGCAACTCCGAATGTACATAATTTCTCCCTTTTTAAAAAATATTCCCAATAGATCAAACCCTTGACCCTGAAAACAACAGGCCAGCATAACAGCCAAACTACTGGAGCTGTGGTGGTTTTTTAAATTATTTCAACTACAATATCATTTCACAGCATAAACAATCTCGGATACTGGGGGAAGAGAGGACATACAGGACTTGATCAAGTGGGCCTTTAGGTATTCTGATAGGATCATGTTGAAGATGATCGATACGATCAATAGAAGTATGAATGGCAACTACAGAATATTCTCTCAATAGGGTTCGCTCTCAGTTTTTCATTTAGAAAATACGACTTATATAGGAATTTGAGTAAAAAATGTTCTTGTAATTTTAGTAAACATCTATCAAGTTTTATTCATAATATGACACTATTTCACATTATTCAGTAGTTTTTATCATTGTATCATATATAGACACAGTGATATAACAGCACTTCAGGTTTAAACAAATGTTTAATCACCCTTTCTACTATTATAATGCCCAAACTCCATGTGATCAAAAATTTAATTAGGCTATATTTGGCAATACTAGTTCCAGATTATTGTTGGGAGTCGCTGCAAAAGTTCCTATGTTATGCAACAATCCATTTTTAAAAAGTCAACAAACATTTTTTTCACCCTAATAAGTAAATATTTGAATTGACCATTGTCCCTGAAATTATTACTGCACGATTCATCGTTTGTTGAATGAGTTACTTTGAAATAAATTATTTCTTTTGGGGTAGTAAGATCAATCTTGTGGTGCTCCGTCAAAATGACTTCATCTTTCATACTTAGCTTTCAAATACAAGGATTTTGCATCAAACTTCGATGCTAATGAAAAAACTTGTAAAAGTTGTTAACATAAAAGGCTCACAGGTGGTACTTGCACAGTAATCCACTATCAGTAACTATGAAAAATATATCAGACACTATACCGACTATATAACAATATACTATATATAGCCTATATACTGTAGGTATAAGATACCTGCGGATCTTTCCTGTTGACTCCTGCATTCAAGGTTTTACTTTTAAGTAATTATACGTACGTACTACAGGCCTACGTAATTTTGGAGCTTATAAATAAACAGACAAGCGTGAAATTTCTTGTTCTATTTGGATGAACAAATTAATGAAATGAGTTACATATACACTTGCCAAGAATTGTTGCACCAAGGACTTTTCTGATTGGGATGATTATCATTATGATATTACAAAGAATTACAAGAATATTCTTGTTTTGACATGATCAATATCAGAAATAATGCCTGAAAGGTAACAATACAAACCAAAATGTACGTTCTCGATGATACAGTAATCCTTTATTCTTCAAAATAGTGATATTTCTTGATATTAATGAGTATTGATAAATATTCAAGATGATGGTGCTGTAGACTTAATAACTCCAGAGTACTGCTTTTATAATGAGCATTGAATCATCTTTCTCATTCATACTGTATTTATTCTAAATCATAAACAAGAATCATAATTAAAACAATGTTAGACTTTCAGACACATCCCCAAGTAATAATCAAACAAAACTTCAAGATACTGAAAACGATACAACATTTTAATATCCGATTCATTGCAAATGAATTCTTATGTGAAAAGCAGTAGGCATACCACAACACAACAACAGTTGAAAAAGTATTTACCAACTCTAGTGATGAACAGAAGAACTGACTCAAATAATTGTTGCCACCAACACTCATTATGTGAAATTCATTTTTTCGCTCATTTATTGATAAGGATGAAAGCTGTTTATTGTGTACATATTTTAACATTGATTTGCTGATAAAAGCAAGTGAGAAAGTTGACCCACCATAATGCTGACCACTTTAATATGTACTAACTTATTTAGGTGTATTTTTATTAAATTGTTCAATTGGTTGTTCCTCAAATCAATATTTTATCACTTATGAAGCTTAAATGTGACAATTAATTAACAACTTACTTAGTTAGTATACTCATACCTAATCTAATACCTATGGCATGGATCATGTGACATTACACTATGGTACAAGAACTGTAGGAATTCAATAACCTTTCCATAGTAACAAGATTTAAATCACGGTGTTTTAGCGTTCCGTTCAGTTGTTTTATTATATAAATATATCTAGGCCTAGGTATTCATTTTACTCCAGAACGTTTGTTGACATGCTAGACCTATACTTCAACATGTATAAATATTTTCACTTGAAAAATGAAAATGTAAAAACTATAGGATGCACTGTATTACGAATCTATCCTTATGTTTCCATGCAACCCTGCGGAGAGAAACAAAAACGGGCTACTTTTATTTCAAGTCGTTGATTGCCTGGTAAAGCTGATGAGCGAGTAGAAAAAAAACTGTTCGTAAATGAAAAATACAAATCTCCGCATTGTTCAAATTACTGTTGAAGTTAATCAGCAGTGATAGCTGAACCAGTGATAGTGATGAGCTATTACAGTATTTATAAACAGCACACATAGTACATACGCAACACACAAACGCATCATTTTAAACGGAGCATATGAAGCTGTATATATATATATATATATATATATATATATATATATATATATATATAACTATCTTGACCATGGTAGTTATTTACAGCCATCTTGTACAACTTGTTACCTTGTTACATACAGTTCTTAGTAGTGCTACTACTTTTTACCCATGCTTAAACGCTGAAGTTTTGCTTTCTGAAACAAAATAATGAAACAAGATTCAAATATCAATTCAAGATAAATGCATTACTTGAACAAAATGTACGAGAGTAGTTCCCTTTCAGCACACATTCTTGCACCAAACATATTATAATGCTGATGACAAGTGTCCTAGAGACATCATGCCAAAAAAAATCACATCAGCCCTACTACATTTATAAGGCTCTTTTTGTTAATTGTTAATTGGCTCTATTGTTAATTGTGAAAAAGACAATGTGGATGTACCAATACACAAAGCTGAAATTGGCAGGAGTTGGAAGGTCTAATATCAACGATGAGGACGTCGAAGATCTAAAATCATTCATCAAGTAATTTGAAAATTTGATGTACACTTGCAACATTAAGTTTGTACACTACAAACTGGATGCTTGCAGTCACCAAAAATGTTTTTTCCAAAAGTAAAATGTCAATAGAATCTTGCCAAGACTTCGTGGAGTGCATACGTATATTGATTGCCTGCTAGTTTTAGTGCCAATAATAATAGTGCCAGTAAATTTCGGCCGACCCTATTTCCTCCGAACGTTCTTGCAGGTCGTACCTATAGCAACCAAAACTACTATTCCCACGGTCCGTTTGTGCCGACAAGACGAGTTATCTCTATTCCCACGAATCATCGTTCGGGTTGTGGCAATAGCCGACCCACGCAGTCACTTCTATTCCCACGAATGGGCTGACAAAATCAAATTCCCCAGACGCACGTACTTCATTTGATCGCATACACAGAACTCTGGCAGTATGATGTCGCAAACTAACGTGCAAAACGAGATGAACAACTGTTTTTAACCCCAAACCTTCACTACCATGATGTATAAGAATCAGTAGAGGGCGAGAGGGGTGAGGCGTTGTCAAGAAGAAGGAAGTGAATTTGTAAAGATTAACTACATAATTTTAGAAGATGGAGATAATTTTGTTTTGGTGGTCTAATGTGAATACAATTAAATTTTCCATAACCCAATACTCGAGAAACCATTCAACCCTTGGGTACTTAAAACATGTGAGTGTTGTTTTTGTAGCGTGCAATGTAAATAAAACTAAATATACCTGATCTAACTAACCTTACAAACCTAGCCAATCTTAGCTGACCAACCTAACCTAACAGTTATACGTGGGAGTGTGTATATAGCCACTCTGTACAGTATTTAAATAATTTCTTCATTTTTGAAAAATACTCTAGAGTTGAGGTTGAATCCTCGACCATGAGAACGACAGGGCAGCATACTAACTGCCAAGTCAAGAGACCTGTGGCCAGTGGCGGAACTTCGTTTCTTGGGCCCGCCCGCAAAAATTTTATGAAGGCCCCCTTACTAATTCAATATGTGTATATATAAGTAATTGAGTGAGTAATTGAGTGATACGTCAGGTTTGGCCAGCCGGCATCTATGCATTTGTGGCCCTAGTTTTTCTGATGGTAGATGTTCCACCAGCCTGACCACGTATTTTTATGTGAGAGGAATAAAGATGATATATATTTTTTATATACACACATATATATATATATATATATATATATATATATATATATATATATATATATATATATATATATATATATATATATATATATTGTCACATAACCTTCCCTGCCTTTAGATAAGCTTCCTCCGAGCTTTCATTTCGGCGAAGCGGTCCATGACACAGTCAATGTCCATTTGTTTAGCCCTAGCGGCTTCTATATTCAACACAGCCAATTCCGTGAGTCTCTTTTGGCCCATCGAATTTCTTAAATAGTTTTTTATAATTTTTAGTTTAGAAAACGACCTTTCGGCCCCTGCCACACTCACTGGCAAAGTTAAAAACAAAAGGAGGGAAGTACACACGTTTAAATGTCCCGAAGATAGAGCAGTGTATTGAACGAACACCAAGCTGGCTAATTCTAATACAGTTTGCACTTTTCGAATTTCTAAAACCATGGTATTTCGAAAAGTAAGCAGCTGAAGCAGAATACTGGCCTTTACGCGAATTGTTACTAATCTTGAAAGACAGTTGACTTCCTTTCTAATTTTCTAGGAAATATAAATGTCAACAAATACATTTGCTGCTTTTGTTTTCAATGCCACCGCAAAGTATACGAGTATATTATAAAATGGCACATCTCGAGCATTCAGCAGGGAAAAACGAAAATTCAAATAGGGCCCCCTAAACTGGCGGGCGGGCCCCGGCCCGCCCGCGGCTGCGGGCTCTGCGGGCGCCTAGTTCCGCCACTGCCTGTGGCGATTTATGTAGTCAATTCAACTACAGTACAATATTATTTTACGGCATTAATGATCTCATGTCAATTGCTCTATATTTAAATAAGATTGATTACGGCAATTAAACACAATAATAAATAATCAATAATGAAGTATTTCATATAAACTAGTGCTCATAACTAATAAGGACTCGTCCATCTCGTTTTAATCATTTTCACTGGGCGTACGAATATCGCATTCCCGAGTCCAGTGCCCTCTCTGGGCGATCAAATGAAGTACGTGCTACCGGGAAGTATACTTCGCGACCTTGTTCCTGGGAATAGCCGACCAAAGCGGGTCGGCTATCCCTAAGACCAGTTTCGTGAACTCGTTCGTAAAAATAGATGTGGCCGCACAGGTCGGCTATTGCCAAGATTGCCAAGACCCGAAGCAACCCAAACGATGGCTCGTGGGAATAGACACTTCAATACATTTTCTTCTGGATGCATTTTAATTGGCTTGATCACCACCTTATGGGAGTGCAAGTGTAGGCCTACATACCTGTAAACACATTACGTATTACAGTACGCACAGTACTCTATACCTAGGTGTATTATGAATTATCAACTTACAAGGCCTCCTTCATTCTTTTTACTTGTCTTCACATTCTTCTTTTCTAGTTGTATTCGCTTTGCTTCCTGAGTTCTAAACATGAAGAAGATTTCATTGAAATACAGCACGAAAGGTATGGGATGAATCCAAAATATGTCAGTAGTATTACTTCAAAAATGGTTTCAGTTACAGGTTTTACTACTAAATCTATTGTCAATTGTTTAATTTAAAATTACATGCAAAATGTGTTGTATGATTGGTATCCTGTACAGTAAAACCTCTGTCCATCGATTCTCAAGGTACCAGAGGAAACAACATCCATACAGGGCAATTACAATCTATTACAAGTTTAACACTCCTTAATGAGAGTAGGGAGTTTAAAGTGAATTGTGCAAGCAGGAAAACGATAGATCCGGAGATGATGCATCGAGGATACATGTGTACATCTAAATGCAATAATTTATCTCAATTATTACCAAAGATTGAAATCATATCTAATGACTCATCACAAACAACCACAACAATAATAATAATACTGAAAGAATACAATTATGAGAAAATATCCACAAGCCCATAAAAAGTGCATTAACTACAGGTTGCGGGTGTAGATCACATTATGCTGAATTTTAAACATATCATTTCAAACAGACTGTTTTAGAAAATTAGACACGCATAATATAAGGCTGTATGATAGTAAATGTCCAATTATGTAAATAACACTGAAAAGTCTATATCAATTGTTCATTTGAAAAGTTTATCAATCCGACAAATAGTCGTCTACTTTTAGAATAAATGGAATCGGATATATGATAAAGAGATTGGATAAAGAGGTTATAATATTGTCCCCACATAGCAGATTTAATCGCTACTACTTACGCTATATTGTGATATGTACCTAAATCATCAACATTTTATTTCACACATTATATCATGACGAACTGAGATAATCAATCATCATTAAAGCACAACATGAAACTATTTTCCCGACTGGGTCAATTTATATATTTTTTTGAATTTTTTGAATTTGACGCATTTGACCACATTAGTTTGAAGTACACATATGATTTGTTACTAATTCAGCAGTATGCACGTATTTCCCTTGACTTACCTTTCTTTAATAATTTTCTGCTGCTCCTTCTTCCAAATATCCTTAAATTCATAGCAAAATGGTGACCACAGTGTGAAGAAATCTTTAGTCGCTTCTTCTACAGATGACTTGAATTTATATTGGAAAAATTCAACTGTTGCATTGAATCTGTTCAACAAAAATAATTACTTGTAAGACCAACGCACATAAAGAACAATGATATATTTTCAGCATATAATACTTACTTTAGTTTGCACTCATCCAAGTTTTCAAATTCTCCGGCAAGTTGTTTTCTTGCTATAAAGTAGAAGTTCAAATAATTTAGTCGATATATAACCACTGTGCTAACAAAAACATACATGGGGACTGAGAAGAATAAATAGTGAACTGTAGGGGGTACCGTATAGAATATATTTTACCTGAGCCCAAAAACGTTGTCATCTTCTCTTTGAATGGTTGTAAATTTTCTTCATTTGATGCAGAAATAACTCTCTGCGTCTTACGCTCACATACTGAAAATGTTCACAGTACATTTAATGTCAATGTTGTCTACAACTGATGCTCTATTTTGGACACAATCACAGCCCATAAGCTCAGTACATAATGCCCTGACAATTCAAGTACCGTATTATATTTTCACACAAATAAGAAATACCATGGATCATTGTTTGCCTAACAATCCCACCAACAGCTAGGTTATTTGGGACTAGCAATGAGTGAATGATATATGAACGATGTTTACAAAAATTCATGCCTTCTGCGGGGCTCGATTCAAGACCGACTTCAAGTCAGTTTTCACAGCAGTGCCTTAGTTGACTGAGCCAGAGAGGCAGCAATCATACCTGTAAATATTACATGGTTTCTTCCTATTTCTAAATATGGTTTCCATATTTTTTTTATATATAATTATTAATCTAAATTATAGTTGCTGCACACTTTCCTTGTGGTTTAATTTATACATAAACAGTTTATATTTATGAGTTTTTGCAATGGTTTTGCTTTTAGCTTAATACTTCAACAAAAATCTAATCACAAAACCAGCTACCGGCACACAAGACTCAAAAACAGGTCTACCTGAATTGTATATAAATTAAGTTGAAACAGTATGACAGTTGTTATGAACACACCTGTTAGCTCTTTATTCAGTTTCGTTAGATCGGCTCCAAGGTCATCAAAGTTAACGTGAGCTGATCGCTCAATATCGGCAGGCTCTGGAACTGGCAATGCGAGCTCTGGGTTCAGTGGATCTTCACATTTCTGAAGTAATACAGAATGTGAATTAGAATTATTATGTCATAAACCCACCATGTAAAATCCATCATAAAAGTTTGTTCATACTTCAGTGTTGGTTATGAATCGAAATTATGATATTTGCCCTAAACATTATTTCCTTCAATCACGAATAAAAACAGCATCGAGTTATTAATTTCATATAGCCTACGGTAATAAGGTAACTCAAAATAAATAACTCTTGTTTTATGATTTATCTAGAACATTTTACATCTTTTAAAAATGTGAGAACATTGAGAACTTGATAAAAATAAGAGCGCAAATAACCAGGCTTTTGGTGAAGCAAAGAAAAAACAATAGTAGGCAATGAAAATATAAATGAATACAAACAGACACATTCAGTGCAACTAGTTACAAAAAACACGATTAGAAAAATAACAATGTCGCTATGCAAGGTACGTAAACTAAATTCATATTAGCAACAACATTCCTGCTTTTGTCAAGTCACGCGATTGGTTATCGCTTCTTCCTTTTGCAACCAACGCCAAAGTTTGAACGAACCTTTATATTGAAAACAATTTTACTATCACAAACCTTCATATAACTCTTAACAATGAAATGCAGTAACGTAATAGAATTGTCATTACTTTTGACATCACGTAGTTTCGATAAGATTTCCAGACCAAAGCCATCTGCCTGGCCCCGAGTTCGATTTCCACCGTTCATATAATTGCCAAGCGTTAAAATGATGGCTAATACAGTCTTTAGACTCTCAGAAGTAGTTAGAAATTGGCACGTTGACTTGATATTGTTAAGTTTACTTTCGATAGAGGAAATGGCATCATCAAATTCCGTTTGGAACATAAAGCAAGAAATGCGATCAGCGAAGTTTGGTATGCCAGCCAACTCATTGAGAAATGTTTCTGGTTTATCTAGTGGCACATCAGGTTGGGTTGCTAAATGAGTTTGGATCTTCTTCAGCTCTTCATCTGTGGCACGCTGCAAAAAGAATTGAGCCAGTAAATTTAAGATACTTATGATAAAATTTTAATAATTCTTGTAGTTAGGCCTACGTACTCTAGTTTCATCACAAACTAAATACTAAGCAATTCATTTGAAATGTTCTAAGCAGTCATAGGCGTGCGTACAGGGTACGCGGAGAGCCGGAGACGGCCTAGTGCTCAATTAGACACACATGATAATTAGACACACCCACAACACGATTTTTAAGAATAATTGGCTGATAAAAAGAAGCCAAGACGTGATTTGACACAACATGGAGTACTGAACAAGTTCAGTTTATGAATGTTAAAATAGATCAAAATATGCGTACTTAATAGGTCTACTAAATTGGAATATTCTGTACTTACAACATCATAAATTTGTTGTAAGGCCTCTAGATTCACCACCGTTGTATCAAAATTATACACAGCTGTAAATAACAAAAAAATATATTGGGAGAGATATTCAATAATTTTAGTGTTCACAAATATACTTGTCAAATATTTTCCAAGGCTTTCAAATTTGTATTCATATTACACTGAAGCCCACAGTAAAGTTGGCCTTAGATGAACATTTTTGATGTGGATTCGCTACCGCATACGGGAGCGATTTCGGAGGTTGACAGTCATTTTGAATTATTAGCCAATGAGCGACGACTGCCGGATGGTGCGGGGGATTTCCGCACAAGTTCAGCTTGTCAACATTTTCCCCGCACCGCAGCATATCGCATGCAAAACGGCGGGGTGCAGTTTGGATTCAAGTTAAATCCGTTTGATGTCGCCGTCATATACAGCTTCCCCCAGAACAGCTGCGTCGATTTTAGTATGAATTGTTTTCAAACAATTTCATAATCGATCAATGTGCCTACATGCAACGGCTTGTTTTATAAGATTTTGTTTTCATATAGTTATTATTATTATTGAGACGACACCAGCCATTTTAACAAACTAAACAAACTCGAGTCTTGAAACGAAAAATGCGGGACGCTATGTTCACGCCCTTCTTTATGTCCACCTTGATTGAATCGTTACTAGGGAGCAGCAGTTTTGTTTGTTCGTACCGCAACGTCCCGCTCCCACACGCGGCAGCGAATTCGGATAACAAATAATAATTTAATGCCAGCTCAAGCCCTTGGATAATTGTATGAACTGTGTTTTCCATGCTTCTTTTTCAGTATAGTACCTCCTGGATACAATCTATTCACTTCCATACTATTAGCTTTGACATCCAAGACTTTAGACCTTGTTTCATAGTTTTAGCTTTTAAAAATATTGAAAAACAAATTAAATTGAATCAAAGATGAAACTTTCAGTATTAAGAGAATATTATGATGGATAGAATTTCTCTAGACTCTTACCATTTTCTATCTCTGAAAAGTCTATGTGAAGACTAGAAGAGAGAATTCCAACATTCTGTGATCGTTTACCGTCTAATATTTTCACCGCTACATGCTTCGATGGTTTGCTCTGTTTCTTTTTCGTTGGTGCTCGTTCAATGACTTGTCGAGAAAAGCGAGTCTTAAACTCGGACATGTCATCGATGTTTGCCTCCTCAAGTTTCACCCAAAGCGGGTGCGCTAACGTGGTTACAACCACAGGGCTAAAAAAAGACACAATAAATATTGTCTGTCAAGAGATAAATCTAATAACACATGCTTTACAGTAATTAAATGTTTATAAGGGTCGTTTTTATGTGCCTACATTCTTTTGGATTCCTACTCTATACGGTACTTTATATTGGAACAAACCAACAGCAACTTTCTTGAAGGGAGTCATAGAATCAGAATTGAATGTATATACATAATACAACTTCACAAGAGATCAAAAATAAAACATATAAAAAAGCCTACTTATTTTTTTGAAAAGCAACAACTTATATGGGTCATTTTCTGAAAAGTGGAGAAATTAAAATTTCTTCAGAATTTAGGCATCGGCACATGAAGTACCGTTGTACACATAATTCCAAAGATTTAGGGCCTACATCAATCGTACAACAGATACCAGTATTGAATATAAAAATGATCCACACACTGAACTATATCACGACTAGAGAAGCTTCAATATTTTCCTTCTAGATCGTTATACTTGACTAGCTAGTGTATTTATAGCAAATTATACGATACCATCGAATACAGATTCTACTAAAGAATGTGATGAAAATGAAATCTTTCAAATTGGAGAACCCATCTAGTGAAGGAAGCTAGGAAATACCTATATAATAATCCTAGAGATACATCGATGCAATTCTGCATGTGTTACAGCTTACTATGGTTCACACTTACACTGGTTCTTCCGGTATAACATCGTTAGTAGGAGGGACAACAATCCTTGTCCAATAGAGTGGTTTCATAGGAACCTCGGGGTTCAAGGGTTGTTTGCGCATCACTGAAAATGATGAACTGTATTACAAAGCTGAACATAGTAGGCCTAATCAGCAGGTCAAAAAATGACGTGTTTTACTCTACTCTGAACTAGCTCCCTCTATAAAAATTGTACATTACAGGAAATCGAGTACGACAGACTAACAAAGCTATTCTAAAATAAAATGAACAAGCCTACCGGTAGTGTACTAATATCAGACATGGTCATTAAATATTATCAGTGAAAATCAAAGTTGACTGAGTTTGGGAAGAAGTTCTATCTGTAATTTGTGAAAAGTACTTACTTTCTTGATTAGCCATCCAACCACCAATAGGAGGTGCTGGGAATGGCATTGGGGCCATTCCAGGCATTGGAGGTGGAGGAGGTTCCATTCCTGGTAATCCAGGTGGTGGAGGTGGTCCCATTCCAGCCATGGGGGGTGGAGGTGGTCCCATTCCAGCCATGGGAGGTGGAGGTGGTCCCATTCCTGACATGGGAGGTGGAGGTGGTCCCATTCCAGCCATGGGGGGTGGAGGTGGTCCCATTCCAGCCATGGGAGGTGGAGGTGGTCCCATTCCTGACATGGGAGGTGGAGGTGGTCCCATTCCAGCCATGGGGGGTGGAGGTGGTCCCATTCCAGCCATGGGGGGTGGATGTGGTCCCATTCCAGCCATGGGGGGTGGAGGTGGTCCCATTCCAGCCATGGGGGGTGGAGGTGGTCCCATTCCAGCCATGGGAGGTGGAGGTGGTCCCATTCCAGCCATGGGGGGTGGAGGTGGTCCCATTCCAGCCAAAGGGGGCGGAGGTGGCACCATTCCTGATACAGGGGGCGGAGGTGGCACCATTCCTGATACAGGGGGTTGAAAGGGATCCATTTCAGGCATATGAGGAGGTGGTGGTCCTGACACATGTATAGGAGATACAGTTTGTTCTATTGGCAAGGTTGGGGAGCAATGAGGTGGAGTTATTCTGGCAGTGACTGGTTGAACTATAGGTTGACTGGTCTCCATATTGGGAATAGTTTGGAGGAGAGCACTAGGCGATGGAGCACTCGTAGTTGGTGGTGACATTACTTCTGGACTAGACTGTTCTACTATTAGATCATTCTGCTTTAGAGAATTTGATTGGAACACTTGAGTTGAAGATATCAAGTCTGACGTATCAGTGAATTTATGACACACTAATGGTAATTTCATGACCTTGTCTCCTTTTTTTATATCACAAGATTTTATACTATCTTTATTTTCTTCTTCAATTGTCTTAATTGTCTGCACTATTTCGTTATGTTCGGAAACGGGCGAATCAAAATCCGTGTTTACTTGGTGAGTGAGGGATTGTAACTGAGCGATTGTCTGGAATTTGTCCAGGTCTCGGCGTAATGTTCGGACTGTTTCTTCCAGCAGTAATATCTTCTCTTCGGCTTCACAGAGCTTCTGAGCTTGTTCACCGCGAACAGAGAACAAGGACAGCTCTTGACTGCGTGACAACCGCTGTAAGTTGTCCTTGTGTTCACGTTTCAGACCCATCACTACCTGTTGGAATTCTACAAAACAAAAATATCAATTAAATATTATTCATTCCACTTTCATGTTGAACTAAAAAATACATTATTACATCTATTATATGAAATTTAATTTAATGACCACAATTATTCAAGTCGCAATATCGCTAAAATACTAGTGTTGCTACTCGATATCAAAATTGCAAACAATATTGAAACAAATAGCATAGGCCTACACCATTATTAACAGCAACGAGAAACCATGCGCAAAGGCCCCATCACTTATTTTATTCATTTTTGGTCGGGTTTTCACTTTTTTGTTTCACTTGGTAACTTGACTCGCTACTTATTCAATTCAAGCTTTTTCCGAGTTTTTGATTTGATATCGATCATCATTTTGATAATGAACTAATTGAATATTGAATATTCCAATTTGATGTCAAATCAAAGTCCTAAAATATCAAATCGATCGAAAACGTACAATGTACAAGTTTTATGAGTATTAATACAAGAGTACAACAAAACATGCAAAACTATAGAAGTACAAATGTACGAGTCAAACTTACGAGTACAATTACTACACAAGTGAATCTGGAATAGTAAAGCTATACCAGTATAACTATATATATAAGTACAGCTACAAAGCAAAAGTGTACGACTGGATGAGTCCAATTTTATACCAGTAAATCTAAATCTACAAGCGTACACTTATACACGTTCGCACTATAAATTTTGGGGTGCCAAGGTTGGCAAGAATGACGACGTAACGGACACACTTCCCCCTGCGACGAAGTAATAAAAGGATATAGCGCTTGTGTGACATGTTCCATGGAATATTATTAGATTTTGTGTCAAATAAACGTGGATTGTACAGTACGTTGTGCATTTTCATTTTACGAAATTTAATAACTATATCTTCAACATACAATACCAGCAAAACTATATTAGTTTGTACAAGCACTACAGTTACTAAGTGAATGTGTACAAATACACAGTACAACTAAAAACATGTGCACAAGTGCGGTATTGCATGCAGCACACAAATGGTTAATCAGTAGCTCTACCTTCACCCTCCAAGTTAGGTAAGTATATATGATCCACATTTCCTGGTGTTACAGGGGCAGATGCGGAAACCTTGGCAGCTACAGGCAATAAAACGTTGTTGGTTAGTATTCTGATATCAATCACATATACATGTTTGATAAGTACTGATGACGTGAATAAATAGTGAGAGCAAATTTTTCGAGGTTTACTTTAATGAATAATAGAAATCAATATGATTAGGGGCTATAGGTATCATAGGCATAACAAACTATATCGATATAAGATATTCAATTTGAAGGATTTTATTGATAGGCCTAATATTATTTTTACAAGTAACCTGAATTCTTCACAAAATCACAGAAATTTACAATGTTGAGCAGATCACTACACATTCAAGATTATGTGGTGATGTAAATATGGTAGATTTGAAATTTTTGTTTCATTCAAATATTGGACAATTATATATTTCAATACAGTATGGTATATATTACTTGAAACCCCCGGGATTTTACTAAATCTCTTTTTTTCAAATCAACGTAAAATTTAAAATATAAAATTATATGTTGTAAAGTATGGGTTGAGTCCTCAGTCGTTAGCTTGATCACGAATGGAAAATGTATACATATATTTAGGCCTATATCTAATATGGTGACAAATTTATTTTCAAGTTTGAATAGTTTATGTTTACATTGAACATTGTTAGATATTCTAGATGTGTGTACTGCTTTCTATGAAAGTCTGAAAATAAAGTCTCATCACTTTTAATCAATATCACTTTGTGATAAGATAATTCTAACATGTTTTTCAAGCATCACTAGAATAGACTATTGTAAAAAATAGATGATAGTGATGATAAAATGATAAAACAACACAACATTTGATTCAGCATTTGCTATTATTATTTAGCAGTAGGTGTGCGTATGTTGCGTCTTTAGGATAGCTTGTGACACGGGTTTGCAACAGTGCCGATTCTTAGAGATCAACTGTCCTAATAACGAATAACGAATGATACAGAGTGGAGATATCAACAATGAAGAATGAATATCAATCAAAATGTAACATTTCCACAAACAATTACAAAAAATTTGACAGTTATTTCAGCCAAAAATTTGAAAATTAAAAAAAAAAATAGAGCCCAAACAATTTTTTAAAATGTTTTCATCAATTATTTGGAAAACGTTTCAACAAAAATGTTTTACACGAAACATAATTTAAATGAAAAGGTGGTTGACAAAATAGTAGCATGACTTTGGGTCCAAATAAGATTTAGTACTGTCCTATGTGAATAACTGTACCATACAATGAATTTTATTTAGCATCCTCAGCAATTCATTTCTACATATTTAAGCACACAGGAAAATTGTGTTGTTAGGTTAGTTAGTGTTTCAACCAAATAATAACTCCAGTTGATAAGTTTAATGTTTCTTTGGTGAAAGTATTTCATTTAGGGCCTATTTATATATTATAGAATGAATACAATAGAATAATGTAATTATAGAATAAATACATAGCTTATATAATAAAAGTATATAATGATGAATAAATGTAAATATGTATTCAGAATCAGATCAGTCCAGTATAAGGTACAATGAACTTTTTAAAATATCTCTAATCTTTTCAACAATCATGAAATGAATATGCTAATACAAAACCAAAATATGTTTAATAAATGTCATATGATATGAAATGGGAACTAATAAACCACCTCCATGTACTTTTCATTGATTACAAGAAATTATCTCTATACTACAATTAAATCTTGATGGTATTAATAAGTTCAATGATTCCAAGTATTGTGTATGTTAAGTATTAAATTTACACCGGCAGAAACGAGAAACCATGCACACTTGCATCCTTGCATCAATCTATCAATTTTATGATTGTTTATTCTTATTTCAGTTATTTACCATGTTTCCAAATGATATTGATCATTGTTTCAAAATCGAATTCAGCGACTGTCGAAAATTACATTTTGATACTGAATCGAATTCCTAAAATATTGAATCGATCGAAAACATCAAAACCAAACAGCAACTCTACCCTAAATCGACTCCATCACACTCCGCACTACAGTACTGTAGCAAGCAACAAATCTCACCAGCTTCCGTATATTTTGCCCCTGAACGTAATCCTATGGCAGGACCGAGGCTTGCAGGCTGCATCGACGCCAAGGATGGCGGCCACGCCTGCGTTGGTAGACGGCCAGGCGTGGGAGGCGCGGCAGTGGGTAGCTCAGAATGGGACCAATAATACATCAAATCGGGCTGAAATATGTCAACGACATCAATTAAAACCACATAAACATAGTTATGAAATGCACGATCATTATTTGCATAACGTTCCACTATTAAACCGATTTGAATGTAGTCCTACAAATAATTTTCGAGTATACTCTACTATCTATTATTTATACTACACCAATTTGAATGTAGTACTACAAATAATTTTTGATTATACTCTAGGCCTACATATTACAGGCACAACTGCAAATGGAAATTATATACACATAATTTATATATATATATATATATATATTTTTTCTCATCTCAAAACCCAGATAACCAATTAGATTGGGCAAGGGGGTGTTCCCACCAATTCTTCTAGGGCAGACTTCTTCTTATCAATCTGTTCCTGCCAGTTCCAACTTCTTCTTCCTCTTCTTCACTACTACTATATATATATATATATATATATATATATATATATATATATATATATATATATATATATATATATATATATATGGTTTTCGAGCCTGGTTTTCGAGCCTTCTTCTTGGGTCGGTCACTTTCCTTTGTCCCGGTCAGGTTCTGGTCCTGAAGATGAGCAGTGCGATCTGTTCGAAACGTCGAAGTGTTGCGACAGGGTGTGGGCCGCGGTCCACACTGCCTTTTAAGCGGGTATATCCCCAAACAACGATAACATATATATATATATATATATATATATATATATATATATATATATATCCTTCCACCCTCTCTTTCTGTGTATATATATATATATATATATATATATATATATATATATATATATATATATATATATATATATATATATATATATAGATATATATATATATATATATATATATATATACGCCAAAATTACTACGTAATAAACAAAAATATTTTGATATTGAATACATAATAGTGGTCAATAAGCCCTACCTTGATTTGATAACCGTTTTTCCATTTCAACTTTGCCCGTTGCGTTGGTGACTACTATGTACAAATCACAAAGTATATAAAAGCTTTCGATATAGCTATCGAATAGGAGACAAAATATCAATAGGCCTATATTACAATTAATTATCAACGTGATGTGAATGGTAATCGATATCAGATTGTACATCGAGGAACAACCCTACTAGTAACTGATCTACCTATCCCTGTAATAATGTAAATTACATTAATATATTTTTTTCTACCACATATACTACTCAAAAAGAGTGAGCCTAGAATAGGAGTACTGTACCTATTCATCAACTATGTTTCAAAAATATTAATATGATCACAATATTTTATAAATAAAAATATTTCTGTCCCATTTGCCTTTACACACCAGTTACGTTTTGGTTTCGTCAACGTCCCTACATGCTTGAGCCGGTTATTGTATTTACTGTAGGCCAACCAATTTCAATTTCAATATATTCAATATGGATACACGACAAATTTACACAGACAGAAACAAGAAACCACATTTGTATCAGTTTATCAATTTTAATATTTTTTTTTACAAATCTGAACAATAATAATAAATTGTCTCCTTTCAAATTGTGTTCTACTGTACTGTATTGTAGGCTATTGTTCTATTCTATGTATCTCCAATTTTGTTTGATTTTATAATTCTGGTATAATTTGTAATGTTGGTGGAAGAGCGATCGTGAAACCGAAAATTTCCCTTTCGATTGTAAACTATACTTTTAACAAATGACGACATAACCAACTAACTGTGAAACTTCAAGACTATGAACATCAGCGATTTCGGTGCGTACTTACCCTAAATATAGCTTCTAAGGGCACGTCTTTGTCAGGGATCTGATGCACAACGCTGGCAGCCAGTAGATGAGTGCAGAATTGGGCGGCAAGGATCTTCAAGTCTTGGGCAGTGAGAAGAAGACGCAAATAATGTTCCTCGGGAAAGGCTGACACAAACCAGTTGATCAACATTTGACCTGAAAAAGGGGAGATAATTATTATTGATTTATTTTGCACTCATATTGGGTTATATTAGGAAAGAAAACCCAGAAAAGAATTTGGAAGAATATTAGAGGGTAGAAAAAAAGCTGGGAGACCACGAGGACGTTGGAGAGATCAGATAAGTGGAAGCGTGAAATGAGGAGGTATATGGGAGGATGAGGAAGAGGAAAAATTGTGGGAAGAACAGAAAGCATGGCGAATATTAGTAGAGATGGAAGAAAGTGAAGAAGAGTGTGAAGACGAGGACAATGATGCGACAGGATTGGCCAGGCGGCATCATTTGGGAGGCCCTAGATAATGGTGTTTGACACCCCCCGACCTGACTTGTACTGGCACCGGGCAAAGGATATTCATTATTGGGTTCAACAAAATAATTAACCTAATGATTATCAAGATCTATTGGCTTTGGAGAATGATGAATGAGATGATGGAGAGATGATATGAGACTGAGAGGTCATTTTATTTTGAATTTTGGACAGTGAAAACTAGGAACGAAACAGTCATGGCCTACTTTTGATGAAGCAATTTAGTACAGCTAATACCCAATTCACACTACGATCACTAACTGCTGTTAAGTCAACAGAGGTTACTTGGGCGCAAATCATCATGAGTGACACTGTTCTAAGTTCTAACTGAGGTAAGGTGTTCACACTCATAGCCATGAAAGAGTTGTTAGTAAGGTCATGGACTGCCACACTACTGTTTGATTTACTGTTGATTTTTATACTGTGTTTAGAGATTCACAGATTTTCTGTGGATATCCCCAACTGTCTTTAAACAAGGCCATCTATATGATTTACACGATGTAAATATATAGATGGCCTTGCTTATGGCCAGCAGTATCCAAAAAACAGAGAGAGAGAGAGAGAGAGAGAGAGAGAGAGAGAGAGAGAGAGAGAGAGAGAGAGAGAGAGAGAGAGAGAGAGAGAGAGAGAGAGAGAGAGAGAGAGAGAGAGAGAGAGAGAGAGAGAGAGAGAGAGAGAGAGAGAGAGAGAGAGAGAGAGAGAGAGAGAGAGAGAGAGAGAGAGAGAGAGAGAGAGAGAGAGAGAGAGAGAGAGAGAGAGAGAGAGAGAGAGAGAGAGAGAGAGAGAGAGAGAGAGAGAGAGAGAGAGAGAGAGAGAGAGGAGAGAGAGAGAGAGAGAGAGAGAGAGAGAGAGAGAGAGAGAGAGAGAGAGAGAGAGAGAGAGAGAGAGAGAGAGAGAGAGAGAGAGAGAGAGTATTTCTCTCCCGGCTTATTCTCATGGGGATTTTCTATACTTTCCGAATTTTTTCCGGAAAAACCGTCTGACCGATTTTTCTGAAAAACAATCCCAACATATTCTGGTGTAATACCAATTTGAAAAAAAAGTTTCGAGATGATGGATTATTTTCCTGACCTGTATGCCGCGTACAAAATTACATACAAACAAAAAAAAAACATAAAAACCAAGCCCAAAATTTTTCGGTATATGGAATGAAAATCTTCGCTACGCTCATCTAACTAGGAAAACGCCTTATATGCGTTGTGAGATGAGCTTAGAAGTATGGAAATGTAGAATTAAGAACATTTTGTCAGCTCAATGTACATATACAGGCCATGGATCACTTCAAAGGAGAACCGCGGCTGTCTGTTGGTATATAAACCTTGGTTTCCAAACAATTATACCAGTGCCTTCTTCATATCCATCACAGATTTTAAACGTTTTAATTTATTGGTGACACTTGTTGCTCACATTCAATAGTTTCTTAATTGCTTTCTTAATTGCTTTTATTGATGTGTAAAAAAGTACATTAAAAATGCGTTTTCTTCGTTATTTCACATCCGATTGTTCCATAAATCGCTTAAAATAGGTATGATAGATCTTTCCACATTCAGTATAAATTTGAGAGCTTTTGAAAAAAAATATCCAAGTATTTCTCCCCTGGCCTATTCTTATGGGGAATTTCCAAACTTTCCAATTTTTTTCCGGAAAAACTGTCCGACCGAATTTTCTGAAAAACAATCCCTACCTATTCTGGTATAACACCAATTTGTAAAAAAATTTTCGAGTTGATTGAAACTTTTTCCTGACCTGTATGCCGCGTACAAAATTACACACAAAAAAAAACAAAAAAAAAACATAAAAACCAAGCCCAAATTTTTCGGTACATGGAATGAAAATCTTCGCTACGCTCATCTAATCAAGTTAAACGACGCGCTGTAATGATGAAGATCAATATAAGATCAAATAATGAGATCAATTGACGTCGGTGAATGATGAATGAGATGATGGGAAAATGCGATGAAAGGTTATTTTATTACGTGACTTTGGATAGTGGGAAGGTGGTGGCCATGGCCTGTTTGTTAACGAACCATCGCACGAGAAACCTTTGTCAGGATAGTCGACCATGACGGGAATTGAACCCCGGTCTTCTGAACGACGGTTCAGCGTGCTAGTCAGCAATAACGACGTTCAGTTTTGATTCAAGCTGTACTTAGACGACAGATCAAAACTCCCGAGTGTGAAAGGTTACAGATACTGAGAACGGTCGGTTGGGACATGTAGGGCATACGTATGTGGAATCGCATGTGTTATATGGTAAAGCCGCGGTTTTAAATTAGTTTTAGGTTACACTCAATAAACAAGTTTGCTTATTGCTAGGTTGATTAGGTAAGATACAATAGGTTGACTTGGGATCGTGCCACAAGAACAACAAGGTCACGAATTGGGTGACACTGACAGTTCTATGGTGCGATGTGATGACGAGACTGCCAAGCGAAATCGAGCTCAGTCTCAAACTAGAATATTCGAAAAAAACATGTAGGGCCTATTCTGCTTCGTTAGATCTCCAGAAAAAGAGAACAAATTTCCTGGGGGCGTGCAAATTTTGAGCAGAATTAGTTTCCCATAATTTTTCATTCATTTATATTGGATCTAGCAACGCACTGTAATGGTGACTAAGATCTAGTGACGTCGGTGAATGATGAAAAAGATGATGGGGAAATAAGATGAAAGCCCATTGTAAGCTGCTTTGAACAGTTGAAATATATATATATATATATATATATATATATATATACCGTATATATATATATATATATACATAAAAATATTTACACATGTACCCACGAAAGAAGAAGCATTCGAAAATTCAATTCAATTCGGGAGCAGAAGCGAAACAAACACGTGCGTAGTGTGGGCGGGATAAGGGAGACAGTCGCTCTAGTGACAGTTAAACAGTTCAGCGCAGCATTCGATAACACGCGTCCATTTCATTAATGTATTGTTTTCACACCATTGAAGGCGTGTTACCATGTGTTAAAATTAAGCATGTGATAATCGACATAACACTGTACCTTGGGGACTCACTGCTAGATGCGCCAATTGCTGTTCGAAGTATTTGCTAAGAACAATTGTCGTCTGACTCGAGTCACATTCATCGCCTTGATGATAATTAGAGAGGCGTCGTACATCATGACTAATCGAGTCCCTATGTGTAGCACTCGTTCGACTATCAATTGACCCACTACCATATAACCCATACATGAAAGAGAGTTTCCGTTTATTCGTTTCAGCTGACATATTGACGGAACGTCCAGTGTCAATTCTCGTTCTCAACAACATGGGTAGATTCACGCATTCAACCACATTGCTTTTTCTAGGTTCCAGGCCGTTGATTTCAATCATCTGATATTCACTATCACTGTTTATACAGTGGGACTTAACCAGTTCTGACGTACCGCTGGGCGTCGGCATATTCTTGTATAATAGAAATTCATACTTGGGCATCTGTTGTGAACTACCATTCAATAAATGACGTCTATAAAAATAAGATAAATTGTCTTTACGATAATAACACGGTCCACAAGAATCATGAACACTTTTATTAACTGCACTGCTAACCACTTGACACTGGCACGATAAAATTTGACAGCGATTTGACTCCATTTTCGGGTTAACTAATTGTTTAGAAAATCACGGTCCTAAACACGCTGAGTCGAATGACAACTGGAACTGTCGTAGATCGTACACCTCTCATCTCTGTTATCTTATCAGGGCTATCAATGGAGCAACAGACATCACAGTTTGCCCACGTTTCAGGCGAAAACGGTGCAAATAATCGTATTTGAAATTCGAAAGAGGGCTCGTGCAACAGTCAACTAGAAGTGCCTATATTCCTCACTCCACGATGCAAGAATTGCATGAAATTATATAACGTTCGAAGTGACTACCTGTTTTTCATGTAATGTATCTTTAGTTATTTCTTATAGGTAATGAATATTAAAATGACGTATCTGCTATATATACACACCGGTATATATAGAGATAGATAGAGAGAGATAAATATATATTAATTAGCTTGTATATGCTGTGTCGCCTAGATGAAGCACGGTACTGAAGTGTTCACGACTCCTAGAGAAACTGATATAAGGTTCGTTATGAATTTCAGTTGCAAAGTGTAGGCAAGTTCCACTTCCATTATGCCATACTACCACACATTCATTCTAATGTAACCAGGTTATAATTTAAGCCCACACTTTTGCAGCACAATATATAATACCAGTACTGGGGTACTGATAAATACAGATGAAGGAAATCTATTGAATGACGAAATATGTTGGCCCAAGTGATGAGATGCGATGGAAACTAACTCAATCACTTATTTTTTCATCAAAAAACGAATTCAGCGTTGATTTTTCTCAAAAGTAGAAACCTTGACCGTTTGTGTTCAATCATTGACTAAATCATTGACTCAATCATTGACTTTTGTCTATGGTTCAATACCCAACAGAGATTTAAGCCGCTTTTTAAATGCAGAATAACAACCAACACTCAAAACCCCTGAATTCAAAAGAAAACTTAGGATGGTATGAATCAAATGTTTGACTTGGAAGATGAGCTGACTGAGAAAAATGCTACCGGTAATTAAAAAGTAGATCTATATTCTCAAAAGTGACTGTGAAAGTACACAAATTAATTTTAAATTTATACATTTGTCATCTCACGTAATCACTCTTCTTACGTTATTCATTTTCAAGATTTGGTTCAACTAATCGTAGGTCCATTTTCCAAGATGAGCTTAAATAGCGCCAACGCAATCTGCCACAGTTTGGCTATCCTCGTATACTCACCAGTTTTAGGCATATGAAAATAGTTATCAAAATTGTTGCCAACATTAATATTTACATACAAACGTCTGTATAAAATGAATGAAGTATCACCATATAAGTGATACGTCAGGGTTATATGCCTTTAGGTGCCAACCTGACATGTCCAATATTAGTATATGTCATTCAATTGTGTTGAATGAATTGTTAGACGGGAGAGGGTAAGGCGAAGCCTGTAATTATTAAAGGGTAGAATTACGACTCCCGACGAAGTGTGGGATCTTGGCCCAGGGAATGGTAAGGGAAGAGTTGGTCCGGGACTCCTGTCAACTGTGGAATAAAACTTGTCTGGTTATGCAAGTGTGGTTTATTCTCACCCCGAATAAATGATTACAGCAAGTACAACACGTATGACAATAATACCAAAAGTTATACAGCCTCTTAGCGTTTTCAGATTGGTGAAGTTAAATTAATCAAGTAATTTAAATCGAATGAAAATAAGTCCAGTTAAATTTTGATCAAGTCCAAGGGGAATCGCCTGTGCGATGAAGAGAAAGAATTTAAGATATCTTGTTAGGTTTGACCCGGTGATGCGGTCTCCGACCCCAGGCGTACTCCGCGACTTAGCCAAGAAACTCGTACGAAGAAAGTGTACGGGCGACCTGGACAAGTTGCTACACCCGCACCGCACACGTTTGGTCAAAAAAACAGATGATCTTAAATTAATAGCGCAACCTAGGATTAGATAAAGGCCTGTTTGACATTGAGTTCAGTAATGGGTCTCCGACCCCAGACGCACTCCGCAACTTAAAACCAGGAGCTGGAAATAAGATGCTGCGTCCGCACCCTTTACTTTTCTCTCAAGACAACAGGATATCTTTATTCAATCGCAAGGTTTGCAAAATCAAAGGTTATTGCAAATTTACTATTCATAGACAAAGAGATGTTAGAGGCGGGAGCCCGCATAACAAATCAACTGCCCGATAGCAAATCCCACAAAACCCCTGGAAATACCAACACTGGTTATTCACCACTATAAACACTATCGGCCCAATCTCGATAGATAATGGTCACTAACCGTATTGATAATTTCCGACTTGATTGTGAAATGACAGTAGAGTATAGATTTTCTCTAAATAACAGTTAGGGTACTCTGGACTAGTTAAAGCCAGCCACACTAAGTGCTATTTAGGTACTCGTCTTTACCTCTGGCCAGCTAAGACAGTGCTGAACTGTGCGAACTAGCTATGAGCTCTCTACTGTGTGCTTCGCACGTTATGCGTGCTGTTTTATAGAGTCAATCACGTGGTTTACCACGTGATCTACACATACAATCGTCTACGCTAGAGTAGGCTCGGTCGAACGGTGGTCTCATATATGAATCGAAGTGCGTTCAATGTATTGACCCTGAATCCAGATGCCCGGTGACCTCATCCATATTACGTAATGTGGCTCAATGCAGATCAAGTTAAATACACCGAATTCACTTCGTCCTATACTCCATACTAACTTGTGACTTTAACATTAGAAACACAGCACAATTATTACATCAGAATTACCAAAATAAAAGCTTTATTACATTCGACCACCGTTTGAGAAAGATGCATTGCCTCAACAGGCAAGCAGCCTTTAGAACTGATAAGACCACACTTGATAATTATTTCATAACTATATCCATTACAGTAGGATATATGATTCAGAATAATATCTTACTCTTAAAAGTATAAAATCCACTAAATACATTTTGTACTACCATCAGGTATCATTATACTGTACTCATCTCTCATGCATATAAGAAGTACGATAATTATCAGGCACTAACCTACAATTCATATTCAATATTGAACTAGTCACTCAAATAATAGACATTATGAAGTACAGAGCAGAAGTATTAACTCTTACTTAAAACGTTCTACACATGATCAAGTGTAGATTACTTAATCAAACAGCTCTAATAGTGTATGAGTATAATAATAATATAATTTATAATTATCAAGATGATCGATTCATTCACAGCGTATACATAGTAACTCTACTGGAAGTTCAAGTCAGCAAATCTCATGAAAATATATTTAATTTTAACTTACAGCTTATGCAACTTAAGTTCAACTTAAGTCTATGCAGAATACGCAAAGTTATACTGGACATTTCAGTTAGTTAATATTGAGTATATTTGGCACGAAATATGAAACGATCACAGCTATTGTCGGCGCACTAACTACTTTGTGTTGTTTCTTGAATATTGTGTTGGCCATGAGTATCAAGCCACTAAACACACGCTCACACGGTTTGTCTGCGTGGTTGCGTCGTCGGCCGGTGGTTTGGAGGGTAGAATGGCGTCGAATCAGTCGGAGAGGGTAACAGTGAATATGTCAGTCTTCTTGGGAAAGGGTATTCTCATTTGTGAGAGGAGAATACTGAAGTAGTACATCACAGATTCAGGCAAGAAGGAAGCTGCCCGTACTTGGCTATGTACTTTTGTCGGCAGTTTCTGTATCTTGACCTCAATTGGCTCTCCTGAACAGTTGGTGTCATCATGGAGTATCCAAATAATTGTTGTCTTCGTCCCATCAAGTACTTGATGGTTTGCATCTGCTTCTGCAGGTCCAGGAGCTTTGGTAGATGTTCAGGTATGTTTGAGGGAATTACTACGACCATTTGTTGTGTAGTGGTCGGTGGATTGGTAAGCGTTGTTGATGCCATTGATATCGGCGTGGTTGGTGTGATTGGGGTGGGTGGAAAGGTTGGGACCGAAGTTGAGAGTACTTCTTCGGTAGGCTTCTCCAATGGTGTCGGAGGTGGTTGCCTTACAGGACATTCGGCTTTCCGGTGTCCCCTGTTCTTGCACAGGAAACAGCGAGCTCGAGTGTAGGTTTCCTTGCGTTGAACCATTTCCACGTACTTTAGGTGCTGAGCGTGAAACCCGTGTATATAGGTTAAAGCTCAGAGTGAGACTGATTTGCCATTTTCTTCTTGGGTCACTTGTTCTTCCCGACTTCCATGGAGTTCATTCATAAGTCTTCTCTCTTCAAGCACGGATCGAACTTGGTTGACGTTATTTATTAAACAAAATATTTCAATAGCTTTCTTTTTGTTGACTCCTCAATATGCCCAATGTTAACTACCATGTGCCATTACAATTTTAAAATGTTTCTTTAGGTGCTGGGAAATGAATCCATCGTCTTAATACTACGTCATACGTTAAGCAATTACCAACTGGTAACCTAAACATTTATTTAACTGTTTATCAATAACCACTCCCAAAATGATCTCATCAAACACTAGCAACTTGTTGCGTATGTCTTGAAATGACTTACTTCTTTCATTTAACGAATTTGCTCGGTTGTAGGCTATATACACCCACTAAATGGTGTTCATTATTTCCTCTAAATACAAGGCGCGGTATATAGTTACCAAAGCCAAAAATTGCTATATGTTAATGTTATAAGTAATATCTATGGAGTAAGATTGATATATTGTCATACAAGGTGATTTTATTTCCATTTACGTTTTTATTTATTTCTTTCCACTGAGTATATTGACAACCATTTGCTTAACAGGACAACTTATTCGATTTTAAGTATAGTTATTCCACCAAGTATATCTCACTTGTATTTTCTCAAGTTTCCTCTTTATCGATTTTAAAATGAAGGAGCAGAGGTTGAAGGCTGGCTATTAGGACTGGGTTCATGTGGAGTTAGTTCGGGTGCGGCGATGATCTCGGGATCGTGCTGAAGCGATTCACTTCTAGTTGGCATCTGGACCAGCTGGTTTTTGTTTCTAAACACGTTCCTAATCGACGCGTATATTATTCCCCATTTGAAGTATACCACGAAGATTAAAAGTAAGGTCGTCATATATACGACTGGTATGATAATATGTTGAATCTTATACCATATAGCCTGTGACGGATATCGTATGTCCTCTAACCTTCTCAACCATTCGCGATATTCGATGGTCTGAGAGTATGAATCCGAAGCTTCTAAGGTAGCTAAGATTTCCCCAATTTCCTTTGAATTTCCCATGCTCACAATAGCCTCTGTCTTCTCGTTAAGAGATGCGATTTCAACAAGGCTTGAAATGGGTGGTATGTGATATTCAGTCTGTTCGAACTGGAATGCTAGAGTGTCCGTTGTGTGAGGTAATAATACATACTCGTTTGCAAATACGTAACAATAAGCCGGTATGACAATCTTTCCCGTTCCCTGTATTTCAAGTTTAGATATGTTTATAGGAGAATACGGTGATCGCTGTGGGCACTGCAGTGAGAGGATATCTTGTTTCACACTGTACATCCACGTGTCACTATTCAGACTTCTATATAATTTTGGTTGGTAATTGGTTACCACTAATTTCGTACACAAATCTTTTACGTCTCTATCATTGCCAGTGAACAAAGCATATGCACACGATTTATGCGAAGGTTTCAATACGGCGGTCACTGGTGGACAAACGGTTATGGCTCCTGTAGTGCATTGTAAATAGTCTCCTATGTCAAACTGCATGTACAATTGACGGTCGGGCGTTATTGCAAAGTAAGGTGTATCCGGTTTAATGTATATAGCGGCACTCTGATTTTCGAGCTTTACTGGTGATTCCAAAGCTCTATAAAGATCAAACCATCGGTTAGTTGCGGTTAACGGAATTTCGATAAACAGTCGAATCTTGCTTTCAATCGCTGCTGCATGCACTCGAGCAACGCTATAGTACTTGTGTACCTCGCCCAATTCCAAGCTGGTTAGTAAAGACAAATCGTGGCTCAAATGAGGTTGAATGTGTCCTAAGATTTGCAACAATTTCAATGGAGATATAAAATAAGGACTCAATTTCCCCAGCGCGGTTTGTCCGAACGCATTTTCTAATTGGTCAATGTCTTCTTTTATGTTCCTTATGGTGTATTCTAGCTCCCTTAACGAACTCGAAATTGCAAACAAAAGAGTAGTTCTTTTCCTGTCATCGGCCTGAAATTTCTCTATGTCCGTCATGTGCGCATCGAGTTTACGTAGAACAGGAATAATCATTTTGATGTCTTTCGTATTTTGAGCTCCCGTATGAATACTATCACGGATATATGTCACTTGTTCCTTCATAATATGGCCTATATGAGTTGTTATATTTTCGATATCAAATATTCGAGAATTTAAATACGCCATGTCTTGTCTGTCCATGCTTCCAAACAAGAACTTGAGGGTTGACCCCACAATGTTGAACAATCCCCTTTTCTCCCTTTTATTTTCGACAGGTGCCAAAGTTAAAACCAAGTTGTTCAGCTTTTGCCACACATTTTCCGCTTCATTTATTAACAAGTTTATTTCATTCGTAATGCCAAAGCCAATGTCCCTTATGTTGTCCTTCAGTGCTATATTCTTTATATTTGCAACAGCTTGTAAATAAGTATCAATGTTACTCCGATAATTACTGATATTAACGTCGAGTGAAATAACCCATCGGTCTCCACTCAAAAGAAACTCTGTCTCGTGTAAAAACACAAGCCCGGTGTTAAGATCGTCGGCTTGCACGGCGATCGCGACACTCCCGAAACACACAGGAACAAAATACAGACCTGAACCCACATGTTCCTGAAACAAAAATATGATTCTAAACACGACTGTCTCATCAACTTCCCTAATCTTATCCACCTCAATGGTCAATTAGGTAATGTTATCAATCGTAAAATAGTTAAAAACGTTAATGAGGCTACAGAACTATTCAAATTAGTATTCTACAATAGCCTTACAACAACTCGATAACCACCAATGTTATATTCCCTTGAGAACATCTATCCTTGGTATCGGTTCTAACGTACTCATCCCTTTCCATTCGTTTACATCTCAACACGACGATCGCATGCCAATCGGACATTGATGTGCTTCAAATAAAGCTCCGGCCTATACAACAGGTCTCGGCCTAACGTAAAAACTCAACAAAGTGTGTGTGATTTAAACGAACCTTAGAGTAGTGACGTTGAACTACTATTTATAATTCTTTATACTATCGAGTTATCAAATTCTCACTCTTCACACCCTTCTTCTTCCGTTTCCCTTCCAGGAGCGAAACGTTTTCTACGTTTGCAACGGTAATATTTTCGAAGGTAGACGCGTAAGTACGGCCAATACTTAATTCATAGCACGCGGTGAAAAGCAAGGCGGTCCCGCTCATTAATTCGTTCCACTTTCTATTCTCCTCAAATCTTTTAATCATTTAACCCCTTTAACTAGCTAAAAAAATATAACATCGCAATTTTCTTCTCTATCCATTTCCTTCCATCATCAGGCATAGGCCTATATGTAATATATCTTTCGTCGGTTAATTATTACTTCACTCCTGAACAAAATGGTATCTCATCTATTTTCTACTCCGTAGGAAATAATCATGTGTACTTCGCCCTGCTGGTTGTGTTGGTGGTAACGACGGAGAAGGTAGGGGACTCGGCGTAGGAACATCCTCTACATTAGCTTCTTCCCTCGTTTCTTCGTCCACCCCCTCGGTATCACTAAGATCCCGAGGTACATCTACAACCCATTCGTCAGGCTCATCTACGGTCAAAGGTTCATCTTTTACAGTACGTGGTGGTTCTATCAACTCTTCTACGTCGTCTGACGGCTCTTCCTCAATCTGATCCTCGCTCTCAATGCTGTACTTGTACAACTTGAGCCTATTACAATGAACTACCTGTTCCCTTCGTTTCCCATACAAATCTTTAATCTTAAAGTTTACCGGGGACTCCTGGGACACGATCCGATGCGGCCCAGTATAGGGTCGAACTAGCTTCTTAGCCAAACCCGGTTTCACATTTGGTACATGCAAGAATACAAGGTTTCCTACTTCCAATGTTACTGGAGCCGTTCTTTTGTTGTATTGCACTTCCTGTCTTTCCGCACTTTTCTTTAGATTTTCTCTAACTTGTGTGAATGCTATTTTTAATCGTTGTGTCAACTCTGCTGCATAATTAGTGTCGACTGCATAATTCGTGCGAAGTGGCGACACTGTAATTTCAAACGGCAATACCATATCTCTACCATGGACAAGATAGAAGGGAACTTCATTAGTAGACGCGTGTACGGTAGACCTATACGCCATTAACGCGTACGGTATCATATCGTCCCAGTTCCTTTGGTCGTCTTGTACAATATGGCTTAAAAACCCTGCGATCGTTCGATGCGATCTTTCCAAAGCACCATTTGTCATAGCATGGAAGGCTGAAGTGTGTAACCTCTCGATTCCTAACAAAGAAGACACTTCTTTGAACAATTTAGACAAGAAATTGGTTCCTCGGTCAGTCAATAACTGATCGGGTACACCATGTCGCGTCACGATTTCGGTAACGAATGCTTTCGCTACAGTCGTCGCTGTCTGGTCTGGTAATGGTATAGCTTCTGGATATTTAGAGAAATGACATTGAAAAGTCAATAAATATCTATTTCCCTTCTCGCTTCTCGGTAAGGGTCCTACAATGTCCAGTGCAACGCGAGACATTGGTCGGAGGACAGGTTGAAATCGTTGTAAAGGCGCCGGCCTATTATGAGGATTAGATTTTGATTTATGACAAGGAATACACCTTTCACAGAATCTTTTAATCTCCGAATACATGTATGGCCAGTAAAACCTTGACTTAATAAGATGTAGTGTGCTCTCGAATCCTACATGAGATGCATGTGGAAGTGAATGATATGAATTCATCACCCTCTAAAGACGCCAGAAAATGATCAATAGTTTTAGTAGGATCATCCCCCGTAAAGTAATCAACCAATTGCAACACACCCCCCATCACATTCATAGGAGCCTCCATTGTCTTTCCTGTACCTGACGTTGTAGCCATAAGTAATACCCAATCAATCGGTTCCCTTTTCCCTGGCCACAAATATTGCTCGTTATCTCACGAAACACGTAACTGATCAGTAATTGTTCGCTCAGGTATTACATCGACGTGATTGATAAGATGAAGGGAACTATTACGACAAAAATTACTCCGCCCACTCGCACACTCGCTTACGCATTATCAGTTCACTATCGACTTACTACCACCCGGAGAAATGAAATTTCGAACATTAACGAACCAAAATTGACGAAATTCACTGTGAAGGGTTCAACTTCGATAAAATAACTGGTCAATAGTCTCAAAGAGATTCCCAAATGAATAAATGGATCCCACCGCTGTCACCAATTGTTAGACGGGAGAGGGTAAGGCGAAGCCTGTAATTATTAAAGGGTAGAATTACGACTCCCGACGAAGTGTGGGATCTTGGCCCAGGGAATGGTAAGGGAAGAGTTGGTCCGGGACTCCTGTCAACTGTGGAATAAAACTTGTCTGGTTATGCAAGTGTGGTTTATTCTCACCCCGAATAAATGATTACAGCAAGTACAACACGTATGACAATAATACCAAAAGTTATACAGCCTCTTAGCGTTTTCAGATTGGTGAAGTTAAATTAATCAAGTAATTTAAATCGAATGAAAATAAGTCCAGTTAAATTTTGATCAAGTCCAAGGGGAATCGCCTGTGCGATGAAGAGAAAGAATTTAAGATATCTTGTTAGGTTTGACCCGGTGATGCGGTCTCCGACCCCAGGCGTACTCCGCGACTTAGCCAAGAAACTCGTACGAAGAAAGTGTACGGGCGACCTGGACAAGTTGCTACACCCGCACCGCACACGTTTGGTCAAAAAAACAGATGATCTTAAATTAATAGCGCAACCTAGGATTAGATAAAGGCCTGTTTGACATTGAGTTCAGTAATGGGTCTCCGACCCCAGACGCACTCCGCAACTTAAAACCAGGAGCTGGAAATAAGATGCTGCGTCCGCACCCTTTACTTTTCTCTCAAGACAACAGGATATCTTTATTCAATCGCAAGGTTGCAAAATCAAAGGTTATTGCAAATTTACTATTCATAGACAAAAGAGATGTTAGAGGCGGGAGCCCGCATAACAAATCAACTGCCCGATAGCAAATCCCACAAAACCCCTGGAAATACCAACACTGGTTATTCACCACTATAAACACTATCGGCCCAATCTCGATAGATAATGGTCACTAACCGTATTGATAATTTCCGACTTGATTGTGAAATGACAGTAGAGTATAGATTTTCTCTAAATAACAGTTAGGGTACTCTGGACTAGTTAAAGCCAGCCACACTAAGTGCTATTTAGGTACTCGTCTTTACCTCTGGCCAGCTAAGACAGTGCTGAACTGTGCGAACTAGCTATGAGCTCTCTACTGTGTGCTTCGCACGTTATGCGTGCTGTTTTATAGAGTCAATCACGTGGTTTACCACGTGATCTACACATACAATCGTCTACGCTAGAGTAGGCTCGGTCGAACGGTGGTCTCATATATGAATCGAAGTGCGTTCAATGTATTGACCCTGAATCCAGATGCCCGGTGACCTCATCCATATTACGTAATGTGGCTCAATGCAGATCAAGTTAAATACACCGAATTCACTTCGTCCTATACTCCATACTAACTTGTGACTTTAACATTAGAAACACAGCACAATTATTACATCAGAATTACCAAAATAAAAGCTTTATTACAGAATACATTATAATTATCATCGTCGTTGTCGTCATCGACCGTCACATTTCATGTCCACTTCGTACACTTGGTCCACTACATCATCTTTATCATTACTATTTGTCCCACAGTCTCACAAGTTGGAACTATCCACGAAAGGACCAGTATATGCAGGGTGCAAGTTCTCAATGCAAAGGTACCAGTAAACCATCATCGAGAAATATGTTCAAAAAAGCTCTATGTGAATATCTCATCAACAAACGCTACTATAGATTGGAGTAATTCTGTTAAATACTCTACTTTTGATGCTGATTATTGTGTATCACTTACTATTGTGAATCACCTCTTGAAGGATGTATCTATATTCTATATAGTCATTGCTGTATGCTTACACAACGTCCTATATATCATGTTTCTAATCATGCCTTGTCTTAAACTTTGACTTGCTGTGTACAATGCAACCATCTGCTATTTCTTGTTGTATCTACTCATTATATTACTGACCTTCGTTCGATTTCATGTAGACCCATGTGATCAATCAATGAAGACAATAAATTATTATTATTATTATCATAGTACTGTGTATTGTATTATTTGTACTGTATTATTATAGTACTATAGTACTATTAAATACTGTGTATTGTATTATTTTGTACTGTATTATTCCCACATCACATATATTAATAACTATGGTAAAAGGCTATTAAATATATTAGTTCCAACTTCATTCAGCAACGATATGCCTGTGAATAGACATAATGTAGAATTTATGGGCGAAATAAAGCGCATGTGTTAAACGATGGTTGATAACGTTAGTTTAGGTAATTTCGTAATTTGAATAATATTTTGTTAACTCTTTCGATATTTTTTTGTAGATTCCTTATTACTTTTAGTGAACACGAGAAGATTCGAGTTGACGAGTAGGTACTATTATTAAAATATTGTTTTTCTGTTTAATATATCCTTCGACCTTCTGCAGACAAGGTGTATAAAGCATCTTTGCGGGATATTTTCAACATATATGTATCTTCTGTTTTCTTGATTAACCAATAAGAAAAAAAAGGAATGATAAACTTATTATTATCATGTATTATTATCCCCACAAAGGATCCGAACACCTTGTCATGGTGTGGGGGGGGGCTTGCGTGGCCCAATGATCTTCAGAGCTATCGTCGGGAGCAATTTATTTGCTCCTATAGCAGGGTTCCCATGGCGATTAGGTCTGTGGAGTGAGGGTCCAGATCAAGTTGGGATCGTCTCGGTCGAGTGGAAGCCTTTTGGTGACCGAAGTATATGGAGGGAGTAGGCCTACTGAACCTTGCGTTTGTATTTTTATTTTATTTCGTGTTTTTTTTACTTTTCTCTTCACTATCTTCTCATTTCTTTCATATCACATTATTATCTTATTGTATCATCTCTTCTAGCTCTTTCTATCGCGCTCCCTCCATATACTTTACAGTTTAAACATCCACAAACGTTGACAACTATGGCAAACTAGTAACTACACGGATATGAACATCGGCGCTAAATGACCTCGCTGTCGACGCGCCTTTAAACCCTAACACTAACCTAAGGTATTATTTATTATTAATCAGTCCTCACGTCATTCACTTACCTTCGAACTTTTCGTATATCTGGAAGTCTAGTTTTTCTGGCACGAATCTCGGCTTGGTGACCCTCTGCTCCAGAGTGGCCTTATCCAGCGTGAGAGAGGCCACCTTTCGCAGCACGTTACTGTCCAATTGCAGGCCGTCGTCAGTGAGTGACGTGTGTCGTCGAACAGGCCCGGGCTCCTCAAGCCCTGGAATCACGTCAAGCAGTTACAGACAGGGCCGTATCAAGAGTCCATGGGAGTCGATTCAACGGAATATCAGTTTTTTGGTGGTAACTTTCAAACGGTATGAGATATCGAAATTCTGAAAACGAGGAAACATAGATAATCTCAATAACTTCAAGATGGTGTATGTAATAACCGAACTATGAATCTCAAATCGCCTGATTGTCAGGCGTGTACGCTTAAAAATACAATTTTTTTTAAGCGTATACGCCTGACAATTATGCCATGTAAGATATATAGTACACCGTCTTGAAGGTATTAAAAACATCTGTGTTTCATCGTTTTTAGAATTTCGATATCTCACACCGTTCAAAAGTTATCACCAAAAACTGATATTACGCTAAATCGACTCCCATGGACCACGAGCCCCGGGCCTAGGACGGCAAATTTTACCAAGTGGCGTCAACCCCTTAGAAATCAAATAATACGTAAATATATTTAAAAAATCGTATATTTTCATATATCATACAATCACGTTATGAGATACCCAATTAGAAAAATAATCAAATTCTCACTGAATGTAAACACATGATGGTACACATTATTACAAATTCTATGAAAAAATTACAAATTCTCAAATAAATTATACCTAGAATAAAATCAGCGAAGCAATACCTGATCGAAACAATATTTGAAAAATTTCAATATTATCATTAAAATCTAATAATTAGTACCGTAACGATCAAAGTTTGTGAATTGATCTATCTCATCGATAGTTCATAGTAACAGCCCAACACAATAATTACAAAAAAAATAGTGCTGGTCATATTTTTGAGCCATTGTGCTATTCTGAATTGATTACTCGACTTGATGGAGGAGTAGGAGGGGGGAAGCCAAAAAATGTCAGGCCTGGAGGCGCAAAATCTTAATACGGTCCTCATGGCTACAGAGTTACAACTGATTGATATTGAGACGAGTGGTCGAGTGGCTAAAACAGTGAATCGTCATTCAGTAGACCGGGAATCGATTCCCGCCATGGTCGACAATATAACCAGACAGCGGTTTCTCGTGGTTCCCTCTGTCGTTCAGGTCAATACTGGGATGGTTCCTTAACAACAGGCCACGACCGACTCCTCAACCACTATCCAAAAACACCTAATAAAATAACATTTCATCTCACCATCCCATCATTTCATATCATTCACCGACGCCAATAAAAACTGATTATTGATTATTGTAACCCACCAAAAACTGGGTTCTTTGGGGATACGAACATGGACGAAATATATAGTGGAAATACAGTTTGCCTACCTCCGTTGCTCAGTCAGCTAAGGCACCGCTTTACAAACTGAAGTCACCTTTAAGCATGGATTTGAGTCCCGCATAAGGCTTGGGTTTTTGTAAACGTCCTTTTACTTATCATCACTTCGTGGTTTCATTATCAACCACTCATTCGTAACCCCGTATAACCTAGCTGTTGCTGGGGTCGTCAATCATGCAATACAGTTCAGTGTTCACTCTTATGGCTGTACAGTTCAGTAAAGTTTAGTCAAGTTACCTCGAAAAACTTGATGTATAAAATCTGTCTTCAACCGAAGTGAACTTATGATAACTCGGCACCATATAAAAAGTATCAACTTAAAAGACCAAAACATATTACGGTACTATGAACGATGATTTAAATTATCACATTATACCATTCCATATTTTATTAGTAGGCCTACATACGCCTATGATATATTTTTTACTTCAACGCCTTTACTAATTTTTCTCTCTCAATCTCAAATGTGCAATAACTCATCAGACCAGTAGGTTTTTTCGTCACGTCCTCTTGCTAAATCATTATACTTTTTGGATTTCAACAATTACGTATCAATTGTTTATAACAATTAAGACATGAATGGAAGTTGAAGATAATTTTTCCTTTTCTAAGTATTCCTTTGTTATTATAAATGTTTTTATTCTGTTCTTATAGAGATGTATTTTTTATTTCATGTGAATAAAAATAATTTTATACATAAAAAAGTAAAGTTACCAGCTTGTTACAGTAGTATTTAATTATCAAAAGAATTGTTTATTCTTCTCATCCTACTCATCTATAATCAATATTTATTATATTGACATTTTTGTCATTTGTGGTCTGCGATCTGGTTAAGAGATCGTCGTAGAGAATAATCTAACCTTTAATCTCACACATTAATATTGAATATTATCTTGTTCTTATTCTGTGATTCAAACATAGACAATAACACAGTATTTAAAAATCCTTGTAGGCCTATAGGTAAAAAAAAATCCGACTTATTCGGCAAGTTTGCCGCCAAAAAAATCCTACAAGTTTTCCGCTATAGGCCTAGATCATAACAACTGACAATAAAATGAAAATATGTTGTGGTTGGTGCATGACATGAAGCACAGGTAGGTATTCGGGTGACTTATGAGTAACTATAGTGTGTGCAATACGATAATGCATTTATTTATTTATATTGGGTTTAACGACGCACTGTACTGATGACTAATATCTATTAGTGTCGGAGAATGCAGAATGATATATTAAGATGAAACGTTATTTTATTACGTATTTTTGGATAGTGGGAAGGAGTCGGTCGTGGCCTGTTGTGTTAAGGAACCATCCCAGTATTGACCTGAACAACAGAAGTAAACTACGAAAAAACCCGTCATGATGGTCGACCATGGCGGGAATCGAGCCCCGAACTCCTGAATGATGGTCTAGTGATGCATTCTATAGCTATGAATGCTATGAATTTTCGATTTAGTGGATTTAGAGGGCGTCGATTTAGTGGAATATCAGTTTCTTTGTTATAGCATTTGAAAGGTATATGACATATTGAAATTCTAATGAAGAGGATACACAGATATTTTCAATAGCTTCAAAATGGTAGGGGCCTATAAGTGATAACTATTTATCTCATATCGCCTAAATTGTCAAGCGTATACAGCTAAAAAAAAACATTTTTTAACCGTATACGCGTGACAATTATGCGATGCGAGAAGCTATTGAAAATATCTGTGTTGCCTCTTTATCAAAATTTCGATATCTCATACCGTTCAAAAGTTATCACCGAAAAACTGATATTCCGCTAAATCGACTCCCATGGACTCGTAAATAGTACATTCTGAATACAAATCTAATGAAGATATATCCTAGCAATGACCAATTTCAGGATGAAACAAAAGAGGGAATTCGTCGCGATGCGCTACTTGACAATTTTACCGCGATTATATTTTTGGATTAACCCACTGTATGTGACCGCAAGTGTATGTATTTATAACTGGTTAGATGAGCGTTAGCGAAGATTTCCATCCCACTCTTATAGAGCTTGGTCTGTGTGTTTTTTTTGTTTGTAAGCACTGCACAGGTCGCACGGTTTGACCGATCGACAAGAAGCTGTTTCTTCATAATGCAAACTTATACAACTTGGAAATGAACAGTTTTTGGGTCAATCGGTTGGACCATTTTTGAGAAACACCATCTCCGTTTGACCGTTTCTAAAAAAAACATGAGATTAGGCTGGGCAAGGAAATTTGAAAAATAAAATCTCTCCGAAATAATTCAAATTTCCGCTGAATGTGAAGGCCTATACACACTACAAAAATTGGTATACAATTCGGACCAGCCGTTCTCAAGGAAAGAATTTTATAAAAATGTTTTTTATTCATCAAATAGAATAAATAGTAGCAAATGTGGCAGAGATGGATTCACGGCTCCCTAGATTCGACACTAACCGAATGAAGTATATTTTATCTGAGTCAAGGTGTATAGAGTTTTTGATTATACTCTATTTGGATATCTCGCTCATCTTATAACGCATATTCCGCGTTTGCCTAGTATAGAATAAAAGTAAACGAAGTCAATGAACTCTTGTAAACATAATGAATGCTCCTGGAAAAAAGACAGTCAGTCTTACAAAAACAATATACAAAAACTACACAGGTAGAATCGGGCCATCGGCCCAAACAAGAGCTTTGATGAAATGACTGGTTGCAACTGCAGATCTAGCACCACGCGTGAAAATAGAACGCGTTTTGCTTTTGACAGGTGGATCGTGACTCATGAGGCACATAGGGGAAAGAGAAGTCGATTGAAAAATATTAAATTACACCTTGTGATCTTGCATAATTAAAATAGAAAAATGTATCCGTCTTACCTGCTATTGGAACTAATTCGACCTTCTTATGTCGCACAAGGGTGAATGACGAAGGCGTTGTCGTATTTTTGTCACTGACATCTAGGTCCATTACTGTTGCCACATCAACAGTACTATCACAGACATCACTTCCACTAGCACCTAATGCATCTAAACACGACTGTACTAGTGACATTTCGTTATCACATGTTAGTGTCCTGTCGTCCGAGTTATTGTTCTCCATTCTATCACTACTACTTCGTTGCACAGTCTTCATTCCTGGTTCCACAGTTGCACTGGTTGTTTTAACCTTTAAATCTTCCGCGGTTAACGCGAGTGTACCACCCGTGTCCGAATAGTAACTTGACGTAATGCTGTGGTTATTGGCTTCTGCACATCCTTGTGGCGTTAAAGGATCGGTAAATACTGAGTCAGAACTAGATGCATGGCTTTGAGGACTCAATAATGACTCCACAGGTCTCGGTGTTTGTATAGCAAGCTGTTTCACATGACGCCAAGAATCTGTTACAACGTATGTCGTGTCTACTCTCCCGGACTCGACACAATGCTGGCCATCAGCTGAAGTATTACTATTACCACTAGCAGTACATCCGTTAGTCGGACTAAAATCGTGACCGTGACTGTTTCCATCCCGAGGCAAGATAGCAAGCTCATTTTTTACCACCAACTTTGATTTTGTTGTTGATGTGGTGGCGACCGAGGTTTTCGATTTAAATAATTCTTTAACGGGTGACTTTTTTCCCAGTTTCTCTCGTTTTCCCTTTGCAGGACTTTTCCCCACTCCCTTGTTCTTACTGTCATTTCCTTGCAAATTTCCCATTATGATGAAATGAATTGGATTGATATATTAAATGAAATACCTCGACTATTGAAAAACTGATATTATGAGGAACACAATGCTTATTCGTTATTTCCACTTTTATAATTTATATATCACCATAGTCGACCATACCGTCATCGTTCTCCTTGCACCAGCAACTAATTACTCGCCGAGCCACGAAAATATGTCATACGCGACAAGAAACATGCAATTTTTAATTCCATGTCACATTAAGCTTTATTTAATCAGGCAGTTACACAACGACACACGTAAACTAGATACAACTTACAACCCCTTATACGGTTTTTGGGTGGCCGACGACATTATCAGTGACAAGCGCCTAGACACAATCTCATGTGCGCGGACATGCGCTACCCGCGCAAGCAAATCAATAACACGCTTTTCGGAACATGTGTCATGTACAAACGCGCCAATTCCATTCAAAATAATAATGTTGAACAAATTGTTGACCAAACACTAAACATCTGAAATTATCCAATATATCGTGTATTTCCTAATCAACCAATGTTGTCTTCCACTATGTTTGGATAAACCCGTAATAATAAAATTAATAAACTGTTCAAATTAAATCATTCTTTCATTATCAGTAGGCCCCTATACCTTTAATTTTAATGCAAAAAGTTAATACAATGAAAAGAAAATACCTCAATAATAATTTTATATGTAGAAATTCAAAGTCTGAAATATTCACAAGGCCAAGTGGACAATAATGATAAGTATAATGTATGATCCCGAGAATCTCAATTAAAAGGTTATTTATTTATTTGATAGGATTTATATTCAGATGCTCATGAAAAGTTTGCATAAAAAAAGACAAAATATTTTCCCTAGTGAAGAATATGAATCGTGAAATCTTCACGAACTAAATTTTTGTAATAATTCTTTGACATTTTAGGAGTCAATTCTTGACTTCCACATATGAATTGTTTCCCAATTTTGCAAGATGTAATTCTTGCGAATAAATACCAAGATTAGAAAAGATGAATAGGTACCAAAAAAACTATACGTCATTTATTTAGAGCAAAAAACGGTGATAGAAGTTCTAGTTGCTGAACTTGTTATAAAATATGTAAAATTTGTTTATTCACTAAAATTACTAAAAGAAAAAAATGCTCGTCAAATTGGTACTCGAGTGATAATATTATTCTGAATCAAGGCAATGAAAATTGGCTATACCATTTCACAGAGGTTCTACTCTTTGCTCATCTACCAAATTGACAAGTTTTTCTAGTATTTTATTTAGTAATTATTAGTAAATTACTAAATTGAACATTTCTAACAACTTCAGTAGTTACAGTTTCGATCACATTTTTATTATTATTATAGAACATGATGTTATTCAGTTGTTCAGTTTTTATAACCTTGGTATTTATTTTATTTACTACAATTACATCTTACAACATTTAAAAAATGGAAGAATTATATGTAATCGATTGTCAATAATGAGCTCCTAAAATGTCAAACTAGTACATAAATTTAGTTAGGCAATGATCCTTTTTTTTCAATACTTATTATTGTAGAAGTATGTATTCTCTTATTAAAATTGTTACTCTTTGGTTAGGTAAGTAATCTTCATAAACAACTCTACTCCACATATAAGAGAATACATTAATTATTTTCATTGTTGTTTTTTCACCAATATATATTTTTATAGTAACTCACCAGAAAGCAGTGTTTGATGTGAATTTGTGTGTGTTTGTTTCGGTGTTAATTTGATGGACAGATAGATTGATCATGATTTCTAGTTTTCTATGAAATTAGGGAAAAATATTGTGATTATGCATTTCACATGTTCTTTGATAATGTGCACCTTAGATAATACAAAAGTTGAATTCACTCAAGATGTTAGTAAATAAGATTTATACTGAATACTGAACCCTTTATCTGTAAAAAATTGCCAATTCAAGACTATCTTTGATAATTTTTTGTAAGATGAAATGATTTTTGAAACAATATGAAGGGGAGAGGGAGAGGGTGCATAGATACATATAAAAGAACATTCCAAAAATCTGATCAGTAAAATTATTCTTTCACCCGTCAGTTTGGCTAAATTAAATCATATAATCATTGTGTGAGACTATGAATTGGCCTTGGGTAAAGGGAAAGAAAGAACAGCAGCTTACCAAAGTTCATAAGTAGATAGGCCTATTCATGGTGGAGAGCCGTTGAAAGAACACGGAGATGATTTAAACCAGGGACTGAGACCTTTATGTATAAAGGTCCCGGTTGCGGTCACGGTTGTGAACTGAATTTTATAAAGGTCCCGGTTACGGTCCCGGTTACGAAGCAAATTTTATAAAAGTCCTGGTTTCGGTTAAGGTCTCGAAGTGAAATTAATAACGGTCTCGGTCCCGGTTATGATTATGATGCATATTTTATAAAGGTCTCGGTTACGGTTACGGTTATGAACTGAATTTCATAAAGGTCCTGGTTACGGTCCCGGTTACGAAGCAAATTTTATAAAGGTCCTGGTTTCGGTTAAGGTCTCTAAGTGAAATTATTTACGGTCCCGGTCCAGGTTATGGTGCAAATTTTATAAAGGTCCCGGTTATGGTGATGTAGCAAACTTTATAAAGGTCCCGATTACTGCTACGAAGGAAAGTTTATACAAATCCCGGCTGCTTACCTTGAGTTTTGCGGCACATTCTCCCACTGAGCAAGACGACTCGTCCACAATACGGTATAGTAGTTGAAGTATTTCCGAATCGGGTTACTCTTTTTTTTACCCATTCTAAACTCTAAAGCTACTTAATATTTAATTGTATTTTTTAATGATAATAATCAATTATAATAATACTTTGTGATCACACACTAAATTCAATTAAATACGAATAGATATAATAGTATAATATAAAAGTATGAAAGTAAAAGTATGAAATAAAAAATGTTAGCTTCAGCCCTAACCCCTATCACCTTCACACAAGTCATTCACCAGAGACGCGCGTACACCGAATGCGTGTCGGGCGGTGAGTGACAAAAAGATGCCAAGTAGATGTTTTTCTCACATTTTTCATATATTTGTTGAAACATATACACATGAGAGATGAAGGTCCCGATCGACCGTCTTTCCTCTTCCGCATCACTAGCGAACGGAGGGTTCGTGGATACATCTCTTGTGTCAATACAATTATTATATTATTCTTTTCTCAGGGAAGTGGTTTTGGACTTGGGAATTCCCACAAATATGTCGTCGGCATGACTTTGACTCGCACTAATCCGACACTAAAATCTTGAGAGGATACTGTCTCTCGACTACCCTTCCCCCCCCCCCCCCCCCCCCCACCCCTTTCACCACTCATCGAAGGTTCGGCCTCAACAACCTTGAAATAAAAGAGTTTGTTTTTTTGAGGGGCTAAAAGTTGTAGAACAAGTTGTATTTTCTTTTCTTCAGACTAAGTGTATGTAATGTGACAACCGTTTCAAGCCCTTTTTGGGCCCTTTCTGAGACCCGAATAACCGATATAATAAAGGTTGCTGGTTGTGGTTGTGGTTGTCATCACCTCAACATAAAGGTTATCGGTTGCGGTCGCGGTTGTGCCCCGAAAATAATAACGGTTGTGGTTGTGGTTATGGTTGTACCACACTAATAATAAAGGTTGCGGTTACGGTTGCGGTTGGCCGAAAAATACGGGTTTTAACGGTTGAGAAACGGTCAGTCTGATTAACACACAAGGTTTCGGCTATTGCCTTGGTCACAGTCAAGTAGATGGTGATTATAGAGTAGATAGGAATTTGGTTAGGACTAGTATATGGAGAATTTATTTGGCATTCTTTTTGGTTATACCTTCCAACACTCATAACAAGTTTTAAGTACAAATCCTTTATTAAGAAATTTAACATTCGTATATATAATGTATATACTTACATTCAAAATACAAAGTCATAGTAAGAATTTATTTACATGAAATCAATGTTCAAATATTGAACACGAATGAGAAGACATTATTTTACTGTTTTCACCTTTTAAGTAGAGCAGCCGAAATTCACATAGACATTCTAATAATCGGAATACACAAATATAAATCACTAATATTGATCTCCGTATGACCTTCAATTTTTTAATACTCATATATTTTTGTACAATAATTTTTTGAGTTTCCATGCAATACTGAGATCGTAAGTACTTCAATTTAGTTAGGCCCTATACATCTTCTTAACGTACCTTTGTCATGTAGAAAATATGTATGCTAATTAAGTTATTATACAAAGAGTATAAAGATTACAAAATAGAGTATTATTTATTATAAAAATCTGTGGACGGTGGGAAATGCATGTCACATTTTTCGTTGATCCCTCTACTTCATACTGGCAGTTAATGTGCTATAGCACCCAGTAAATCTAAACCTGCACTTGACAGTGCTATCCTACATTCATAGTTCATAACATTGGCAATTAGTCAATTACTTAAACTTATTCATTAGAAAAACACACGCAAACCAATACCTCATACTAAACATTTTGAGCATGAAGGTTACTTGACACTTGATTGCTTTAACAATATTAAAAAATGAGCTTTCACTAATATATCTGTTCAGGACGATCTACTAATCTTGTACCCAGTAGATATTAATAGTACTGATATATCACGTAACAATCGCATGCACCATATTGTATAATAGACGATCTATAATTACGCAAACAAAATAACTGAATATTGCGATGCTGAAAATTATCAAATGTCTAGAATCCAATAAAATATCATCCGAGCAAAGCACAACATGGATTTCCTAGTGCACAAAACATGAATAACATGATATATATATTTATCCTGCGGGCCGTAATTTCATGTATTGAAGTGTATAGACTAAATAGATACTTGCTTACAGAGAAGTCACACTCATATAGAAGTTCTAGAATTCAATATTCTGTTTTCGGATCTATTAATACTTTTTAGTTGATTGCATCAACAAGTTTTATATATTTTCATAATGGTAAGTAGAAATAGATTAAGGTGTTCAAATTTAATAGTTCACACTTAAACAATCAACCAATCAAACTTATAATTTTGAACACCCCACTGATTGTCTACAGAATACCATATATGCATTTGATCAGAGAGTTGTCTCAACTCCCAACAATAGAAGCAGATATCTTAAAAATACAGAAAGTCAGAAACTACAGCCCTACTGAAATACAAGAGCAAATGATTTGGCCCCATATGAGAAAGGAGTCTTTCTATTAGGGATAACTTCGGTCAACCGAAAACCGGTTCTGAACCGGTTCCAGGTTCAATCGGTTTTGAAATAGAGAATCGATTCCTTCTGTGATGATTTTTTTATTTATTTATCATGTTGATTTGAGTTATTATGTATTATTAATATATGTTTTTGAAGTGTGTTGTCGCAATATAAATTGTATAGATATAATATAGGTACTAGTTCACGCGTGCATTATTTATTTGTCTTTTCTCCTCCATGCACATTAAAACCCAAAATGTGAAGGAGAAATACATGTGTATAAGTTTCGGATACACGGAATTTGCCGAAGATAACCGAATGATATGACGACGCTTGAAAACAAGAAATAAACTCGCGCCAATGTAAGAGAGCGTTTAGATGAAAGTTTACTCTCATTTTCGACCAAAAAATGTCGAAGAATCGGTTCTAAACCAGTTCTGTAAATCGGTTATCTCGTTCTGATTTTTTGGAACCGAAGTTATCCCTACTTTCTATGTAGGTCGTTATGACGTTATGCCACCTCAATTCTTAAATATTAAAAAGATCACAGTAAGGTCTACTTACTGGCTCTCGTCGTAATAGAAACAAAGCATTCGAATTCTCAAGACTTCAATCAAATTCTCAAAGCCTCATCCAAATTATATCCTACACTACAAAACATTCAAAATTTTACATTTACATCGACATCGACTGAATTTAGAATTGAATATACAAAAGCAGACTCAACGATTATCAACTTTTTCGCATGTTGATATATGGTTACCTACATAACAGCATCTCCTATATATCATTTACTGGGTTATTTCAACTTATATTAGCTGAACTTTGAGCTTTTTAATATACAAAAAATCCATGACCGAAGAGCATTTTAACGAGTATTATTGTCGTATTACCATGCAAAGAATTATAAATTCATTCCTTACGATTTGGTGTCCACTTGTAAAATTAAGACTACGTATACCTAGTCTTTCATGTAGAAATCAACAGAGATTCTCAAAATCTAGCATTTGCATATACTTTAATTTCCAAGTTCATTCTCAATATGGCGCTTATACCTAAATATATTAGGTAATGTCTCTCCCACTTTCTTAAAATTATTTTATATACACACATCCACTCACTTTGGTTTTTCCCAGTTTGTCCAACTGTAATCTTCAAGTCGAGTTTGCAAAGTAACGTTCAGTGCGTAAAACAAGGATGACTTTTAAGTCAGAAGTCTTTAAACATTGTGTGGCACTTGAAAAGCACTATTGACAATACGGTCCCATCGCTCCTTTCAATCACATCCCCATGCTTCGTGACCAAACGGCTCAATCCATTTGGCATACATGGAAGACATATGTTAAGTATTAGGAGAAATATATAATTGCACATCATCTTACAGTGAACAGATTAAGGTAAAACTACCTTGAAGTTACATTTTAGTTTGTAAACTTAGAGACATACAAACTTAAAACTTTTGACACCATGAAAGTTAAAAGTAAGTCTAGAAAGCAATACTAGTATCACAAACTTGAAAGTAAATTTTCTAGACTGGTCGGGTTGAATCGTATTGTCGAACACAGCGATGTGATTGTGAAGGCAAGAAAGGAACGAAGCGAGATTATTGCTAAACGTGCACGTTTGACATGACATTGAACTAGCTCACACGATTATCTCTCGAATCACTCTGCGGTTACGGGAGTTGGGCGTCGAGTAGCCACTCTCTAAACTCTCGTCAAACGAAAGAGACACGTGCTGCGGCTTGTTCTCTTCGCAATCCATCTGGTCCATGTATGGATCTGGCAAACCACTCACATCGTGATAACCTGCGGCATCTGGACAGAAAATTTGAAATTAACAATCTCGTTCCTCGCCTTGCTCATGCTCACAACTCGGAGTGTGATTCAAAATAATTGCCGAAGTTATCAGATAGTGACCAATAACTAGCCATTTATACGTGAAGTGGCAGCGTTTCATCCAGGGAGTGTCCAAACAGTTGTCATGCACAGCTAGCAAGTGTACAACCAAACCACTCAAATTTTTGGATCAAAGTCTAGAAAATACAAATGAATTGGCAACAGAGAAAAAACTAAATAATTCCAGACAGCTAACAACTATACAACGCAATTAATATTATACAAGTGTTTTGAGACATTCTAAAATGCTAAAAAAAAGTGCTTTAGTGACCAAATTCCTAAAAATTGTGACTTGTAGTGATCTAGGTTAAAAAAGTGATCAGTTGTGAGGTTGACAGGCTAGTGAGCATCAATTCAAGTCGAAACAGCTGAACTACAATAATAGTAGACTGGGAACTAGCAACTCTTACCTAAATGTTGTTCAAATCTCTTCTTTGCTTTATGTACTGGTGCATATGGGTCAGCCATGTTGTACTCTTGCCTGGACGGTGTGTTGTTGTGTTCGAGCCGATGTGGATAGGGAGCGTAATCGTCGACGGCAGTGCCGTAGCCGCCGTGGGCAATGGGATCGTAGCCGTACCGATCGGTCAGGTGGTGGGCGTCTCCGGGACCCGAGACACCGCCTCCACCTTGAGCAGCGGCCATTTTCATCTGCCACAACGAATCCTGCGAGTTCACCGAACCACCGTTGTTACTGTTCGAGTAGCTGTTATCCATGTAGCCCATGTTGACCCCTGTACACAAATGATCAACGTTGAAGGAAATCAAGAAAGCGGTTATAATGCAGAATGAGAAATTATTGGATTGATACAAAAAATATATTCTATGCATGCTATGGAAAGATTAATACAGTAAACCCTCGTTAATCCAAACTCGGTTAATCCGAAATTTGACGTATTTCGAACTTGAAATCGGTCCCCAGCTGAAGGTATAGGCATTTCAATGTTAATTAATATGGTTAGGCGTAATCCGAATTTCGGTTAAACCGTAATTCGAACTAATATTTCGTTCCTTCAATTGCTCCAACACTGATTTCGGATTGGATAATTCGAAATAATCGGAGTGAATTCCGTGAAGTTATCACTGTTTTCCCAATTTCCATCCTTCTTATTTGACGCGTAAGAATGAGTGGAAGCATGCTCAGCTGTTCCATGCTTTGTGTACCGAATGCAGTCGACCTTGACGAAGTCTGAGCTCGGAACACTCGTTCGTCCGACTCGGGACGGCGGAGAGCCAATAGAAACGGGCCATATGAGGATCACGCGTCACGGAGATAGCCGAGTACACACGATCAGCGAGGCCCTTAGCAACGGATCTATCACGTAGTCTCAGCCGGTGACATAACTTCCTCTAGCGCGCAATACGAAATTGACTATATTCTGAGCGGGAAAAATGAATTTTTGGTTAATCCGAATTTTTATAAACCGAAATCATTTTTTTTTAGGTCCCTTCGATTTCGGATGAACGAGGGTTTACTGTATTACTATTTAAATGGTGAATCCACCACAGAAGTTGAAAAAGAGTGAATTATGTATTAGTATTCGTGGTGTGCAGTGTGCTATTAGTAGTTCGGATGGAAAACAAAAGTAATCATTATCAACATTCTTACGATATCATCTTTCGTATCAAGATTGCCTCCCGAGTTGATTCAGCCAAATTTCACAATTTTTGTGATGACTTGAGAATAATAAATTTGAGATTTCAAAATACTAATGCCGTAAAAGAAAGCTTTTTTTTACAAATACAGTATAATGTAAAGTCTTACATTCTCCTCCATTAGGATTGTGATGTTGTGAATGAGGCACATTTGCATGGTACCCATACAATGGTGGTTTATTTGAAGCATCGCAATCCATCGATCTCTCCAAAGCTTGATTCTCCATGCCGGGCAATCCAGGCGACGCCGGATAATACGGTGGGGGCGGCTGAGTCACCAAAGACGGATGTACCGATTGTTCAACTTCGTAATCTTTTCCCTTGCCCTTCCCCTTTGAACGGCTTCGCTTGCACCGACAGAACATGTACATGAGTCCAGCAAACAGGATGAATACGACGCACGAAACGACGATGGCAATCAGAGTTGGTGTCGTCAACGCATTTGCTTCCTTGATCAACAATGGTCCGATTTCGGCGTCGGTAGCTTCCGAGCAGTGTTCTTTCTCTTGACGGAGGCAGAATTTCACGCGGACAGAATGACGCTTCATTTCTCGAAATTCGTTGTCGGCACCGCCATCCTTCTTTCCGCCAGCTTGGAAAAGAATAGAGATAATTAATTGATTGAAAATGTGTTGTAAAGTAAAGGTTTATTCAGCATGCATGTGAAACACAAATGCAGAAAAAATAAAAGGATATAGATCTGTAAATTATGTGCATAGTTTAGCCAAGTGATTCCCAACCTACATTGGTGACGGCAAATGTGCATGGGGTCGCGGATTTTTTTCCAAACTTATTTGCCTGAACTGGAATTGAGCTTACTGTCGACACTTATGCATCAATAATTGAATATTGGAGCAATTTGAGAAATAAAAGAGATGACTTTGAGAGTAGGAATGAGAAAATTAATTTGCTTGTCTACAATCTACAGTACACTACAGTATTAAGATACAGGGTAGTTAGATTATAGGACTGATCGGTCGAGAGACTGAGAAGAATACTCTTGTATCAAACGTAGTAGTACTGGTGAATCAATAACAATAGTTAATATTATAATGAAGTCAACTGGAGGATACAATCATCCTTAGGGAACACTTCTGTCCTACCAGATTATTTATATAGTCGAGTTAAGAAAATACACGATTTAATTAGCTTCTCAAACTAGTTGGTGTGCGTACCAAGTCATTTATACACGAAAGATTGAAATGATAAGTTGATACATACAGAACACTTCATTTTCAACTAATCCCGTTATTGAAAAAACAAAAGTCGAAATTACGCTGTGTCCACTACATCCAGTGAATGTTCATATGGCTGTCTTACCTAGCGCTAGTATAGTAGCTTCTCGTCGAGTGGCTGATGGGCCAGGCATCATGGGCAACGTTTCGATGAGCCTCCACTGTGTCTCCTCGTCGCTAGTGGCAGCCTCGATGAACGCAATCAGTTGCAAGCAAGTAGCAGCAGAGTTTATAGACAGCTGGTGCGTGTCGGGGTCGTAGGTCACACGCTGTGGGGCTGTTATACGGTCCACCTTTGTCGTTGCTGAAACTTCTGCAGAGTAGTTGCTATTTCCTTTCGTGTTGAACGCTTTGACCTGGAAACAATGAGATGATAAATAATAGCCATGTCATTTTTGAGTAGGTGCACCCCAAAATTCACTACTGATTTACTGTACACATAAAATATGAAGGTTATATCAAAATTGGAATATAAATTCTGGGCGAGTTCTCACATTCAGGAATGAAAATAAAAAAGATAGGTATATAAAAAAGTGAAAACTTTCATGCCATATAGTCTAGTTTTATCAAATAATTGCTACTTTGTTGTTTGTGGAATAGGCAATGATGAACTACAGTATTGGACCGATGCCTGAAATGGACACGTACCTTGAATGTATAGCTGTAATGCTGATCCAAGGATGTGACATTACAAGGATTATTCCTCTGACAGTCAAACTCCTGCCATTCTCCGTTGCTCCTTCTCGCACTGTCATATCCTCCACAATCCCCCATGACGGCATCCTCTACGTTTCCAGGAATACGCCGATATGACACAAAGAACTTCGTGTTCAGAAGCCCGCCATCAAAACCGGGCTCCCAGCTCAAAGTGACGTAGTTCGGGCCGACGTTGGTAGAAGATATCGACAGTGGGTTCTCTGGCGCACCTTTCTGTTGTAACTTCAATATAGTGTTAATTGTACCAAGATTATTTGCAATCGTGCAAGTGTAATCGCCATAATCCACGTCGCGAATATTCGCGATCTTCAGTACGCTGGTGTAGACATCGCCATCGTCAGTTGTCGCACTGGTCTCGTAATGGCCTTCGCTACTCATTTCCAGGGGTGCCGAGTTGGTGCCGTAGCTCCATTTGAACTCGGGTCGGGGATATGCTTGTACTCTGCAAATCACTTCGGCTGTTTCCCCAATGTCGTAGGCTACTTTGTTGTATTGATGAAGCACAATTGGTTCATCTGGAATAAAACGAAAACATATAGGGAATTTGATTTTTAATTACACCTCAACGGTTCATTACAGCTCATTCTGATGAGTACGCAACTCGAGGCTGTCAGTGATCTTGGGACATTAGTAATATCCTAATTAATTCTAGAAGTAGAAAAGAAAGATCTTGCTGATTACCAATTGTTCAAGTACGGATCACATAATAAAACTGAGTGAACGACTTCCAGAAATTAATATTTGAAAAATGAAATTAATTTTCATCGACTGTAACATCAAAAATTATCTGTAAAATATTCCGTTACATGACATGTTTTGTATTCTACTCATGATGAACTTTCTTTCGAATTTTGAGTTTTGACATGGGAGATGAAACTTACGTTCAATCCTAAGATGCATACTGGACTCGGCTCGCTTGACTTCGTTTTCGAAGACACACGAATACACGCCCCTATCTCCAGCAGTGAGTTGATTACCGTCACGACGACTGGCACCACGGAACCTCAATGTACTTTGGACCAAGTACACGTTATTGCCTTTTAGCGTTTCCTCTGTCGATATCTCCATCATGTGCGTGTTTTGCGATATCTCGTAGCCATCCTTCAACCACTTGATGGAAGGTTTTGGTTTACCTTGTGCCCCGCATGTTGCAGAGAATTCTGAATCTCCTATGCGCCTCGTTATATGAGATTGCAGCTTCGTCAACAAGCGTGGTGACTGATATACCTGCAAGTTTACCACGGCCGCTCCTCCGACGCCCATTTCATTGGTTGCCCGGCAGTGATATTTCCCTTCGCTAGCAAGCTGTGCAGAAGGAATCATGAACTTCTGTCCGGTCACCGGAGTCGAGCCATCGCCGGTTTCCCTCCACCAACTATATTGCGGGGCTGGCCAGCCAGGAGGGTTAGCAGAACAGGATAATATCACCGCAGTTCCTTCCGTGGCAACAGGAGCATCAGGAGATATAGAAGCTTTTCCAGGTTTATGACGAACTAATAACGTTATCGTTGCATTACCGACACGTTCAATTCTTCGCCTTGGCTGACCTGAAGGAGTCATGGCATTGACAGCGCGGCACGTGTACGTCCCAGCATGTTCGGCGGTAACACGATCAATTCGTAGTACATTTCCTTCTTGTCGGAACTCGGGATGAGTTTGTCTTATCCACTCCACAGTCATCGGCTCGGGGTTTGAAGTGACATTGCATTTAACAATAAGACTTTTACCTTCTTCAACATCACGGTGTGTTAATGCCCCTGATTCTGCTTCAATCGTTACGGTTGGCGAGTAAAGAACATCCAGCATCAAGAAGGCTTCGCCCGTCTGGCCCAAACCATTGTCAGCTGTGCAAGTGTATTTTCCAGCTTCTTGTAGAGAAACTCGGTTCAGAGTGTGAGTGAAGGACGTCGAGATGAAACGGCCGTCCTTTGTCCAACGGACGTTAGTTACTTTGGGCTTGGCCTCGACGTTACACTGAAGCGTGGCTGTTCCGTCTCGTTCTACTCTCAGAGGGTTCTCAGGACCAACCACAACTCGAGGGAAGTCTAAAAAAATTCAACATAATGAACACATCTTCCTTTGAAATATCAAGTTTGTTGTATTTGGTTGGTAAATGCTGACCGAGTACTCAAAAGACAAAAGCTGATCAGCAGAGTATTCATGAAACAGCAGACAATACAAGTGTTTCAACATACATTTATAGAATTTGCATCTGGGCTTGGTTAATCAGAGCACCAGTACCATACAAAAAATGTTAACCATATAGTTCCACACATCTGGCATTAGCTTCAAGTATCTTCAAAGAAACCATAGAGTAATTTCTTGCTGAATATGAACTGGAACCAATGAAAGGAACTGATAGGATTACCACAGAATGCCAGGCACACATTAGCTAGCCAATCAAAGAAAATAGGAACCTCTTTATTAGCTAAACAAAGATAACATGGCCATATGGTAAGTTTCTGTTTTATATTTGTAGATTTTTGGCTTGACAGAGCCAACACTGATAGTACTTATAAATAGACAAACAAGAAGTCTGTATTTTAAATTACAATTACAGTTCTGTAGAACTTCTTATGTATTGGTACTTATATAGGGGAATGAACTAGACTATAACTGCAACAAAAAATACATCCCACAAAAAAGCACAAAAAGAACAACTAAATTTAGTTACGAGTATTCTAGACCATGTTACTGATTAGTGATTACTAATTATGCTTTCCCTACCATCACATGGGTAATTTGGAAGAATGACGATATGAGAAGACACTAAAAAAGACCATGCCCCCTACATAGACATGGGCAATTGGTCAATTGACCGAAGAGATCTTGACTACAAATTTTGGGTCAAAATAATTTCTTGTTTTTTAGACGCAAGAGCATCGTTTACATGGAAGCTGTACCAATTCTATAGGCCTACCATTTGAAAAGAACTCTTTAAGTGTTTTCTACATTATATAGGCGTTTTTTTGTATGGATAGACCAAATGACTGAAATTTGGTCAGCATCTCGGTCATTTGACCAAAAAGATTTTGACCGGTCAATGGCCTACCTTTACGCCTACGTTACACCAATTCGTTTCTTTCACACTCAACACATGATTCATCTACATAGCACCACATATTGACTGTCCATAAATATCTAACAGTATTTCAAACTGGGTTAAGCCCAGGAACGTACTGGCAAGTAATGGGCCCACCAGCCAGTACTGAAGTAAGGGGCCCACCAGCCAGTACTGAAATAAGGGGCCCACTTTATGGTGACTATTCAATTACCAATTAATTATACAAAACCAAATCCAAGACAAGGAAAACGGAAGATTTTTTCTTTATCAATGATTAATAGTTTTTATCGAAGCATTTAAAACATGTAGCAGTGGCGTAGCTAGGATATTAGGTCAAAGGGGGGGGGGGGGGGGGGGGGTAAGAATTTTGAAAGGTCGTCGTGCATAAATAATTATAATAGCACCGGCACATGCAGCGCAGTGGTTAACGCGCTCGCTTCACGTGATCCGGTAGACAAGGGGTATTACGAACCCGGTTCGATCCCCGCCGCCGACCATCTTTACAGGGGTTTTTCATGGTTTCCCTCTGTAGTCTAGGCTAATGCCGGGATGGTTCCTACAATGGGTTGGCCATGACCGCTTCCTTCCCACTATCCTTCCCATTACCCAAGAACCTTCATCTCATCATCCCATCATCTCATTAATCATCCATCCGACGCCATTAGATCTCAGTTATCATAACAGTGCGTCGTTAAACCCAATATATATATATATATATATAAATTTTAATAGGCCTACAAGTGCGAAGTCTAGAGCAAGTCACATAGACAGCGAAGTATGCGTTTATATGAAAATACAATGAAAATGCCATATAAGAAGAGTTGTGTAGGCCTATCAACCCGTTACCGCAAAGTTACCGCCCCCTTCTGACCCCGCAAGGAACTTTTAGAAATCATACACTTTTTAAATATGGTTCAACGTGTTTCAGATGAAATCAGGATGCAAAAAATGTGTTTTCTTATAGAACTAAAGCTGCCCAACTGATGTTTGCTCATCACAGTTATTGTAACTGCATGGTCGTACTGTGTCATTTTAGCGCTCCGGGCAAGTACTCAATAGTGAGCCCCCAAAACTAAGTGTGCAGTGTATAGCAAAGAAAGTGAGAATTGAGCCCCGCAGAGAAATGTTATGTTTTTCAATTCAATTCTACGGGTTTTGGGAACTACACAAAATTTCTGGAATACATAACTGTGGGGGCCCACCAGCGGAGGGGCCCACCGGCCAATGGCCGGTGTGGCCTTATGGCCTAGTTAGGTCTAATATTTTATCAAATGTATTCTATCATTACCTTGATTCTCCACGTAAATAAGTTTCACAATAATTTAGTGATGCCTTTGGGTAACTTATTAGGAACCGGGTACCCGCCGAAATTACCCGGATATTACCCAGGTAATTCAAAAAACTATATAAAACTAAAAAATAAAAAATATATGACTATGTATGCTTCTCAGTTCTCGGTAAAGAATAGTATTTGGCATGGCAACTAGAGAGCGGTTGACAGGAGAGGCCTTCAGTACACTGCACGTGTGACCACAGATAACGGTAGGTGGTGCGACTAGATTTGACGAGCGCATTATGACAAGGTGAGGGAGGTCTGGGAAGGATAGGTGAAAAAACTTATGTAGAATGCGAAGTTGAATTTCTCTCGGTAGCTTGAGTGATTTATAAAAGTTATTTTCTATATTATAGGTACTGGTTAGCACAATTACCCGGAACCTAGACGGGTACCCGGGTAACAGAATATTACCCGTACCCGACCCGGGTACCCGAAGGCATCACTACAATAATTACAAAAAACAGAATACTTTCTACGAAAATAATGCAAACATTACGAAAATCAAATTGCTATGTTCAATGTTATCGTAATTCCATTGACATGAATTTTGTATTTCTGTATAAATTGATACTAGTAAATGACAATATACTTACAGTTGACATTGAGCGTAACTTTTGACTCCAACTTATTATCATCTGGCATGGCACGGTTCCACACGACACAACGGTACGTTGAACCATCATCTTTCATCGACGGTTTCAATGATAAGATTGACGTAGTGACAGAATCTCTAGTGAGACCAACTTTAGTGTCGGACTCCAGGGGATATGTGCTTCCATCTTTGTACCAACTGAAAACAAATAAATTACAACATTGGACGGTTTCAGAAGAAGATAAACACATTTCCACTAACACACTGCACGAGTACGCCGGGTGTTTTTCAGAGGTTAAGATGCAAAGCATTCTGAAGAGTTTGATTATCTACACCCACTAAACTTATTTCAAGATTTCTAAAATAGACACCTATGAGACTCGACTTGGATACCGACAAGGTGTTATGAAGTGAAACACATCTCCGCTAATACAATTCCAATCAGCAGGATGGTGATAGATGATAGAGTATGCTTCACCCAAGTAAACAAACAAAGACTAACACAAACTTGGGAGTTTAAAAATCCCATTAATATGAATACATGAGAATACCAACAGAGGAAGACATTAGTGTAGGCAGACTGGGTCACCACGTATACAGGCCATTCGAAGTTTGGAAAAACAATGGCCAAGTAGGGTAATCTATTATGGTACTATAAGGACAGTTGATTTATTTTGTTATTACTCAATGCATGTCATATTGATCATTATTTGACCAACAAGGCACAGTAATAAAAGCTCAGATTGTGGTTTTTGCACTGTCTATAATATTATTGACCGCCCATCAGTTATTTTGACAGTACTGTCTAGCTTATTTTAATTTCCATACAAAAACAAATAACCAAGTTCCTAAAATCTCTGAACTAGGAAAATGCAACATATGCATTGTAAGATGAGCAAATTAGGCCTACTTATGTAAAATGCAATAGAAAGCTATACATACACCTTGACTTCAGAACTAGTATGTCTTCCTATTTCATCTGTTATTCATATGGTTGTATTTCCGTTTGTACAATTCGTACAATATAGAAAATACCAAAATGTAATTTTTACATAAATTCAAGTCTTTTAAAGCTATTATAGCTTCAAAAGACTTTTTTCTTCTCAGGATTTTGTTTACATGGGTTTTTAAAATGTTTTTTTCTTCTCAAAAGTGGTTCCACAGATTGCGTCTCTAAACTATACAGTATCAAGTTAGATGATACAAATTTCATCACAATTTCTTATCTTATTTGACCTGTGGAACACGAAAAAAATCGCTCCATAGTAGCACCACGGTAAAATTGAGACTTTGCTTCGCTCATCCGACAATCAACTGAAAAGACTTGTTTTACGAATAAACTATTTTCACTGCTTACCTGATTTTTGGATTCGGACTACCACCATAACTTGAACAATTCAACTCCATGGGCTTCCCTTCTGTTGCGGTAGGATTCAAACCACCGGAGATGACTGGTGGGCCAGGTGGCGTCAGAACAATCAACGTCACCGTCTGAGTATGCAGGTCCCTCCCGCTGTTGGCTGCTTTCACGCGACACTCAAAAGTGCCGTCATCTTGCGCGTAGCTCACATTGGTGATGATCAGGTCATAACGTCCCTGCTTTGGCCTGTAGTCCAGCCCATAGTTGACGGCTAACGGTATATTCCCAACGGCCACGTTGTCTTGGTTGTTCTTGTTCTTCCGCAACCAATAGTACGTGGGCTCTTCGGAGAATTGTGGCGCAAAGTGGCATTCTAGTGATACATTTTCACCTTCCCTCGTGTCTTTCTCGGCTCCCTCTACTGTCAGTAAGCCTGCAAATAAAAAATACCGTATTGTAAGTCAACGAGTCTCTTTTGTATAGAACTGGGAGTGTATCATACAATGATAGAATAATAAATATTAAAAGTAAGCCTAGACCCAGAACATTGTCTGTGATAATGGTCTGCTGCAGAGGTAATGCAAATATTAGGAACCGTACAAGATTGACTGAAATTTATTATATATATGCTATACTATCCACAAGATGCTATACTATCCACAAGACAATGGTTCAAATTATTGATGCCTTCGATTAACAAATTAGAAACCGGGTACCCACTAAAATCAATAATTGCCTAGGTAGAATAATTGAAAAAAAAAATCAAGAAAAACCAAACAAGATCATACCGTTGGCATTTTTCCGTGTCTAGGGCCTACATCGTATTATTTAATTCACGCTTTTCTGTCCTGATTGTGAGCTATGAGATTGTTCATGATGATGTCACTTTCTGTGCTATTGAAGAGGGGAAGGGAGGAGGGTGGTTGCTTGAATTTTTAAAGAAAATATATTGACATTTGACAATAGCCTTACATGGAAATGTTACCTTCCTACTCTTTAGTTCATAGTTGTTAAAGGTTGATTATACATTGAGTATATCGATCTAGAGGGTTCGATACGCTGTCTGCCCAATTCATTAGTCCATTCGAACGGAAGTGTCTGTCCCCCAACAATACCGTGCATCATCTTTTATGAGGTATATAGGGTAGTTTACAACAATAATAAAAGCTATGACAAAAGATCACCGGGCGGCGATGTTAAATTCCTTACAAATTCAATCGTGAAAATTATTTTAATAATGAAAAAACGTCAGAATAGCATTGATCTGATGCCAATAGATTGGAGTTATCCAGTAAATCCAATATAACTTGAAAAAAAATCATCAGAAAAGCAAGTCAATTTCATGAAATTACCGGTATGTGAATGTTATGGATATCAAGGTGGTTTTTGTAACACATATTTTGCATAAAGAGTTTCCTGAAGAGATCACCTGAAGTGATTCACTAAACATTGTTGTACCGGAAGTAATATTTCAACCCTCTTTCGAGTTTTTTGCAAGTTCTGTACACATACATTACCTACGAAACCTTCATCTCATCATCCCATCATCTCATTTATCCAAATTCAATCTGTTTTTCATAATCGACAAAAATATGTACGAAGATTTTTATATAAATATATATATATATATATATATATATATATATATATATATATATATATATATAAATATATATATATATATTAATATATATATATATATATATTTATATATATATATATATATATATATATATAAATATATCTTTTTCCATATTCATTTCATCAACTCCATGCTTGAGCCAAATTTTTTATATATATTATCTATATCAACCGTTTTATGAATAATGTACTCGATTTATAAGTATGATTTTACACTTCATTGAAATCTGTTAGATCCCCCTATCACTGAATTGATTATCAGCACATAAGGTGTATAAACTTACGAATAATCAGGTTAGATTATCCAAAAACGACAAAATAATCAAGATACTTCTCATAATGGCATGAAGCAATCTAATCACAGCATGTTCAAACAGAAAGCCATGACGATTGTTTATAAATATTATCACAGACATCATGTTCAATTGCTCATATAGGTGCTCTTCTATTTATTTTACGTTTCGGATTCATAAGCCATTGGTTGGATAATTTTAACGACTACATGGTCGTTCAGTCAGAAATAAAACCACTATTATTACTATTATTATTAGAATCATTTTATTCCTAAAGGACTGTTGGAAACAGTACACTTGAAGCTTTTCGAGTTCCACAGCAAAACTCCAAAAGTCAATTTTTCAAAGGATGGACACAACAGTGAAAAGACGGCAGAAGTTTGGAACTGTTACTCTGCCATTCAAGTTATGTCGTCGCATACCATCATTATTATAAACTTGAAAACATAACGAAGTATTAGAATACCCTCATTGTATCACGTTGTTAATGGGATCACTAAGCACCAATAAATATCAAATGCTATAACAGTCTCTTAGCAATGGAGCACTCATTGCTAGTGAACTACTAAAATATCAGAGGTGTAAGGCTCTATGCTCAAAGCACAGATTCTTCTCAAAAGAACAAATCACTCAACCTCAAACTCGATTCCATTTCTAGGGAATTATTTTTTTGACAGAGCAAGGTTAGCACAATAATCTATACCTCCTACGCAGAGTTTTTACCTAGATATATTTTAAGGGCTATCTAAAAACCTTATTCAGTCCATTGGCAATACACCATCAACCAATACTGAATGGATACAAAAGGTATGGCTAGGTATAAGAACGGTGGTCAGTCGCATAGACTCTTTTCAAATTCAAGCACATATCTAGCAACTGGCATATTCCATTTAAAATTCAATTCGTGTCCCAATACTCTCGGAGTATCGTGCAAGAGACGCCACAGCCAACCATCCAACTCATTTTACTTGGCAACTCGGGTACCAAAACCATAATATATCCCCTCAGAAACTACTAGGCGTAGTTCTCCCGACTCGATCGATTGTCTTAAAATATCCCTTGTTAAACCGAAACCAATTTAACTTTATGTGCATTGGCTGTTCTTCCCATTATGTTCGGTTGATACTTCTTACTACATAATATGTCACCGTTCCATGACGGAAATAACCACCAAGACATACACCACCATTCGGCTCATCAACGGGTAAAAGGAAGCATTGTCATTTTATAATTGTTTTTGTTTCGGCCAACACGGACTGTTGCACATTGTCTCTCCCAAGACACTACATTATCCACGGACTCCCAACCCCAGCGCCCAGCAGGTAGGCTTGAGCCTAATGAGATAGCGTGAAAGGGTGTTGACTCGACGACGCAAGTTTAACGTGGTAGAAAAAACTCGTTTCTCAAAAGCCCCTAAAGGATAATATGTTTTCTCGTTCGTTTGGTTGTTTGTGTATGTTAAGTATAGAGCAGGTGTAAAAGAGGATGATGTGTGGGGACCGCGACGGAGTTGAGATGGAGAGAGATATATACATATATAAAGAGAAGGAGAGAGGTGGAGGGGTGAGGGAGAGAGACAACAAGATTGTAGGATGGACAGAGTGGAAGGAGACAGTTCATGCAAGTGGCCCTTGAATCTCTCTCGCTCTCTCTCTCTCTCTCTCTCACACTCACACCTTAACGGTTACCTGGTAACAACTTACAACCGCTCGCTAGCTCTCGAGAGAAGTGAACATATTTCCATTAGGATTACAACGTTGCCATAGCATTAAAACCGAGGTCAAATAACCACCTGCTGCTTGTACTACCTCCAACTCAGAAAGCCACTCTAAAAGACGTTTAAATGCATTTCTAATTGTCTACAGAATATGTGGCTGGTGTAACGACAAAACACAATCCTATGGTCAATTGGCGTGACCAAGAAAGCAAAAAACACGGCCGAAGAACAAACGATGACGCATTTTAATGGTGAAGTAGAAAAATTGTGCAAACCCAAACCATAGACTATACACAGCCAAAACAATGATAAACTAAATTACTAGTATCATATGAGAAGTATCAATCTGAAGAAACAATCCATTCTAGTGGCATTACTTCGAGTATTATTTCTGGTAGGTGAAAACAGGGAGGGAGGGACAGGGAGAAAAAATAAATCAAGAAGCAACCGGACTCAAAGCACTAACGATTAAATTGGTAAATGCATAAATGGATATTTAACGGAAATGTTGCATGAACGACTCTTTTTAACTAGAACAAATAATAAACCATGACAGTGACACCAAGACAAACTTCGGCCAGGCCACAACACATTCTTTTTTTCCGCCGATTTTTGTCCTTCCTTCCATCGTATTTTTTTTTACGCATATCCCCGAGTTCACATTCTCCAGGTAGAGATATTATTATGATGTGTCTAATGCGTGAAGAGGTTGCAATGCTGTAAACTTGTTTGCTACCTAGAAGGAGGCAGACGGCAAGCAGGCAGGCAAACAGGCCGGCCAAGCTGGGATTGATGTCGCGTGCACGCTGCCTGTATCCCCAGCAAGCTCCGAGCCATCCGAGAGAACCAGCAAGCAAACTCAACTCCAAGAAGACTAAGAGGTCAATCAACAATGTAGATGCCGGCCATCTTGGTTTCCTTCAGGTCAAAGCACCGCTTGTCAAGTCCCACAACACTGGGACTCAGATGTGTGTAATGTAAGGTGAGATCTCATACATGAGATACGTAGTAGAAACGAATCAGGGGCAAATAAATATTGGAAGGCGAGAATAATAATCACACCGGCCCGTCCCATGTGTACGAGACAACAAAATTACATTGATCGCGGTGACCGAATCCTCGCGCACACGGTATCCATTTCTTGAAAACAAAAAAAATGCTTCATACCATTACGATCTAGGCCTATACATAAATACGAAGATGTACTGAAGTGAGAAAACCCAAACCTACAAAAAGTCGAACGTATCTTAATTTTATATGTAGCAGCTGGTAACACAATAACATATCGAAGATAAGAGGCAATAAACCGAACTAAGCAAGATAAGTTTAAACTCTGCCATCAAAATTATACAAATGATTTTTGAAGTATTTCTTGTAGAAAGCATATGGAAAAGGTACCGTACCGAGATATGTTCCCAAATATTTACTTGCAATCATTAAAACTAGATAAAAAAAAATAATATAAATGCAATGAATCTAAAAATGATGAATTTAAATCAGTAATACATGACATAGAGGTAATGAACATATATTGCACCAACTACACATCATACTCAATGAACATGAACCAAATAACTCAGTACATAGAATTAATAAGAATTACCGAAAGTGAAGAAGCCTATTTGGTCCAGTAACTCCGTTTGATTATCTATTTGATTTCACTCCTAATGTGCACTCATTGGAAATCAAATAACTATCTCTGTGTATACATTCATTTTGTAACACATGGTACGTAACGACTATGTATAGGCCTGTGTTGGTCGTTGCAGCATGGCATAATCCAAAGTTGCAATGTGCAGACCGTGCCTCGAACATGCAAGACTGATTTTACAGATTTTTCTGGAGGATAAACTCCGAAATCACGCTGAATTTCATCGCAATTTTTCAGCGTCGATATGGAAATATGTCAATAGTGTCGAAACAAGCTACATACAGCCAACATGTGATATATGCACGACACTTGAAAGTCCCGAGTTCGATTCCTAAATCTCTATCCATTAATTTTATATTCATACATTTTGTATATTATGATAATCAATGAAGGAACTCACTCCTTCACGACTTCCTATAGACGCTATAAAAATATGTGTTGATACCACCTGACAACTAACCAAAGCCACCTTGACACTTTTGTCAGGAAATAATTATGAACCACGTGTAACTTTGCTGGTTTAGTCAATTCAGAGAAGTGAACCCAATTGGAAAATGAAATTATAATACTAAAGTGGAAATCAATCAAAATTTAGCCCCAAGCAGTTTGACCTTTCTTGTCCAAAATTCACTCATTTGTACCATACATCAACTAAACTGCTTTAGGTCATGGCAGATATTTGGAAGAAACTAAAAACTTCAGAATCTACATCTCATAGCGGGCAACCGCAAACTTATATTGTTTTCCTGCCTATAAAGCACTAATTTCAAAGTACATACAAGGCTAAACTGGGCTAATAGCAAACACAATCAACATTATGTGTGAATTTACACATTGGAAAATGAATAGTGTTGCATTTGTGAGCCATATTAAACGTATTCAAAGTATTATTTATTTTAGGATACGGCTCGTGCATTCAATTTCCACATAAAACCTACCTGATAACCCTCATAGATGTCATTAATAACGTCGCCCTACAGCATGAGACATCCAAGAGTAAAGATACATCACACTTCTTTCTGTACAATCACTCGTAGACAGCAAACAAAGTGCTGCATGTTTTCTACTAGCATTGTACAGTGGCTCGAACTTGATAAAGTAGCACGCGAAGGTATATTATAAAAGGAAGTTGCGATCTACATCTGGTGCTACAGTTTCTAATCTCTGCTAGCATTCTCTTATGTTTGTAGCAAGCTAACCAACGTTCGAACAATGAGTTATATAGAATGCTCGTTTTCCAATCTAAGACGGGTGGCTAGCCTATTTCACTAATAATGGGCCCCAAATAACCAAACCATCCCCCTAGCTCTCCGCAGGTGAGTTATTATTGAAGCCCAGAGGCATTTGCAGACGAAGGCTGCTCCATCAAGTTTCGATCCACCTTTTTCGAGGTATAGTCAGAGTCGTGATGCAGTCTTTTGTTCTATAAATGGATTTTCATTTTTGTTAAGGCAGGCAAGTCTATTGTGTTTAATGCAAGTTTGATGCACATTTCGAAGCAACTAGTTGAAGATACGAAGGTCTAAACGACGAGTCAAGTAGCAATAAAATGAAAGGTTACAGAACGCGTTTACACCTATGTTAACAATTCATTACAAATTTGTAATGTACACATACATTATACTTCCTCCCAAGAAAGTAAGCACTTTTCATCAAGTACTACGTGCAAAGTACGATTTTTCGTTAATTAATCGCGAAATGGCCTACTACAGCTCACATACGTACACACATGTCTCCATGTACCAACTGCACATAACAAATAAAAGTATCCGTTCAATCGGACCCAATGTAATCACGATTTTATGAAATTAAAATACTACCATCCCGTGCCTAAACTATTCTTTACTATCAGTGTACCGAGTCGGCGTGCACTTTTCAGTCGTGCAAACAGAAGCTTGGCTCGCCGTGCTCAGGGTAGCATTTTCTCTACGCTCTCTCGCTCTCCAATGAATAATACAACTTCGCCTTTTGAATGGTCACGGTTTTTAATATTTATCTTATTCTTTTTTTTATACATAATGGAGCCCCAGTTTCGTTATTTATAATTCTATCTTGTCGTGACTTATGAGACAATTGCCAATACACACATAGCCTACTGACTTCTTGGTATTGGTAGCCAGCTCACTCGATCTCTAATCCACCTCAACCTGAAGAATGCGTCACAGCTGCCTCCTACAGAGCAATAGGCGTGAAAAAGGCGGGCTAACTATGAAATGGGATCGTTGTGCATCCTACGATTCAACGTAAGATGACACTGGAAAAGCCAATTGTCACACCCACAAAGTCTGAATGCCTCACAGATGATGAAAAATCAATTTGGCTTCGACTCGCTTCGATTAGGCTATGGTACTTGATATCATTCATTGACTAGTTTATCATTTAAAATTGCAAGTTGAGGAGGCTACATCGAGTGAACGGAGTTACGTACCGGTAGTCAAATAAACTTAAAAATTGTTCATATTCAAGGAATATTTCAGATCATCTTACTCGTCACAAAAAGCAAGTATAATATATTTTATATGCGTGAAATGGAACTCACATGAACAACATTGCTGATTTTAGTTACTTTTTGATCAAAACCAAGTAAAAAGTTACATTTATTCCCATCATTATGTAGATAAATTTGAACCATACCCGAAATAATGACTTTAATTTGGTATGAGGAGTTCTACAACAATAGGGTTCGCGCCAACGTTCCCCTAGTAAATCAGCATAACTGACATCTGAATAACAAGCAGTAGGCCTACTCTCTGTCTCTACATTCATAATGTAACCACGCAAGTAAGTACGTCCACATGGCATCGCGTTAAAATACCAAGTACCCACATCATTCTCGAATAAAAAGTAATCGTTTTCCTGCTCGATCTGCAGCTTCAATAAAAATGAATATGTTAACCAAGGAATCCGTTGATTGTCAGGCAAGCAGCAAGAGAATGAAGGTACGCGTCGGGTATAGAATATAAAGGCGTGGCTACTTCTGATATACTGGTCAGCATCAGATCATAATATTAATGGGCCACACCCAGCATCAGCTTTGCACCATTATACAAGAGACCAGAGACTACTAGGAACTAACGCTACCTACATTTATTCAACTAGATGTTAATTACCAGTGGAGCGCAGCGAATAGAAGATTGGTAAAGAACTGAGGAAACTATTTATGCATCTTACACAACAAGCACACATTGGCGCAGACTGACCCTTGGCCTTACGGAATAAATCAAATGAATAATTATTTTTAAAAAGAAAAGCTATAGTCTGTATATTTAGATTATAAAAATGTCAAGAGAAATCGGTTACCGTAAAATGTCACAAGTATTAATGTAGACATTTTGCAAGGAGATAGAAACTCGTTACTGCCACTGGCAGCAGTCTAAAATATATAATATCATTTCATTATTACTAGATCAGTATAATTTTGTGATAATGTGTACAGCCCAACGTAAGCGAATTCCAATTGTTCGTAATTACAGGAAACTGCTAGTCTGCTACCTCTTTCAATCTATTTTTTCTTCAGGAAAACGAAATTATTCTCGTGATTCCACCAAATAACTACCAGTAGGTCGTGATGTTTTTTTGTTTTATATAATATACGATCAACAAGTTTTTGAAGGTTGTAGCAAGCATTTAAAGATGGCCGTGGCATTTAAACATCAAAAAACAAGTACAAAGCATGTAAATCTGTAATATTCTCTATTTCATCAACATTTACCGCGCATGCATTTAGAGCGTTCTCTTCCTACAGGCATAGCTATAAACCAGTTTTCTTGAGCCGTCGATCGAGCGTTGCGCCTTCAACCACCGTCTATCATCTTTCCCGGCCGGCCATGTACAAGACAAAGGAGATCACTCCAAATGGCCGTTATTTGATGCGTTATGCAGGGTGGCTGTACGTTTTGACATTCGATGAACAGCCCTCATCATCTGCTTGGGTCCAACTCGTAATCGGAGACACCGGTCGTTACTCGTCGTGAACCATTGAGGACAGATTTAGTCGGCGGGGTAGATATTGGTATTTTGAAAAGCGGGTAGCAGCTGTCTCACTTAGAAACAGATGCCTATATACACGAGGACGACTATTCAGCCGTATATCCACCCACATAGATCCCCCCCTTCCCCACGTGCTACCATTTTCGGCAAATTAACTATTATTGCAGAGATAGTGCAAAAAAGAGTAAGGACGTCTACCTGACAATATTCGGACCAAACTGGACGGGTGCACATTATATACCAGTAAGTAGAAGACATTGAATTTGGTTTCGTTTCAACAACAGCGCAAGCAGGTGGGTAGAGAATATGGTACAATAAGAAGCCACTCATACATGAGCATCAAATGACGGTTCAAAAGATGGCAATCTGTTTTAAACACTGAATTATTTCGTATGCCCGTTTCTCAAGATCAATGAAAACATACATTTCGTAGATTTATTAGACATCAACTACCATATTATTCTGATGAAATTAAAATCTACAAAAATTTAACGAACCAGAAGTGGTCCTAAGTATATTTGGATTGATTTCGAGCCGACAATGGTTCAGATAAGATCACATCCTAATATCAATCTCATTACATATGCCAATGCATTCGAAACCACATTCTTTCAAATCAAGTTGATTCTAAATACGCAGTGTTTTTAAACCTCATTGTTCAATAGCGGTAAAAGAAATGAGTACTGAATAATGCATTTAAGGTGACATCTTTTTTATTTCATGTTATTGTCACAAACAAGTAGAACACATGATTATTTCACCCATACAATCGCCCCCCCCCCCCCCCTCCCACCAAAAAACGTTTAGCATGTAGGCCTACGTATAAATTAGGCCCGCTTCTAGGCGCAAGCGACCGCTTGGGGCGGCACTTTTCTGGGGGCGGCAGAATGAATTTCACTTACGTATGAAAAATCACTAGGACCGGGCCAGATAGAAATGGTACGTTAACACAAAAAGAGAATTAATACCGAAGAAATCAGCTGAGTAACACAGCTAACACACATTTCTTCTAATTACGTCAACAAAATCTGAAATGCTAAGCCATTGTATCAAGTGTGATATTATATTACAAACATTGCGAAACCATGTACACCATACCATTGTTGAATATCAAAGTGGTGAAATGTTACACGGTGCATGGGAGAAGACGGCGGTAAATAAATTATTATTACTACATAACAATACATAATGTATATGTATGAAGACGAATGTATGTAGGCCTACTGTAGATTGTATTATATAAAGCGAAGACAAAGAATTGGTCTCACCCAATTCACAATAGCCTACACGATAAGTAGAAGCTGACGCAAATAGATCTTAGTTGTCCTTACAGTGCGTAGTTAGACGCAACATAAAAATAACTACCGTAAAGAGACAAGGCAAATAAATAAAAATTGTAATAAATAGAATGGGAATAGCCAATTAATACACCCAATCTGTGTAAGATGGATTGAATCATCTAACTTACGCTTGTATTCACGAGAGATGAAGGAGAACAAATATTTGTGAAAACTGCGATAAATGTAGAGAATCTCACTGCAGCTCCCAACTTTTAAAACTTCTGAAAGACGTAGTCGTGTTTCTAGCCATAAATCGCGCCCTAAAAATGTATCGACACCTAAAATACCACAGCAATATAAATATATTTCGTGAATTTGTCTGCCATTTGGCAAGGTGGATGACGTTTCATGAATAATATTGTGGATACAATACAAAAATAATAATCGTACGAAAATCCTGCGCGTATACATGAAAAGTAGCCCAATATGTGGAATTATTTACAAACTAGAAAACGATGTATTTGTGCAACGACAAGTATTTGAAGAGTGTACAATATAGGCCTATTTCTATTCAATGAGAACTGCTCGAATGCTTCCTGAGAGATGGACATGGACATTTTAACGCGATATGCGTAAAATACACACTTTCTATCATTTCCTAAACATTTGTTCAACTGTGTGAAGTTTTTGACTCATTTAATTAATTTACATTTAGTCCAACGACGCACTTCAGGCGTGTAAGTACTTGGATTGAGTGGGGGGAGGGGGAGAGGCATAAGTGTAAATCAAAATATACATTATATATATATATTATATATATATAATATATAGGGTTACATATACGCCGAGCACACACCATTTCGAGGCTTTGTATTGTTACAAGGATATTAGCATATTTACCCCAAGTTAGCGTGTAATCTGACGAGCGTAAGTGATTGTGAGGGTGTCAAAGCATTTAGAGTGGAGGGTGATTTCCCCATATCCCCCTCCCTACACGCCTGACGCACTATAATTATAAGTAACTACGATATATTGGCGTCAGATGAATGATTAATAAGATGAGGAGATTAGGGTTTCTCAGGAAATTGGAAGGATACCGGGAAGGTAGCGGTCGTGGCCTGCATTGCAGGCATTTACATTTAAATTGAATGAATAATAAGGTGTGGCAGCAGTATATTTACTGATACACTTTCGATTTATTTGCTAAATCGAGATATGGCAAAGTAAAACAGTCGCCCGTTGTGTGATGGGGGTAGGCACGTACACAACTTTCTAAATCCTATCATATTTATTTATATTTAATCCTATCATTCATAAATGTCACCCTCGGTAGCTCAGTCAGCTGAGACACAGCTTCAGAAACTGAAGTCACCGTTGGGAGCGGGTTCGTTTCCTGCATAAGGCATGGGTTTTTGTAAACGTCTTTTCACTGATCACCACTTCATAGTTTCATCATCACCTGCTCATTCGCGTCCTCATACTTCGTACTCGTATTGTATAAAAGTTACACATATATAACAAAAATATAGTAATGTGGAAAAATGCATCGTCTGTCTAAAAAATGCAATAATACACTTGTTGTAGCCACAAAAAAAGAATGTTCCGGTCGACCGTCTGCCCAATGCGACACTCCTAGCGCGCTGGTGTTTCGTGGATCTATCCACACAAGCATACTGGCTGAGACGTAGGCCTATTATGTCAAACAAAGCCTACCTGTACACAAATTACGATGGCCTGACGTTTGTCAGGCATGCGTATAATTCTAGCCCATCCTACTGCATTTCCTGTGTATTGCCAATTACCTTAATCGTCATGTTATTTACGTCGGTCTTAAATCGAATAGGGTAAGCACTTCGCAACCTTCCATGGTTTCCCCTACAGTAAGTATTCCACTATCGACACAATGTACCTTTCATTACGTTACATAGCCCTAGCTTTTTAGCTACGGCCACGGGAAGAAAACGGTTAGCGGCGAACTGTTGAAAAAAATGCACAGATACGAATATTTTTTCAAAACAAAAGTGTGAACAGACACATTATGATCTTATTGAATGTTCACGGCTCGGTGTTACGAAGTTCAATTAACCTAAATCCTAGAGTTGGAAGGTAAACAAACACGATTGGTATCCTCAGTGATGATAGCTCGAGAGCGGCGGAAACAGCATAGTATTCCCATGATGGTAAATCCGGCCCCAGGTCGTATCTTTTCTTGACCATCACATAATAATACTAGTCCTCGACGGAAACAACCAACATTTCTAGAACACATATTGAATAATTGCGACACGGTACAGTATACGAAATAATGCAAAAAGCGTCCTTTTTCGTATTATTCTTTTAATGCTGCTTAAGGACCCCACCAACAGCTAGATTATACGGGGGTGAGAATGAGCAGGTGATAATGAAACGATGAAGTGATGATAGGTGAAGGGACAATACAAAAAACCCATGATTCATGCGGGACTCGAACCCACACCCGATCTGAATTTAGAATCTACCGCTAGCGATAGTTGACTGAGCCACAGAGGCGGCAAAAATTGTCATAATACGAAGTAAAAATCCAATGTAGACCGATCAGAGCTCGCCGAACAGTTCATTTCAGCTCTACAAAAATTAGAACTTTGTTGAAGAGGTGTTCGTTAGTGAACAAATACTGGGAGGGCCAATTCATTTGCACTGTCACAAAAACCGAATAGGATAACCTCACATGCTCGGCGTCGTTACCACCTATTATAATCAAACTATTGAAAAATAAAAAATATAAAAAATGAAGTAGACAAAAACTTTAGAACTGAAATAGTTCAAAGTCCATGAGTGCTAAACTTCCATTGGCAATTTCAAAGTCGACTTTCAATTGACTTTCTTTGAAAAAAGAGCAATAGAAGAAAACCAAATTAAAAAATGAAGAAGACGACGACTTTGGAAACGAAAAAGATCAGAGTGTTAATTCCAACTGACTTTCTTTAAAAAAAAAAGAAAAAAAACGATAATTATATTGATGATGAATCGTGATTCGATTGCCCAAATCCATTCGACAGCCATGGAAAGATTCATATTTCACATCCTCCAAAAAAAAAGCCAGCTGAGAATCGATGCTGTTTCAACATGGACGGGGTCCACTTGCTACTTTCTTGGCGCTTATGGACTGAAAGGAGGTAGTATAGGCTCCTATCAGTAACCAGATTACCAGCCTAATGCAAATCTAGTCTGATGCAAAACAGAAGCGGATGTTAGAGACTAGCTCTCACGACCAGATTGCAGAGCAGACCACAGGATGTTAAAAGCATAATTCACAAATAGAAAGAGTAGGTTCGACGGTGAATGTTATTACAACACGGCAAAGTTCTCGAGTAGTGATGGGATGTTGAAAAATTTCAATTCATATTTTTCTTACGAAACTGTCAAATTCATTGGAAATTTCAGAATATGTCAAATCCATTGAAATTTGTTTTCAAAGAAATTGCCCAATTCATCGAAAATTTTCAGAAAATGACAAATTCTGCGAAATTTTTCTATGAATCTAATGGAATTCAATAAATTCACTTCATTGAAATTTTCCAACATCTCATTTTTCAAGTAGAACAGCCTCCAAGGACTTTTCAAATAGTAAAGGAAATACAATGGAGTACTGGCCAACAGTTGATCGGCGAGAAGGCAGCACATTTAGTGGAGAATGAAGATGAATTTAAGTTTGTGGACCATAATCCGTGTAAAGCGCATATTTTTGTTAATGCCCTTAGTTTCTACTAACGCAATCCCGAGTACAATCCGAGGGATTAACAACTCCTGAAATCCGGTGAACACTTGCCTTGAAATCCCTGAAATCTCTTGAAATCTCTTAAATCTGAAGTCAGGTGTATACACTATATTTGTGAGTTGTAAACCCCTCGAAATACAATATAAAAAACATATTGTGCGCGGTCTTTCCAGTTGTCCCCTCAGATAATACAGCAAGTCATTTTAGTGACAGAACCTATTTTGATCCTCCTCAATCTAAGCTCAAGCAACTTGATTTAAAATATAGAATATATGCATAACTTACAAGTCAAAGAGCATTTGAAAAGTTAATGAAGCACGGGAACAAAAAGACTTGATTATAGAACTAAAATTGACTTTCTATTTAAGCAATACTTCTGAACTTATTCCGCCGAGTTCGGCATCAGAAGCCAATGTGAGTGATCCACAAAATATTTTCAGTTCTCACACTTGATTAGAGAAACCACGAAACGCAGAGAAATGAGTCGAGGTTTTTCATGATTTCACACTGTAACAGAATAAAGATTAAAATGGGATGAATCATCCATGAATCATTTAGGCATACAAGCATTGCATTCTTATGCAAGGTCTTGGGCCTCATTACTAACGAATAACAAGATTTCTTTCTTGGAATTACACACCACGAAATGAGAAACAGACGCCCAACGCGGTTTACCTAGCCAAGGCGCTGGTTCGAGTCCCGTATGAGGCACGGATTTCTGTAAACGTCCTTTCACCTTGCAACACTTCATCGTTTCGTTATTATATCTGCTCATTCATACTCCCATATAACCTAGCTGTCGGTGGGGTCGTATAGCACGATTAAAAGAACTAAGACAAACATCGAATTACTCATCCGAATCCAGTACGCCTACTACCAAAGACTACTGACGTTGAATCTAACCGAGGGGTTTACAACTCGCAAATTTCGTGTACACCTGATTTCAGATTCTAAGATTTGATGGCAAGTGTACACCGGATTTCAGGAGTTGTCAATCCCTCGAATTTAACAAATGTATGTAGTGCACATGATCACTAGATTATTGGTACCGTGGCTAGGCCTACAAATACCCTAAAATACTCCAGGAAGTATAGCGGAAAAGATTTGAACAAGCCTCGAAAGTCGAAACAACACCTTCCTATTTGTATTTATATTGGGTTTGAAGACGCCTGCACTGAATACTGCACAGTATTGGCATCGGCATCACTATTGGCATGAGTTAGGGACCATGAGAAGAAAACGGTCTGTCCTTAAGGAACCATCCCAGAATTCACTTGAACATATTGAAAATGAGAAAAATCTCTGTGAGGATGGTAGACCACGGCGGGAATCGAATCCCGGAAGACTGAATCCCGTGAAAAATGGTTTTGCTCGTTACTGATTAATAAAAAAAAGTCACCAGGATGAGTGAATCAGTCGCTGAACCGTCTTCAAGTCATCATTTCTTCAAGGCATGCATGCCTTCCCCAACGAAAAAGTGAAACTTATTTGAATCGTATAATTATATATAGGTCTACATATAAAATGAAGGCAGCAAAAGGACTTGAAAAGCCGATATGAAAGTAGCCAACCCACCCCTTACAAACAAAAGACGCTCACGACAGATGAGTATCAGCAGATGCACGTAACGCCTGTCGACCCCTCCCCCCCCCCCCCCCCCAAAAAAACCCTGACATAACAACAAAATACTCCAGACGCCGAAATGGGACTTCTATAAGCATTTCGTATAAAATGCTCTGCTGCACACAAGTGTGAATAGTAGATCATAGGGTCATATCAATAAGATCAGAAAAAACGAAGGTTTAAATAAATCAATACCGTTGCACTGCATACAAGAGAATCTTCTAAAGACCAATAATATGCAACTGGAAGTGTACGGGAACTCGAGGCTACGGCTATATTATCCTCTTACTATAACAGTAATTGTCTACAGAAAGCTTTTATTATGACACAACATTTACTGTTGTAGGCCCCTAACTGTCATGCCATTGTTGAGTTTAATATGCCTAATATACTATAATAACTTTCCTTGACTTTAATTACAAATGTCAAATCAATATTGACAACCATAATTTACTATTAGGCCTATACAGACTAAAATTTCGGAAACTAGCATCATTCCAACAGATCACTTACAAAAATTTTTGCTCTAGGTTGTATGTAATAAAAATCTTATGGATCTATTGTAATGAAATGTCACAGCATTGAGCCCGAACCACTACACTTTCATATTTTATCACCCGAGATCAGACAGATACCTTGGGAGCCGTGGGCGAATGACTACAGCCAGGCGCCACTACTCGAATAAAATATTTCTGTGTTCGCATGCATATATGCAAAGTGAAATCTCCGCTTTCCAACTGGCGATTCGGCGACGAAATCACATATCTATGCATGCAGTTAAATAACGTATCGATGGGGTATGCATAAGCATAAATGATAGTAGGAATAAAATCACCACTAGCTATAACCACAAATAACGACAATTTGCAGCTGGCTGATCAAAACTCAAGAGCGGTGGTAATTGTGGGGTGGATCGACTGGAACGGACCACGGTAAGAGTTAGGTTACAGGGAACGGATCACCACGGTATCTAATCTTCAATTTTTGAAAATTTACACTGGGTTTAGCGACGCAATGTAGGCCTACTGATGACTAAGATATATTGGCGTCGATGAATGATATATTATGAGAAGAAAGGTCATCTCATTAGGTAGGTGTTATGGATAGTGGTAAGGAGTCGGTCGTGGCCTGTTGTTAGGGATCTCCCAGTATAGACCTGAACGACAGAGGGAAACCACGATGAACCATTGTCAGCGTGGTCGACCATGGCGGGAATCGAACCCTGATCTACAGAATGACGGTTCGGTTTGCTAGCCTCTCGACCACTATATATTTGACCTCGAACATATATATATATATATATATATATATATATATATATATATATATATATATATATATGTGTGTGTGTCGTAGAATGGCGCTACATGTGTTATACGAATGAATGATTATCCCTCGTAATTGTGAACACATGTTTGTCAGTGGCACGCCAGGGTTCAAGTGTCTCCGGATGCCATTAGAAGGGTGTGGTATTTAAATTTGAAAAATCACCTTTTAGGTCGCGTTGTCAACCAGCACCCCAATACAGCTGAACAATAAATAGACAAACTGACGGCTTGAATTAAAAACGTTTTCAGGTTTCCCTTTTCTAGGATCTCAGAAAATATGTGGGATTAATAATAATGATGTACTTAATGATCTTCATTTGAATTTTTAGTGTAGAATGTTTGACATGTCAAAATAAATATAGGGCCTAATCCTGAATATAATAAGGATAAATAGAAAAAATATGGAAAAAGATCATGACATTCTGAAGAGGCCCAGAGGAGCTAGGCCCTACCTGTGTAACAATGATTTATAAAGGTTTAAAAACACATTTCCAAGTGACGTAATTTGTAGTAGGTGGTAGGCCTAAGCCCAGTTCGTTTTTGAAACCGCAGTCTAATAGTTGAAAGTCAGTAGCAGTCTCGCTCGTGTCAATCTACGAAACGAATCGGAATAGCCCCCTTTCTTTGCTCCCTGAATTCCTGGTCCAAACACTTACACTACGTGTCATCAACTAGTGATACAGTATGTTCCCTCAACCCGCCTGCCACGATCCTCAACAACCCCAATCCTTAACGAACCACCTCTATGTCCATACTAACCTCATCTCTTATTACTGACTTTTTGTTAATACTTACAACTGCTTTGGATCATTATCTGGGGGCTGGTTGTTCTTTCGTAGATATTAATTAATACTCAAAGCATTCAAATAATATTAAAATATATACATAATCATACTCTATGTTTTTATTTATATTTAGTACGTGACCGACACATGCAGCTCAGTAGCTAACGCGCTCGCTTCATGTGATCCGGGAGATGAGGGGCATATCCATCTTTACATGAATTTTTCGTGGTTTCTCTCTGCACTCTAGATTAAGGCCGGGATGGTACCTACATTACAGGCCACTGCCAGTTCCTTCCCATTACCTTAGAAACCTTCACTTCATCATCTTATTAATCATTTATCCGACGTCAATAGATCTTAGTTATCATTACAATGAATAGTTAGAAACCAAAACATAAGAAAAATGTACAAATCTAAATTAGGAGGATACATCAACAGGTGATTATGCTATCCCATGCGGACTTGATTGTAGACAGTACTGCCATAAATCAAACCAATTCAGTCAGATCTACGACGCATTCATGTACTAGGGATATATTAAATGCTCTAAGCATTGAACCTAGTAAACCTAGGTCTATTCTATACCAATTAAAAGTTGAAGCTTGTTGACGTGGTAGTATGTAGAAACTAAATAGTTCAACTTTACGTCACAATGAGTAGGTAAAACAAAAAAAAAACGCGAAAACAATATTTCCGCATGAGCTTCTTGCTTTCGTCAGGTGAACGAAACAGTTAGAAACAATTGAAAATTGAAACTATTGAACCAAAAAACTGAAAACAGGGAACAACTGTTACCAACCAACATTGACTAGCTACTGGTACCACATTTTGAAAGAATATTATTATGTTAATTCATTATTATTCAAAGTTAAAATGTTTTGTTTTTATATCCCAAAATAATACAACCTAACCTAAAACCGCGGGGTTGACATAATGCAAAATTAATTTACTTCCGGTCCGACAAAATCACATCGTAAGTGCTCGCAGCCTCAAAGGTGTCCTAGGCCCAACTGACGCACAGACGGTCAAGACTAGGCCTAGTGATCCTCAACTTTAATATCATGATTTTGATGGTAATAACGAAGAAAGCTGTCAGATGACCTACTCTCGGCCCTAGTAGAAACTATGGCTATTCTCACGACTAATTAAAGTACTTACTCGAAAATAAATTTTTCTCAAACTTATGAACTATAATAACTAGGCCTAGGCTTAGCCCAACTTACCTAATGCTATGCTGCAACTGAAGAAAAGTGTCCATAATTCCATGTTTTTCTTAGTAACCGTTTCAGATAGCAGACGTAGCAGGAAAACTCATTCAATTCCAACAACACATATTTTAAATATAAAAGAGGAATTAAGGTGACACTATCCTCAATAGGCCTAGTAAAAATATTCCTCGAATTCAACCGTCACCAAATGTTGAGTCGTTGAAAACACTGAATTATTAATAGGCCTAGGCCTACCATGTGCGTTAAAATTCACCAGGGTCTATTGAGGCTTTTAAACTGTTGTCGGGATGAGCCTACAATAACAACACCATCGTGGGTTTTAAAAAACCGTTGCAACGTTTCAGCCAACACAACAATCGAAAATATGCACAATATGATAACAAGTCACTGTAATAATATGTCTTCGTAACAATACACCTTTAATTAGTAAATATAATTGTTTGTATCGTTGAAAGGTTACACAAGTTTAAAATGTCCGAACTACAACACCACACTTCAAACTTCGGTAAATACTTGTCTAACCTCTCAAACGCTCACGTCAACTTTCTGGCGGCGAATGAGTTCATCGGGCAAGTTGCAACGGCGTCCCCCACTACTGAGGTTTGGCTGCCTTACCTGTAGCATAGAATGCCTGTAGCGTGTAATGTTGCCAACACGAAACGAAAAATTTCAATTGTTCTGGCGAAATAGCTGGCGATATCTTACTAAGTAGCTAATCGTCAGACCGGAAGTAGGTTTGAAATTGGTTTTAGTTCAGATTAAATTAGTTTAGGCTGTTTGTTTGAATAGGTTGCGTTCATTAAATTAGTTAGAGTGGGTTATTTAGGTTAGTTCAGTCTGCGCGCAGCAACAACAACAACAACAACGTCCGCATGTGGTGACATATAGACCAAATATAAACCGATGGTCAGATGAATAGCCGACCTGGCTATTTACAAACAGCCTTATTGGTCAATATTATATAGTATAAATGTTCATTTGGATCAAATTGTGTCAGTTTTTGGTTATAATAAATTAATTTAGGTTGAGTTGTTTTCTCATGCACCGTTATTGTTGGTACTACTGATCACAAATTGCCAACCGGCCAAACTCTAATATCTAAAGTAATCATATTGTTGCTCCAAATCCCCAGAAGTCAATATTGACAGCAAATTTAGACACGGCACTGACAGCACTATCTTTTGACACAGCTAACTCACAATAATTCTTATGTGTCGTATTATTTCATGTGAGTGATCACAGATATTTGTAGAACAGTTATGGCTCTACATTGCAATATTTCTACTGCAGCATTGCTCGACATAGATTGGAAAATAAAGGTAAACCAATTAATGATGTCAACGTATGGGCCTAGGCCCTATAGCCCAGCTTTTCGAATATGATAGTTATGTAGGGCTTAACCCATGGGCATGGCCTCCCCGTAGGTGGACTTGCCAATTTGTCCACCAATTCGGAATATATAATAGTAGGGAGCGTAGCCTAATTCACAATGCGACCGAGGCCTAGGCCTATATGAAACTACCCCCAATATTAATCTAGAAACATTGGCACAGGTAGCTCAGTGCTAACACGCTTGCTGCATGTGACTTGGAAGGTGAGGGGAGACTGAGCCTCGGTTTGATCCCCACCATCGTTCATCTTCACCATTGAGTTTCTTCACAGAGGTTTTTCATAGTTATGTTATATTTTATGTCGGTTAGTTTAGTGGGGGAGGTTGGGGAAAAAAACACAAATAGGCGTGCTCAGTGTCTCGGTAAGTTAACCTCTTCATGGTAGTCATAATGAACCTTCTGCAGAAAGGCGTGTGGAAAATCGTACATTTTCTCAAAGAGAATATACATTAAAAGCGGTCTAAAAAAATGAACTTTCATGAACATTGAAACTAACTGTTCACGAGTTTGCACATTTGCAGTATAGGATAGGCGAGTAGGCATAGGTCATGCTGCCGATGTTAGATATTCTATTTTACGAGTTACAAGTAGTCTATGACTTCTGAAATTAAATTGTGATCAATATCATATATATACCATCTTCTTTGAAGATTTGTGTTTTAATATTTCAGTGCGTTATGGGAAGTAGTACTTTGGCATCTATGTATTACCCTCTGGCAGCGGTGGACATTCACGTCTCGGAAGGTGGTGATCCCTCTTCTCACAGACTAATCAAGCTGGAACTGGACAAAGAAGAAATGAAAACCCTTATCGACAATCTTGAAAGTGCACAACAAAACATGTTGAATCTTGGTAAATTGTCTGATGCTAAATCGTAGCCATTCATCTGCACTGCTTGAAAAGCACAAAATTTAAGTTTAATCAATTTAAAATGAACAATTCTCTGGAGCAGTGAACATTTATAAGCAAGCCCAAGTTAGTATGATCCGAGTAATAAAAGTACACTCAATTGCTCGTTTGATAACATGATGTTATATCAAGAGCAGGTAAATGGATACATATCAATAAATTAGGTACGGTACTGTACATCATAATACGACCCCAACTGTTATCCCACAATGAGTAGGCCTACTTCAATTTGTCTTGTGAATTGTATTTATAGTTTTCAGATAACTGCGAGCAGGTGATTAATAATTTTTTCAGGTTGTTTTGAATAGGTACATTTATACATTACATTATCTACATTATGTAGATTATACATACAATACCACGGGGAATGATAGCCTGCATCACATTGGTATTTCCTCAAGTTGTAAATAAAATATACATAGGCCTACATGCATTTCAGCTTATTCATTTTGAACTTTTGCATTGAAGTGAATAATTTCTTGATAGGAATATAGAATTAACGAGTAAAGAATACCTATATTTTTAATGTTATCTGTCCTTTCCTCGTTGGGTACCCGTAGACAATGTAATCTTCTTGTCCCGCCAATTCCTCCAACGCAGCCATTAGAACTATTGTATATAAGAGCTAGGGCTGCCATCTATTTTCAATTTATTTTATATTTTAGGACTGTGGTTCCATATTGTAGAACTTTCGATTCAATATCAAATTGGGATATTCGTTAATTTTTATATTGAAAGAGCGATCGATATTGCCAGGCGCAATTTTCTTCTTTTATTCATATTTCAAGCGCAAATGATATAAATATCCTTCTATTACAGAAAAATATCTATATATTTTATTTATGATGAATCATTTTTCTTATTCAACTATAATGTAGGGCCTATGTTTATCAATGGTGTGGCTATTTGAAAAGAGTTTTAAGCAATCAGTATATGAATATGATGCACTGCATTTTTTTCTTCATTGACAAAGTAACTGGTATAGAAATAGTCAAATGGGTAATGTTCTAGTGTACCGGTATATATTATACATCCAGGGGCAGATACGGGGGGGGGGGGGGGGGGGGTCGACAATTAACACGCAACATATAAGTGCAAGTATTAGGGGTATTTATTCCGTGGACGCGCCTTGATTCCATTTTTTTTGCTGTTAATGAATGCTATAGATACCCATTTTAATTTTCTATCAAATAGAGGCAAGTTCTGATAAAGTACCATAATAACTTGAATGTATCATGAACCATGCACTACTTATATAGAGAGTAAGCCTCCTGAACAGGCACTAAATTTGGTCACCATATTTTACTCGAACATTACTCAGTAGTTTCAAACTGGGGTAGTGGAGAAAGGTGGACGACAATGTGAATTGTTGCAATGTTGATAAGTACTGTTGAAATCGTTCAGTACACTACTTTTGAGGATAAAAACATAGAGCTACGCCAACATTGGGACTTGTTAATCTTAAAGACGCAAATGAATTGTGCATTAGGTATTTCACTGTTCGAAGGTATACAAATTAATCATCACGTACTCGGCAATTGTTCATCTCCACACAACTTATTAAAAACTCCTTCAACTTGCTAAAGTGTTCACAAATATAATTTGTTTGCTAGCTGCCCCCGTGACTCAGTCAACTATCGCTAGCAGTAGTAAGTGAAGTCGGATTGGGCGTGGGTTTGAGTCCCGCATGAGGCATGGGTTTTTGTTAATGTCGTTTTACTTATCATCACTTCATCGTTTCGTTTCATTATCACCCACTCATCCTGTCATTCATACCCCCATATGACCTAGCTGTTGGTGGGGTTGTTACACAGTATTAAACATGAAAAAAAAATGATTGCTGGCGGCACTAGCATTGTCTGCAAATGATGAAGAACAGCCAATTGAGCTATTACTAGAATTAGTAACACGCTGTTCAAAATGAAATTGAAATGAGTTGTGCATGGAGTAACTCGGTTCAAATTTGCCTCTGGCGGCTCAGCTAGGCTCCACTCTCGTACGTTTGCTTCTCTTTCTAAAAATGTCGCGGCACACCAACGGTAAGTACAGTATCAACTTTGTTATTTTTTTCTCATTTGCTACAAACTCGTTTTGCAGTACATGTTATCCAATTCTTCAAAATGACACTTCTTCAAAATTTCGACTGTTTTTTTAGAATTATTCATCTATTTCATAAGTCGTTTCTTTCTTGGCAGTAAAATACAACATAGGATGATGATAAAAGAAGGATGCCTGAAATGTCAAATAATTCTCTGCATTTTTAAGGTAGTAAATTTTCATAATTTACTGTATTTACAAAATACATTATGATGAAGATGACATTAATTGAATAACGATCTTTTACATAGAGGATATGAGTACGATAACTCAACATTATATTATTGGCTGTCCAGTTCAATAGTGTTTTCAAACAGAAAATCTGAAAGCCTTATAGCAATACTACTGGTAGATAGCTTATGAACCAGTGTGGGCTTTTGCCATTGTCACTATTGGAAGGTGGAATGTATTTTTGTGACAATTTTTGTTCAACAATTATTATTTGTGCTCAATATTGGGATAACAGATTTCTACTCCTCAGAAACTCTTCACTATATGACGTCTTCTCTATTGAAGCTTTTCCACTAACATTTTTTATATAATCAAATACATTTACGATTCCTTAATTGATACTCTACCCCACGGAAAGTCAATCCCATTGAAACTCGTTGACTGGTAAATTAGGCCTTACGCAATTAAAAACAAACCAAACTGCTGAACTTGAAAGTACTCTGACAATAAAACTCTTATCATTGGTAACTCTTCTCCTGATACAATTCGCTTACATATTAAATCTACAAATAAAACTCTTCTGTACGAATATCATCGAATAGATTACTGCATTCACTTACTTTCCTACTCTTCAAAGTAACAGGAGAGCTTCCAATGAGAATTTCCAAGTAGATGATTTTTTTTCAATTACACAGTATACCAGTAAAACGATCTCCGTGGGATAGACTTTCCAAGGGGTAGAATATTAACTAGGAAATTCAAAATGTATTTTAATATTTAAAAAATATCTGGAGACAAGTTTCAATAAGGAAGACTTAACACAGTGGAGAAGTTTCCAAGGAGTAGAAATTCTGGCACCCTACAAAAGTCAGTCATCTGGTATGTGAGCCCTAGAGCCTATTCCCCACAACAATCTTGGGAAATTGACTGATTTAAATATACATACAAGAATGACTAGTTGATTTTGAAAGAAAATGGGTTATGATGAATGATTGGCCAAAATAGTTTTTACTAAAAAATTGGAATGTAGGCCTGGGCTCAAAATATTATTTACAATATAAAAAATCATACAATGATGTTATTTGAGACTAACTAATTATATAATATTTATACAATTGACACGTCCATTCAAGCCTACGCCCATATTTTACAACATGACCCAACACTAGCCAACATTCCAACAATATGCCTAGTCTTGATGGTCTACTAATGTTGTAATGTACCATAAAATTAGTTGGCATAGCCGCATCACATAACCAATATACTTTTTCAAGTGACATCAATTATGTGTCTAAATATATTAATATTAATCAATTTTGTGGCTCCAGGAAATAACGTATGTTACATTAAATAACGGCGCAACTGCGCAAGTAGATTCTACAAATAAATGATAAAAGTGCTATTCACATTAAACAGTGTTCGGTAGTACAGGATAAAGGTCCCTTATTCGTGTATCTTAACATTGGAATAGAGTTATTAAACCGTAGAGTGAGAAATAACAAGCCAGGATATGATACAATAAAATAAAGAGATGGGATAAACAGCCAACGCTTTACGTCCTCTCGGTTGACTCTCACCAAGAAATACTGTTGATGCTGGAACAAGAATTTTTTATCAGTAAATTCCATTCCAGTTGAAAACAAATGCTTTCGTCCCTATAAAACACGACTTTTCTTGATTCACTTTGATCGACAGATGTTTCAAACAATACACAATTGCTAACAATTAAAGTTATAACCAACAATACATCTCAATACATCGTTGGTGGGACTCATGCAAGTCCCTATAGAAAATAAACATCAAGAAATTGCTGTCTATTGTGTTTGGACAAGTAATAAGCAGGGTTGACAATTGAAATATTTCATCTGTCTGAAATAAAAATTTATGAAGAAAATCATAGAACTGTTGACATACATACCATACGTTGCCCAACCAAATCCAGCTAAAGAAACTATCAGCCTTATTACAAAAAGAAGTGTGGTTTGTTCAGCCATAAGAATAATTCGGCACACAATAAGTGCAATTGCTGTTGGTAAAAGACAGTATCCAAGGACGCATACACTTTGGAAAAATGAACTAAAAAAGAAAAACAATCAGTTAAAAGAGCCCACAAAACTTGAATGGTTAAACGTAAAAACTGTGAATTTTCCATACATACATATTTCCACCGAGAAGTTTAGAATTAAGAGTGACGATAAGAGATCCAATCCACACAATCACAAAAACTTCTGCAAATTCTGGTCCACCATCGTTCAGACTATTTCCATTATCTGACGAACCTTGTAAAATCCTGTCAACAAGAATTACTGGATGAGCAAAGCAGACTAAATTTCACCTTACTCGAAAAAGGAAAACTTCAAGTGTTCGTGCTTCACAGGTCAAACGGAAAAAAAATTGCATGAAACTTGGCATGCACATATGATTCAACTCAATACTGTATCAATTTGTGGCGCAATTGGTTCAACCACTTTCGAGAAGAATAATTCCCAGATTTTGAAAAACTCCGTAAGAATAAACAAGTATGGAAAAAGTATGGAAAAAAATCTCCAGATAACTTCAAATTTCTATAAAGTTCAAGTGTATGAATAATGAACATAATTCAAAAGTTTTGCATAAATCCGATAAGCCATAATAAAGATAAAAATTATTGTGTATTTCATTTTCAAGAACCTATGCCTAACTAGAATAGCTAGAATATCCTAGGTGTTGGTGAAGTCATTGAGCAAACAAAAAAAGGGAAAAGATGTCAGCCCACTGTCGAGTAGAGGCAGAGCATAGCTTAGACTAGCTTTTATGAAACAATAAAACTGTTCTAGGCCCTATATAGCGTGATTGGTATAGGCCAATCTAGTAAACGCTCCTAACTTGGCTCAGATACTTCAACACGGGCGTTCAACATCTTGGAAGCAACCGTTTTACTGTACTAATAATATTACTCTATGGTAATTTTACTACTACTACTACTAATAATAATAATAATAGACAATAAAAAGAGTGTAATTACAAAAAATATTATATGAAATGACGAAATAGCAATACCTACATGGCCATGAACGTGCAAAGTAAAAGTGGACCCCACAGATCCCATTCTTTTAGTAGCGTTGATTTTTGCTGAGGGTAAAGCACATAAGCAAACTTTACACCCACAGCGCGGAGGTCTCGTAAGACTGTATCTTTTATAGGCTCGTCCAACGTATTGAACTCCGGACGCTCTCCTGGAACTTGACTATCCATTTTACTAGACATTGGTCTGTGCATTTCTCCTTCCACATCATCGTCCAAGTCATCAAATATCTGTGAAAATGAACGAGAAATGTGTTGGGAATTGGATAAAAATTAAAATTGGTCAAAAAGTCTGGTGATGCAAAATTCAACATGTAAAATATCAATGTTTGGTAACATTATATTCCAAACCACACAAGATGCGCAAGAAATATAGGCTCTTCATTTATCACGGTAGGCCTACAGTACTTTCAGAAAACATCATTCTCAGTTAAATGTGCATCAACCAAATCTACAAGACATCACTTTTCTAGTCGAATTAATATATTCTTTTTTCTTACAGGAATTAATGAGAGTATCTCAATACATTCCTTACAGTCCACAACTAGTTTGGTACACTATACACATGAGCTGATTCTACTAAACTGGCCAGATTTCCAACGTAACGTGATATTACGTAGCAGCCAAGTCAAAGAAATAGGTCTAAGGCTCGACCGTTGACTGATGAACCAATCAAACCCTAGAGTTACAAGTCTACGAGGGCAATCAAAACGCTATGGCTAGGGCGATTCAAGCCATAAAGAACATAGGTCTTTGTTACACTGGCACACGCTTGATTTACTTTGCTTCAAGACCATCATGTTCCAAGGATTTTTGAAAGATATGTTTATGCCTAGAGCCGAAACCTAAAATGGTTACAACATTCTGGCACACTGGTCGTAGGTCTAGCCTAAAACGTTTGACTATAATTAAGCCTATACCAGGATACTTACATCCAGCTTTGCTTCATGATTATTAGCCATGATCCTTTCGAATTTGGCTAGGTCGCCTAGGGAACTCAATGCCCAGGCACCTATATACTTAATGGCCCAGGCCTAGATCTATCCTAACCTTCAATACGGCCTACGTAGGCTATACGGGTAAAGTACCTACGCCTATTTGGGTTCTTTCAGTTATGTATTTTGTGTGCTATAAATACTGTATAAATATTTTAAGACTCATTAGGTTTAGCCTCCTAGCCAATACGTTTTCCACTGTAACCTATGATTTTTATGCTCATAACTTGACAGCTCAGCTCCACCATGACAGGTAGCAATAAAATACCAAGTGGCTGTGGGCTATTCGTCAAACCGGAAGTGATTTTAGATTGGCTGAAATGTAGTTGAAATTAAATTTGAAATAGTTTTAATCTGTGGCGAAAAAGTAGTGTCACAAACAACAGTCACAGATACTAACAAAAATTCTATTAGGCCTAGGCCCTACTCCGTTATTTACTCTTATTCCTACCAATCTCCAATTCCAGTAGAAATTGGCAACTACACTCGACACAAAGATATATTGTTGTGTTGTATGTATTTATTGTTTAGCCATATGCTATTACATTATCATATTGATAATACAAAAGTTGTTCCTTATTGGTATTAACTTATTCTATTATCATTTCTAACATAATTTTTTTATTCTTGTTCTAAAATTATGAATACTTTTGCCTGTACATCGTCTAATTTCTACTGCTAAAGTTGATCTTCTATACCGTATTTCTTATATCCTACTATGTAAGGCATTTTGTTCATCCATAATTCCTTCTATGGAATGGTTTAAATGTTGTTTATTCAGGCAGTTCAAAAACAGCTAATACCGTAAATGTAAATTTCATTTCTTAAATCAGAAATCCACGTTGGTTATTTTACCTACCATTTCTGCAGATGAAAAAAGTACTTTCTATAGGCTTACCTACTATAATAATAGAAAACAAACACTTATTTATAAATATACATTATAAGTTCTAAAACCGGGTAGATCATATGGGTCCAATATTTATATTGATTTATTTGTTCCAAAATTATTTATGGACAATAATATATCTATAATTTCAAAAACGAATAAAAAACTTTTGAAAAAAATTTGAACAGTCAAAAAACAATTTCTCAGCATTCATGTCATCTCTTCAACTTCTTGTCGTTTCATCAAGGTCGAAGCATTCGTCGTGCGACTTTGAAGAAAAAATACAACCCTCCATTGAGTGTCAATCAGCCAGTCCATAAATAAATATAAGCCATTTGATAAATCTCCAGATTTACAGACAAAAGACCACCAGTTATCAATCAGAACTAGTAGAGATACAGGATTGTGAATGTAAAGTTCAAACACATCTGTACCGCATGCTGAAGAGGAGGGTGCAGGGAGTCTGAAGAAAAGGTGTTTACATTTGACAATAGAAACAATTTGATAGGATTATTCTTGTTAGTTGTTAGTTCTAGTTAGAAGCTATTGGAAGTACCGATGTATAAAGGATTCAATTGACTGTCTTCCCTATTCATTAGCCCCATCGATCGGATGTGTTTATCCCTCAATAAACGCGTGAAGAAAGTTCAGGTTCAAGGCGGTATCTATTGGGTTCTATGAATGCATCATGACTCTGGAAGGAGAGGTGAAATCAAGTATACGGACAATTATTATGTGAGGTAGAAAAAGCAGAAACTCAACTCAACTTTGGGCAATTCAAACACGCTTTTTTCTAGATTGCGAGTACCCAGTAAAGGAATAATATCCATGCCCGTACCAGACACGGGTATCCGAAAGCATTTCTATTATATTTGTATACATATGTAAACACACACACAGTATACACAGACACATATATATATATATATATATATATATATATATATATATATATATATATATATATATATATATATATATATATATATATATATATATACATATATATATATACAATTTCAAGTACTGGAACAGAAATGATTGTTTGTAACAATAACTACCCACCAACAGCTAGGTTATTTGGTGGACCGGCACAGTAATAATTTATTTCAAATTATATTGTATTTACAAATCATGATTTTTGTCTGAATCCAACAAGTTTTGCATGCAGAACATAGTAACTTCTTTTGATAATAATGTGAGACGAATTGGTTTAACTTCATAATCTTCTAGATCGATGGATATCCAGCGCTCCTTTTCCTGAAGACAAAAAAAAAGTCATGTAGTAGGCCTATCCTGAATAACTAAACCGGGTAGACTATAGTAGATTACTTATACAAGAAACAAAAATGAATGAAGAAAATATTCCATCAAAAGTCTCTACTAAGTTTGCCTTTAATAAATATGTAACATTAAAAAATTATCATTATCATTGTATTAGCCTTCCTTCCAGTATTTATCGCATATAAATAAATCACAGAGCACATTCATTCATTTTTCAATTTAAATGTGAAGATTTCCGAGAAAGGTTGTTCAGTTGAACCTAGCATGACGAACAAAAGTAAAAACCATAACACTAAAGATGGAAGAAATAGATAATGTAGTGGGAAAGGCATGAAGTTGCTGCCCAGCCATTTTTTTAAATAAAAAAAGGAATTTTTTGGAATATTTTTGATTCCAGAAATTATGCTTTTTTCAATTAATATTTTCCCAGTTCTCTTCACAATTTGAACTAAAGTGAGGAAAGGTCGTGAAGGTAGACTGATTAGGTAAGTAGGAATAATTTTTCTACTCTATGAAGGAATATTTAGAAACTAGGAACAAGCCTATAGAAAAGAATTTTCTAGCCTCATACTCCCTGGAAGAATTTCTAGACACTGGACAGGAGCCTTTTCAGAATTTCATTTCATATATATATATATATATATATATATATATATATATATATATATATATATATATATATATATATATATATATATATATATATATATATATATATATATATATATATATATATATATATATATATATATATATATATATATATATATATATATATATATATATATATATATATATATATATATATATATATATATATATATATGTATGTATATATATATATATATATATATATATATATATATATATATATATATATATATATATATATATACAGTACAACCTTGATAGTACGACGCTCGATACAACGACGATCGCGATAGAACGTCGTTTTGAGATAGTCCCGGCCAATCCCCATTAGACTCAATGTTATTTTATTTTGTTAGTACGACGCTCATTATAACGACGATCGCGATAATACGACGATTAAAATGGTCCCCACAGTATCAAAAATGCAATTACTACGACGAATTAATTGCAAAAAGTAACAAGCAATAATAATATGTACACTTCGTTGCAAAGATGCAGTCAAGCTCAAGCTCACGACTCGCCTCACGCGCTCTCCTCTCTCCAGCCCGCGGGTAGGAAAAATCCTACCCGCCGACAAACCTAATACATGATGATAATTATTGTTATATTTATAACTGTACTGACTACAGCATAAATGTCAATTGTTGACGACAATACAGTATCTTATTGTAATTAATTTTCCTAAATCCTTCATCTTCCTATAATTGAAAAAAAAAGGGATAAATTTCATTTATAACGACGATCGCGATAATACGACGATTTAACTGTCGCCCCTGAACGTCGTACTATCAAGGTTGTACTGTATATATATATATATATATATATTATAAATACAGTAGTTAACATTCAACTTTTGAAAATTTAAGTGGACTAGGGAATAGGCCCTACTAACTAAACATACCATTTTCTTTTCCACTGGCCACAATTCCAACTCCCTTGCTGACAAGCTGGTTTTAACTGTTGGCGCTTTCCCAATAACCCTCCTGAAGCCTTCTACAATGAAAGCTATATATCCTATATCTTGTGGTCCAACTGAGATTTCAATATGAGGTTCTTTGCCATGCGTGCAATTCGGAGTAACACTCGTTGTTGTCAAAGCTAAATCAATGGTAGATATTGTCTCTTTATGTTTACGTCCACACTCGTCATTACGAATCTTGGAGAAATCTGCCTCTGGTTTTGGAGGGTTTGACCGCGGTAGAAAAGCTTGCCACCAGCGACCCACAGACTGGCCACTGCCTGACGTAGGTGGGCGTGTCTGATGACAAGAAGAGCACCCTGTGCATGGAAGAATGTAGTTCAATTCTGCGTCACAGTCCCAAGTAATGGCACTGTTTCCTTTGAAAGCTGAGAAAATGTACGCGACGAAGGGCCGAAGTCCACCAAAGTACCAATAGTTATCACGATTAGCATATGCATCACGATATGCTCCCCAATGGACACCTCCCAAACTGTACACTGGTTTGCCAGGAGTGTCCTTTTCACTCTGTTAGAGAATAAGAATGCATGAAATTAGACTACCATCACTGAAAACCAAGGACAAACAAGGACAACCCATAAGACTTAACATTTCACGGGTTAGTGTTACGGGTTACATTAGCGTCGCATCGTAAATGGGGCCTTCAAGGTGCAGGTATATACTTGTTTTATTATGATGTCTACTCAAAAATTAATTAAATAGTTGTCTAGGTTCACATTATGCATTTGTGCACTCTACCTACTTAGCAGTTAAGCTGATTGAAGAGATATGAACACTTGCTACAGATTGGTGAGACAGACTATAACTTATCACCGAAAGTAACTCAAGTTACCACTCTACTGACCTGAAGAACTTCAATTTTAATCACATCAACAGGTTTGGTAACTTCTTTGATTATTGCCATCGTTGCTTTGGCCATTAGATGCACTTCATTTGAGTCCCCATCAGCAAACAGTGAGTTTGCAACAGTATTGGTCCGTCCTAGAGGTAAAATTCCGATTGGATAACGTGCTCCTGTTTGTGTTTTACGTAATAATCCGGTGACGGCCTCGGAAAGTGTGCCATCGCCTCCAGCAATAACAATTGCATCTGCTGCTTCATCGTAATGTTCGAGAAAATTTCTTACTTGGCCCTCATACTCTGTATGGATTACACTGACGGTGAGGCCAGCTAGGTTGAGAAGAGGGGCACAGTATTCTTCAAAGTTGGCTTTAGCTTTCCTGTCAAAGGACAAAGTTATTAGTAATAATCAGGTGTACAAGATCTTAAATATGATTGGTATTTAGGAATGGTATTCAGGTTATGTCAGGAGTCCCACGGGTAGTGTGTTATTATTTGATTTATATATAGATGATCTGACTAGCGTAATTTCATTGGAATTCGAGAATAAGGTTATTTGCAGATGATTGTGTGTCGTATAGGGAAATCAATACAGAGGAGGATGTAATAGCTATACAGGCAGATCTGGCGGCACTTAATTGTTGGGCTCAGTTAAACAAGATGGGGTTAAATGTAGGGAAGTGTAAGTTAGTCACCTTTGGTAGGAGGAGAGTGATGACAGATGTAATGTATGATGTAGAAGGGAACCTTTTCCTGCAAGTATTTAATGATCATTTTCAAAATGACGACGCTAACAATTTTTTATTTGATCTCCCAAGGTGTTTTCATCCACAGGTAATGTTATTATTTCATTCTCACACTTGATGTGCATGTTGCCCATTTCAAGAGAAGCCATATATTTGAATCAGCAGCCAAAATTAACACTTAGCAAGCTAGCAACCGTTCTACTGCTAGATATGCCTACGTTAAGTCAGCGGACTTGGCAAGTTTTTTCCTGGAACGATCGTCTGGATTCTAGCAGAGTTAGCGGCCTAATATTAGACAGCAGTTCTGACATTGCTAACTTGGCACTGGATTCTGGAACTCCACTATTATTTTCATATGTTTTTACTGTTACCAACAAGGGAATTACGATGATAGATATCTTTAGATATATTTACCTTTTGTTAGCAGCAGGATTAAGAAGTACAGTAACTTGTCTTGGTTTCACACCGACTGGTAGTGGTAGTTCCCCATAACGTGTAGCTTCTTCACAGAAAGCACGCATGAACTGCGACGACCTGAAAGTATAAAATGTATGAAGTGTTGAAAGCTAAGCCAACCATAACTGAGATTATAAGTGGGCTGTAGCGTGTTTCTACTCTCTATTATTTAGAGGCCCAAGGGACAATACTTGTTGTTATCAAGAGACTGGAAAATATCCAAATTTATTTAGTAGGCCTACTATATATTTAAAAATAAGATCTGAATCAATTTCAGAAATAAATTAGAATGGTCAACTAAAATTCAAGGTTCAAACCTCATCCTATCTAACCCTTACAATCTCCTAACATAACCTTAAAACAGATCGGGGCGGCTCACTAAATATCTACCCAAATGACTTGATGTCGATAAGCTGCAAAACCCAAACATTCATTGATTCAGTAAACAAAGAATTGAGCCTGTCTAGGTTGGCTTAAAGCTAGCCTAATTCATCTGATAGGACCACAAGAAGCCTATTGGTACTTCCAACATACTCATATTTATCCTGAAGATAGACCACACCATAGGACAATGCAGAAAAGCCAATGACACTTTTCTTCCAATTATTCCGGAGCGTTCGTACTATTTTAACAATCTTTGCCATTATTACTGCAACTGTTTGAATTTCTTGCAATACATAACAATTGACAGTTAGCCTAGTTGCACTCGACAACCATGTTTTAGTTAGGCCTACCGCAGAGCAGTGTTACCAACTTCACTGTGTATAATTGTTTTATTTTAAAATGACTTGACAGTAAAAAATTATGAAAATATGATCCGAATTATGGTACAATTTATTTATATTTGGACGTTAATCTTGATGTAAAACCTTTTCTTCGAACCCCAACATGATTTTGAAACGAAAATAATGAAGGCTGAAGATCTAATTAAGGTCAGACACAAAAAGTATTGTAAGTTCTAAATTCATTAAAGGCCTCCAGGCTCCTTGTAAGAATAAATGGGGCAAAATTTGAGGATAATGATGATAAGGACGGAAATTACTTTCAATCAATAATTATGTAAGGGGAAATAAATGAAGAATACAATTAATTTTACAAATCTGTAAAAATTCACTTCATAAATGTGGAAAAATTATTTTAATGTACATTTTCTAATGCGTTATGGTACACCGACAAAATACTATTTACATTTTTTTCGTTGTGTTAGTGACTATTAATTCATTTACTAAGGTACAAGGGCTTATTTTAATGTACGAATTTTATGCCTATTGTACGCCTGGCAACACTGTATTTGCAAAATAAAGATTAAAAGTGTGAAGAGAGGAGTAAAGTGCCATGGTCTTGTCCGCCATCTTGAAGGTACCATGACTACTGCCAAAGGAGCGAAACACGATAGCTGATTGGTCAGTGCGCCTGACGCTTGTAACGCGTCGCTCTCAAATCAGTCAGTAAAAGCGGCGTGCTTTGGTCAGAATAGGCACGATGTAGTGATTGATACCAATCGACTTCATCATACTAATGACATCGGAGGCATTTGTGGTTTCTTTCTGTCAAATCAGAGCCAACGGTGCCATTTGTCTGTAGCAATTTAGCGGATTCCCTTCTGAACTAGATGTAGATAAGTGTGGCTACGGCACCGCTGGCGTTTTCTAGCATTGTAGTTCGATAAAAAAGCAAAAGTTGCGCTGGCAAATGGGACCATGGCAAATGGGATCATGGGACAAAGTTGGCAAATGGGACCATGGACTCAGATTCTGATCGCGGAAATATTTCACTTGGAACTTGGAAGACGCGATAAGTATTTTGGTATCACTACATCGTGGAATAGGCATGCCCGTAACTGCCCGTAAGCGAATGAAGGAAGTCAAGGAAGCCTATGGCGCTGATGATTGGTATACTGGGTATATAAATGGAGCCAACACGTCGGAAATCTTGCCATTGCGTGTTTACGTCACCCGTAAACAATGCATGAACCAACCAATGCACGTATATTATTTTGCACGCCACTACAGTTGAAACAGTGAAATAACCATTAGAGAATACTAGAAATGATCAGCAAAATTATTTACGCTCCATGACAGATTCTCCTGTAGAATTTGTACCGCAAAATCGCAAATCGCGAACTCGCAAATTTAGTGATTTCACTTTTTCACATGTGATTTCATTTGAAACAGTGATTTCATTCATTCAATCTACATTATTTCAGATTTCAAGATTCCAGGTGATTTCAGGGATTTCCTGTGATTTCTTTTTATTACAGGGATTTCAGTGATTTCAGGAATTTCTCATGATATCAGGGATTTCAAGTGATTTCACGTGATTTCAGGGATTTCAAGTGATTTCAAGGGGGATTTCATGGCAAGTGTAGCCTACACCGATTTCAAGCGTTGTTAACCCTTCGTGACAATCTGCCAAACAACTGATTGTTGATGCTCAGAGCAATTAGCAATTTTGACCAAAGCTCATGACTACAGTAACTGTGTCAGTAGCCAAGATGGCGGTTAAGAATGTAGCCTAGAGATCGCACTGATCTCGTACGACGCTATCCCCATGGTACAGTGCAGACATCTTTGGCAGACATATTAGGCCTATACTACTCTTCTACCTGACTGAAAAAAAAAACTGTCCTAAAATCCAAGTGACCTAAACTTCCATTTCCTAAGCAGCATGTACAGCAGTAAAATTGAGGGGTTTGGCTCCTCCCCTTCACAAATTGTTACCAGCCATCAAACGTTCTATAAGCTCTATGGTTAAGGTTAGGTGGGTCAAGTTTGTGTCGAATGAAATTTTTGAAGGTAAGGAATCAAACCTCCCACTTGAACTTCTGTTCAGGTTGCTCAAGAAGTAGAAGTTTAGGTCAGTTGGTTTTTAGTTCAGTTGGTTTTTAGTAAAGTTGATTTTTGGGACAGTTGGTTTTCAGTACAGATGGCAGTACCTTCTCAGACGGTGCCAATCCCCTTGGCCAATTGCACATCTATAACTTCCTGCAGGGCCTAATTTGTAAATAAAAAGGAACCGAAAAGGAACACCACAAAGTGATCCATCCCGTTTTCTCCTCCCCCTCCCCCCCAGGCCCCCACCACTAAAAAAAATCACGAAAAAAAATAAACAGATTAATTAATTTTGCCTTTAGACGTATTGACAAGAATGTGTTCGAAATTACTCTCATCTTTATTGAACGATAATTATTTATAACAATAATATAACAATAATATTAAAAAACATTCGTGGAATAGAAAAATATTTATTCACCTGTAAAAATTATATTGCATAGCAAAAGTAAACCACTCTATCATTGATTTTTTTATCATTTTGAAAATGGAACGTGCGTACCGGTTTCAAATAAGGAACCGGAACGCCTTTCCAGTGCGTTCCGGCACAAATTAACCACTGCCTTTCTGAAATATGTAAAATAATAACAATTCACACTGGGAGCCCGTAGACTGGACTCTGGATCTCTGGATATATTCTAGATCCTGGTCTTCTAGTTTTGTGGACCACTATATAGGCCTATTAGGGGTCATAGGCGCCGACTTCTGAAAATTCCGACGGGCGCTCCAACTTTTTAGCGAAATATGTCAGAGCCCAATGGGGGGTGTGGCGGGTTCGCCCCCACACCCCCCATTGGGCTGTGTAACAATGTACAACAATGTAACAATGACAAATTTTTGTGGATCACTTTACTAGGGTCCACAATACCAATTTAGTCGTTCGAAAAGATATTCTGGTCACCGGTGTTCTAGTTTTGTGGATCACTCTATTGGGGGCTACAAAACCAAAGTATTTGTATAATTTTCGGATTTAATCGTGTGAGCCACAATACTGCGGTCCACTTCATCTTTTTCTTGTGGCGCGGAATATTGGGGTTCACAATACTGTGGTCCACAAAAGCGGTACCCTTCACACAAGTGAGAATTAGGTGGCAATGAATCAATGAATTTCCGATGCGAGTGAGTGTGATTTCCAGTACCGGTAGCTCATGTGCAAGTATTCACGTGCTGATGTCTGGAAATACACCCTCCCCCTTGCACATGTTGGAAAGCACGTTAGAAAGGGAAAGAAACGTGTATTTAGACGTTTTAACTTCACGACGTAAAGCCTCGATTAAACAACAGTAAAAAAAGGGAGTTTCGAATATATTTGTGCGATCAAATTACAATTTTGAACAACTCTAGTTTTAAAGTAGCACTTAAATATCACTGTGTTCATTGTCTCAGTGGAGAGTCATCTTTCAGAATTCAAAGTAGCGGAATGGGATTTTGGCAATTTTATCTTAGAGATGATAAATTAAAATTATAAATGGCACCAGTGTTCGGTAACTGTGATTTATCATTTGATGTCATTATTTAAAAGCAGATCTTTAAAAACCGATGACATTATACATGATATTATCAAGACCATGACACTCCAAAGCTTTTATAGGAATTCTCTATTAAAAACAAGAGGGTAGACTATAGGGTGAGGGTGTTAACTAGTAATGATGATAGTTATGCAATCATTTTAAAGACAATTTCTAGCACATTATCCCGCCATACTGCCAAATGTATTCCTTGCGTATTCCATCCATACGCATAGTTCTTCCTGTATTTTGTAATCATTCAAATCAATTTAACTTCATTATCTTTATTTTTTCTACTTTGTTTTTAGCATTTGGTTCCTGACGTACTAAAAATTAAAGAGAAATACTCATCATTTAGGCACCAGGACGTTGATGATAGTGACTTAAACATTACTTGTGATTTGATTTGTTAGCACTATGTTTTGATCTCCTCAATCAATACGTTATCAGCCCGTAGTCGGCAGTCTTCGTGGAACAGCAGATGGTTCTTCACTCTTCTGTAAGTGTCGGGTTCGATCTTGGTCGCCGACCATCTGTGATTTGGTTCGCGACTATTCGCCAATCTTGGGCTGTTGGCCAGTCAAGTCGGGGACGTGTCTCCAAGGTGTCTCCTATAGACAGACTGAGAATCTACAATCACTACAATATTCATCATTGTTGAAACATTCTGCTAAAACCAATAATGATGAAATAATGGGGGAAGGGGGGGGGGGTCGAACCCCCTACCCCATGACGTATCAACTAACCACATGATCTAATGGGAGACGGCAGACCGATTATTTACGCCTCATTAATCATACAATTAATAAGGTTGAAGTTCGCACTTCTCGGTAGTCGGTAGCCACCGCCAACACTCGTGATTCGATGCATAAAAAAAGAAATCTATTCGAAACGGCAGTGAATAAAAAAATTGTTTGTGTTGTTGTACCTCTGGAGTAACTGAACGAGGGGTGTTACTGATCGGCTCGCATGTGTTCGAGACGCATAGACGATGTCTCTGTTGGCAAGGGTGGGGTATAGGGGTGGTGTGTGTCGCGCGGCGTTGGTATCAGGGGGTAGAAGAGTCGGTGGGGGAGGGGGTTTCTACCTTCTACACCCACTTCCTACCTAACACTAGCCGTTCCCGTTGCTATGGTGACCAGACGGTCTCGGTTCGGTTCGGGCGTGGTGTGATGTGGCATTGACGTACACCGCCTCGACCGTCCCGCACTCTTGCTCACAGCTCACTGCTCATTCATTTTCATTGTATGTCGTCTAGCCGTCTGGAGCGGTCGCTCTCGTCTGGCTAGGGTCGTGCCATACACCTGGCCGATCACTAAGTGACATTGGACTTTCATAAGTGTAACAGTACGTTTGCTACGAGGACTGGGGCTTCTAGAATAGTAAGTACAACTTAATTACTGGATACAGTTGTAGGTGATAGAAACTACTGTACGAACCATTTAACTTTTTTTCATTATTGTGTTAAATATATACTTTTATGGATATTTTCAACTTATTATAGGTACTGTACGTCTACATCTGTATTTATCTAGAAAATTATTAATACCTGCATTTAAAATAGAAAATAATACGTATATGACCGTTACTACGTAAAATAAAACTAGTCGTTGAAGTACCGTTGAATTGAATGATTTATTCATTCATTAAATGTTGATACAACTTAATTTTAAAGCACTATATCCAAGTCGGATGATAGGAGAGTGTAGATCTACGATTAGTATTATCGAAAAGTACATCTGCGGTCACGTAAAGTGGTTGATCAAGTCAATTTAAAATGCATTCTGATGAAAATTTAGAATCAACTGACATTACCACGCGCGAAAACTGGCAGACAATGTGCTCTTCACAAACTGTCTGTGTGAAAATTAGCAGTAGTATATTCGTAGATGTTACCTGAAATCTAATTTTAATTTCGAAAAAACATTTTATGTAACCGCAAGTGTACATGCATGTATTTTAGTTTCAGGTGTCATGATTCTCAACTAGAAAGACAAAATTCAAACTCTGGTCATATTTTTTACATTATTTAATTCATTGATAATTACTATTATATAATATGTTGATCCAAACCCTATCTCCCAAGATGACAGACTTGTCGTGTATCGGGACGATAGTAGCCCTATATTATATGCTGGGGACTGTTGTATCTTGGCTAAAAAATACGAACCGAAAATTGTGTACAACGGAAAAGAGGCAAAGAAAGGCTGAAAGTGGAAAGTATAACACATTCTCAAGCCAGCCCCTCATATGACTATTGTGTGACTAAGGGGCTAGGTATCTTCCATTCGTCTACCAGTGGCGACGCGTTCACACTGCATTTGGCACGTGAATCGTATTTTAGCACGATTTTACGTTGACAGTCGCCAGACAGGGGTTGGGACGCCGCTTGCTCGCAGATATAACTGAAGACACTGCAGAATACACGTCGGGCATAGGTTCGACTCCCGCCTGTATGATTAGTAGATATGGGATTTATTATAACTTCACTTCCAATTATTAACGTAGCAGTTTAGTGGTCATTAATCATCATTAAAAGTCGAGAGCCTGCAAGTATTATTTTCCGAATAAAATATGGTCTACTCAAGTTTTTTTATGGCATTGACAAGAACGATACTATTGGTATGACATCCGTGATGTGATTATCTCACGGCTGCAATCGAGCTCAGAAAAGGAGGTTCATTCAACTTCTGACATCTACCGAACATATTTTTTTTCCACTCGGTAACAAAATGACAATAACCGAACTATCGAAAAATTATGAATATTCAAACATTAATCATTATGCATCCCAGATTTGGTTTATAACAACAACTAGATTTGAGAACATTTTAGTGCATTATTAATTGAAATATCCAACAGACAATAAGTAGGTAAGAGCAGTACAACGTGTTGATATTGATGTTTCGAACTTGCCTATTATACGAACAATGAAATTCAATGATCGTCAATAGAAGATGGATATGGCATACTTAGCCCTGGTTAAATCATTCCTGAAACTCCCCCAAAAATTCATAGACAGGAACGTTTGAAAAAAAGGGTCTGAGATCAAACATAATGCTGAATAGAAAATCCTTTCGGAATATTCTGTAATTCAAATTCGAGACTGTTCAAGATCACTCGCATCTTGTCTTGTCCCTCGGTGTAGGCACGCAATGCACATGCAAGTGCTCCCCCTCCCCTCCCCCCTCATAACACCCACCAAAGGTAATCACGTTCCTCTACCACTACTCGTGATGCGGTTTTCAGACTGGGAATTCCATGTGAGTAAGCTTTCTCCAATAGTAAGTTATGATTCGAATGTATCATATCCAAGGAACTTTGTACAAGGCTGGGAAATAATGGTGTGGTACGTGCAAAATTATACGTTAGCGTATCTAAATGCAAACCTCAAAATCTTGGTTTTCATATTAGCTGTAAAACCGTATGCAAGTTGTTCAAGCTTTGAGATGAAATTATTTGTGGATTATAATTGACGGACAGGTCACAGATGTATGTCGATACTAGGACTTTACGGCGTGTCAACGACGAAGTTAGATAATAGATCGTATTGAGTATTTATCCTTCTGATTTAATACGATAAAAATGAAGTGGTAAAAATTTCATTCACAAATAAATTCACGGTACAGAATGTGTTTGGTCTGTATTTTAATGATTATTTTCTTGAAATAATTGGATGAAGATTTTTGTATCGTGCGTATCTAGGGGTAAACATCTAATTAGGATCATCTCATAATTGTCAATGATTGATTCGACCATTTACAATGTTTCATTCAGAAGATAGCCCCCCCCCCCCTCATGTACAGAATACATTTTTGTAATCATACAAATCAATTGGCGCCGTACATCTAATATTCCACACGTTGTTCAATGCGCCAAGTATAGCGTTTGCATGGTTGACTAAACGATTATTCAAAAATCCTCCTCTCAATCTTCAGTCTGTGTTAAATGGAACAAATCTAAGTAGGGCTCAAGTGAAGAAGGACAATGTTGGGAAAGAGGGACCCAGTTACGCCGTCGCCTTTACCTTGTATCAGCTGTGTACCAGTCTGCCCCTGGTCATTCGTTTGTAATAAAAAATCAGCATCCAAGCGCAAAATTCAGACTTTTGCATTGAGCTTTACTTCTACATACTACAGCTAGACGTATATTGCAAGAGTGCCATCAATTGCCCACATACTAACTGGATTACACATTTCTGTCAAACACAAATCCTCACGCTAATAATATACCATTTGACACACCAGTCAAAAAACAAAATCTCGACATCGTCATCCGTAAAAAAGCGATCTCTTTCTCTCGCAAGTAACGTCGTTTTTGCACTAGGATACAGGTTGTCCTATGTCACAAGAAGGGGGTTTGAGCATACCACATCGAATTATAGTCACTGCAAATGTACATTGACCAACTTCTTCTCTACTATCTAGACCAAAGATGATCTAGACTATACGTTACTAGCACTGCTTTCTCTTTCAAGACGAAGATATTGTGTTGGACGTAAGTAAGTACATCGTGCGATTTTTGTGACACGTGTAGGCCTACACGATTTGAACCCGAGAACGAGACATACTGAGACGGTTCACCATGTCGACCTTGGTCACATTGCTGTAGGGCTGGGGTAGCCAGTCACCCATTATGTCTTTGCCTTCTGCCAGCACCTGCGGGTGTCGAAGAGGGAAGGATTGGCAAAGACCTTCTCGCACTCTTTCCGAACAAAGAGATGAGGGGCAAGCATGCAAGTAAAGTAGCATGCTTTGAAGCAGGTCATCAGCCGAACCGGAAACCTTCGTCTTCTCACTCACTCACTCGCACACAAACTCTCTCTCGCTCGCACTCACTCTCCCGTCGGCGGCTTCCCAAGCGATGACTGTGGCCTTCCTCTGATATGTCTAGACTTTGGCTAGGCCGAGATACAGCTCGACCATTCTCACTTGGGTTTTCCTTGAGAGTTTATACATTATTTATTACAACTTCACATTTTCTTTTCCAGTTCAGTACTTTAATTAACTTATACATCAACTTCAACAAAGACTACTATCACATCCAAGTAGTGACATTCAGAGTTTTTTGAAAATATTGGTAGTTGAATATATATATATATATATATATATATATATATATATATATATATATATATATATATATATATATATATATATATATATATATATATGTATATATATATACATACATATATATATATATATATATATATATATATATATATATATATATATATATATATATATATATATATATATATGTATACATATATTTACATGACTGAATTTCTACTTTATTGATTTCAACCCTACGTTGAGACTGAAGATTTTACCTGTCTGACCGAAGTCAACCCTCTGTTAACAATAGATGTGATTTCAATATATCGGTGGCTAGTACACTGAACCGTCATTCAGAAGATCGGTGTTCGATTCTCGCCACGGTCGACCATTCCGACAGGTTTTTCGTGTTTCCCTGTATTTTTGCTTCATACTGGGATGAATTATCAACAACAGTCCACGACCCAAAAACAACTAATAAAATAACCTTTCATCACATCTTTCCACCATCTCATTCATCATTCGATGACGCTAATTGATCGTAGTCATCTGTACTGCAGTGCATCGTTGAAACCAATATAAATATATGTATATGTCAAAGACCAACCTTGATGACGTCTAGGAGATGTAATGCTCACAGCTTCATCAGAATTGTCCTGCTCTTGTGCACCTTAAAACATCGGAGGGGGGGGGGGAGGGGTGCTCGATGCTCAGCGAGTCATTCCATCTAGTGATCTCGATCTCGACTTGTTCTGTCCAGTTATAATTAATTAGGATTCTGAAGATGAGTGGTGTAATTTTACCTGAGACATCAAGGGAGAACGTGGGGAGTGGGGTCTCCACGGCTATTTTATCCTAATATAGACGGCATTATACGGAAAACTACGACACCATCCATGTTAGCAAACCACATATAATAATATATAAGTAATTATTAAATTGAAAATTTGTTATTGTGAAGACGAACTTTTTGAATGAAGGGTTACAAAAATGGAATTACGAAGCTAGAATACAAGACAGAATGTTTTTTGTTTTAGGTTGAATTTGGTTATTTGGAACATGTACCAGTTACACATAAGGAAGCGGTCTTGACCTCATTCGACGGACAACTGTGGGAAATATAAAAAAATACCAACGGATGGACCAGGTTTTTGCGCCCCTTCGTGGTCTACTATTCTGAGAGAACGTCACATAACATGTGTGTAACCAGATAATATAAAAAAATATGGAAACTCGTGGTTTTCTGCCATTTGGCACAAACGATAGAACCCCATAAGATACGTCGCTTTGTGGACTATACTATTGTCGTTGTCTGTGTATTGTCGTTATACTAGGCAAACGCAGAATATGTGCTGTAAGATGAGCGAGATATCTAAATAGAGTATAATCGAAAACTCAATATACCTTGACTCATATATAATATAGGCCTACTTCGTTCGATGATGATGATTATTGTTTGCTTAACGACCCCACCAACAGCTAGGTTATACGGGGGTACGAATGAGCAGGTGATTATGAGACTATGAAGTGATCAAGAGTGAAAGGACGTTTACAAAAACCCATGCCTTATGCGGGACTCGAACACACGCCCAACAGTGACTTCGGTTTCTGAAGCGATGCCCCAGCTGACTGAGCTACCGAGGGCGGTTACTTCATTCGAATCTTGGGAGCCGTGAATCCATCTCTGCAACATTTTTCTGCTACTATTTTTATATATCTGATGAATAAAAACCATTTATTCAATTATTTTCGGCGGAACGGCTGATCCGAATTGCATACAAACTTGTAATAGTGTGAGTCATTTTTGTGTTCACATTCAGGGAAAATTTGAATTATTTTTGAGAGATTTTATATAATATATTTATATAATTTATATATATTTATATAATTTTCTTGCCCAGTCTCATCTTATGGGGTTTTTAGAATTTTTAAGATAATGTTTCTCAAAAGTCGTCCAACCAACCGATTTATCCCCAAAACTATGAAGTTCTAAGTTGGATAAGTTCGCGTGTGTAGAAAAAGTTTCATTTCGATCAGTCCAACCCTGCGACCAGTACAGTGGGTACAAAGAAAGAGAAAAAAACACACACACATACAGACAAAAGCTCCATAAGAGTGGGATGAAAGTCTTCGCTAACGCTCATCTAATTATAAGTTATAGTATTTAATTGTTTCGAAAACTGCTACTACTTCTAGTTCAGAGAATAGTCAGAATACTAGTCCATACAATTCTTGAACATTCACTATTCAATGTTAATATGATCTCTTGTGAGTGCAGGGAAAATAATTATACATGGCTATCAAGCTTATTAACTACAGAAAACGTCATACTCTCCCGCCCCGCCCCACCCCACCCAAATCATTCTTTTATTGTCAATTGTACGTCTCATTTGTCAAATTCTCACGATTATACCATATTAGATCAACAGGAAAACAAATGAGATTCACAATTTACAACGAATTTTTTCGGTGCTCATTAAATCATCGGCGTATGCAAGACATTTCATATGGTACGGACGTCCTCAAGCTATAAATACAAGATATATAATGTACTGCGAGTCTTTATTTGTTCACCAATTATATAATATTATAAAATATGACATAATATAAGTTCTCGTAGGTTCGTATGTCGAAGGCAATTTTTCAAATGAATCCTCTTAAAAAGTTGATGTACACAAAATGACGATAGTACGCTTAATGATCGGCATGGTACATTGTGTATCAGAGTCACTAATTATAAACTGAAATACCATAAGATACACAAAAATTATGCCACTGGCAGTGGCACTAAATGACAAATAAGAAATCATATTCAGATGTGTACATACAAACTAAATAGTAATATTTTATATCCGTGGCATGGTGAATTTATTACTAGTGCCAGCAAATTAAATTAGGTGTATGAATTGTATCAAGTTGATACACAGTTACACGGGATGGAAGAAGTAAATACTAAAACATGAAAGTATGGAACATAGCTCACCCGAATCGTAATAAGCAATGGTAGGCCTATAATACGTATATATGCGTTGATGATTTAGAAAAAAAATAGATTCCGCACCTATAAGGCCTCAGCTTTGGATTATTTGAAAAGATTATATTTGAAATATAGATGTTGGAACCAATCCAGTCAAGGATAAAATGTAGGCCTACGAATATTGAAAATATTCGATTTTTGCATCTTTTTGAAAAATATTTCATGAGACAAGTACGAAGTGTCTATTCCTCTACCCCACAAACGTACTATTCCCACGAACCATCGTTCGGGTCTTTGAATATCCGTGATAATACTTGTAATAATATCACTAATATTCTTTTCCAGATATAGTTTTTACAAATTTGAACACATCGAGTAACCTTACACTTTGTATTTCATACGGAATATCACCCTATACACTGTGGTTAGGGTGGCGCTCTTCGGTTTATGATTTGGTTACATAGGTTTACCAAATGTCCGGGAAATCCCGGTCTAGTCCTCTTTTTGTCCAGAAATCACGAATTTGCCCGGAATTTTGACAAACATTGATAATGATAACAAAAGTGTTATCAATCTTAATTTTAGAACAATTTGTTTATAAATCAATTCCATTAGAATTTTGTCTGCATAATAATTTTGTGGGTGGCACACTGAACCGTCGTTTAGGGGACTGGGTTCGATTCCCAGTCCCACCATGGTCGACTACCCTGACAGGGGGTTTTCCTGGTTTCCCCTTTTTCGTTCAGGTCGATACTGGGATGGTTCCTTGACAACCGACTCCGATTCCATCTCCAATATCCAAAAAACACAAAATTGAGAAACCTTTCAACTCATCATCTCATTCATCACTCACCGACGCCAATAGATTTTTTCAGTACAGTGCGTCGTTAAACCCAATATAAATTTGAAAAATCGAAGAATAAATTCAATAAACAATGTGATCCATGCATGCGCTACCCGCTTTATAGGCCCTACATTTTTATTGCTTGCTATTGTGACCTTGTGAGAACTTCTAACAACTCACAATTGGTGTAAAAAATCTTCTTTGTTTCTCTCAATGCATGGTCATCCCTTTCACTATTCGGACTAGTCGCGGCCCAAGTTGGTACCAAAATAGCGTCGCCGTCTGATTTTGTGAAGATTCTGTGATTTTGGAAAACGTAATGCACCCGCCTACCGGTATACTTGATCTAGTTTTATTTGAAAACCAATAGTTTGAATGAATGGCGGCCTCCCTGCCCCCCTGGATAAAATTTCGTTGGCCTTAATAATGAACTTGATACGGTACTTATTTTTAAAGAAGGGTCGAAAATCGAAATTTTATATTTTATCACACTTTTCCTTCTCTTTAAATCTGTTTCAGCATGTATGTCACAAAAATTATCACTCCAAGCAATTATTAGACCAAACCAATATTCACAATTTTTAACCAACAAACTGCCTTTTATAATTGGTGCAAGACCTTTTTTTTTCAATCAACACCGTACTATTATTTATCATTGTTATTTATCATTGCCGATCATTGTTTATTACGATTCGGGTGAAAATGATAAACTTACAATTTTGCGAAATGAAGTAAGTGCACATGGTGTTTCACGACCGTCAGGTCACTCACACTCTAGGCCTATTTCTATCCTGGAACGATGGATAACGTCAATCGATTTTGTGGTACGTTTTTGTGCGCGATCTTATTTTCCGTAATCCTTTGGCAGTGTTGAATCCAGGCATAACTGCGGGGGGGCTTGCCCCCCCCGGAGATTAAAAAAATCAAGCTCTATAGTGTATTTTTTGAGAAACTTGTATTCCGGTATTTGAAAATATTGTTAAAACTAAAAAGTATTAGGAATTTACTATGTATTTGTATAAGGAGAAAAAGAGTTCTAGATGTTACTTAGGCCTATCTGTATTGTTATTTGCCATTATGCCCGTGAATCCTGGTAAGTAATTCAGAAGTGGCAGGAGTGAAGTCAGTTTCATATGGAAAAGTCGAGTGTACACTACCGGTACCCGTTATTTTGTAATTACCTCTCATCATATTATTAAGAATTGGTAGTAGGCCTATAACCATTTCATAATAAACTGACTTCAAAATTAAAAAACTGCGTTTATATATATATATATATATATATATATATATATATATATATATATATATATATATATATATATATATATATAGCCCTAATATAGGTTCTCATGCTTGATTTTTTGTACGTATCCCTTGCCCCCTCCCCCCTCTCCCGGTAATACACAAAAGCTCCCCCCGCAACAAAATCTCTGAATTCAACACTGTCCTTTGGCCATCGAGATCACTATGTACGCGATATTTTTGTCCGTGATCATTTGGTCACCACGATCTCATTGAACGCGATCAAATGGTTGCCGCGATCTCATTGCCATCATAATTTTGCCCGCGATCATTTGGTCACCGCGATCATTATGTCCGCCATCGTTCAATTGGTCACCGCGATCATTTGTCCAGGGTCTTATTTCCACAACGGTCATTTTACCCGCGCTCATTTAGCTCGCGACCTTATGTCTCCGCGATCATTCGATCCCACTCGATATAATTGCCGCGAGTTTTGGCCGGTTACCGTTTGAAAAGACGACTTACAACCGCGTTCCAGACTGGGGCTCAGCCCTCACCCAAAGGACCCCTCAAACAACGCGGCTGCATGACCCGTTCATCATACGCATTTTATCCGTTATAAAAAATGTCTGTATGCAACCTACCCATTTAATACAGCAATCTTCATCAACTCGAATTAAATAGTTTAATACTAGCGATTTCGGCAGAGCTAAGCCTACAGGCTATATACACAGGAGGAAGGCCTATTAAAGTAAACCTACAACATTATATATTCCAGCTTCCAAGAAATTTTTACTTAAAATCTGGTACAGAACGCACAGCAATTAAGTTATGCAAATTGTATCAACTTATAGCCCTAGCATGGTCTGGAATAAAAAATAAGATACCTCCGTGCCGACTGAACGGCGTTGTTTTTCTCAGTATTCTCTAACCGTCTCGACCCAACCGACACCTGACGTCTGTAGATACTGCAAAAATGGTAATAATAATCATTGTTTGCGAATCACAATTAACGGTCACTCGTGGGTCAGCCCATTCCATATGTCGGTAGGCCTATAGGCCTAACCGTCTGGGGGTTATTATTCTATGCCATCCTTCCTCCCTTCCACCTGCTTTCACCTAGATCCATTTCCATTTGAATTGGCGATAATTTCGGCTTACGTAACCATTGCCACATGTTCAGCAGTTGAAATAATAAAAGTCGAAAGACAATATTCCAAGAAACAAATTTAAATGACTCCCTAACCCTGTTATATATAGGATATATATATTAAAACATTGTCTAACGTCGACCCCCGCTAAAAACATTCAATCGGATAAACGCGAAGTAGGCCTACGCACCGTTTTTGCTACAGACAATTAGGAAGAAATCGGATTATCGTTATTATTACTAGAATGTTGTTGTTTGCTCAGCGAGCCGTCAACAACTAGGTTATTTGGGGTCGAAAACGGAATCTGAGCTTTCTACTCATTACGGTCAATGTAACTAACAAGTCAATAACAAAAGTCTGAATTCTAAATCGTCATACTCCTTTAAATAAAAATATCGTTTCAAAGACCAAAATGCAATAATATTCGTAGCAGTCACGAAATACGAATGCGAACGTAATCTACACATTTATCTCCTACTCATCGTAACGAGTTGACGAGTCCATGGGAGTCGATTTAGCGGAATATTTGTTTTTTGTGGATAACTTTTGAACGGTATGAGAAATCAAAATGCTAATGGAAAGGAAACAAAACTATTTTCAATACCTTCAAGATGGTGTAAGTAATAACTATTTGCCTCAAATCGCCTAATTATCACGCATATACGACTGAAATACACACTTTTTTGGTCGTATACGCGTGACAATAATTAGACGATATGAAACAAATAACTATTACTTACACCATATTGAAGGTATTGAAAATATATTGTGTTTCCTCTTTATCAGAATTTCGATATCTCATACCTTTCAAAAGATCCACAAAAAACCGATATTCCGCTAATCGACTTCTATGGAAACATTTGACCAGGATTCGCGTCTTACGATCTAACAGGAAGTGGTACTGGTAGTGCTATATGTTTTTGTTATTACTGCCCTACCATAATGTGTTCTCATTATAATTTAATGTAATCGATTTATTTAGCAGTCTTGAGCTATCAGTAATTTCATGGTAGGCCTACATGTTACAATGATATATAATTAATAAAAGAATAAAAAGCTTGTAACAATAGAATACTGAAATGATATTACCTATACAATAACAATACAATCGAATTTTAATCATCAACAGTTAAATAGTCTACATTTATTACTTCTTGGATCTATTGTTATTTTCCCTGATATACTTGTTGCATTCTCTTTTAAATCCGTTCAAGTTGTTACAATTTTTATTCATCGACATTTTGTTATAAATTATTGCTATAAATAAATTTTGTCATAAAAACTGAGCTACACAACTATATGTGCAAAACTCCATGCCTCATGCGGGACACAAACCCATGCCCGAACTGACTTTAGTTCTTGTCGCAATGTGATAGTTGACTGAGCCACGGATTCAAGTTTCATTATATCGGCCTAGTGGTGGTGCGTTTCAAAACCCCGATAATAACTTGTCTTCAACTTGTTGATGCAACATGCCATTGCACTTCCAACTATCTCCAGGACTCTGCCGTCTCTTTCACTGTTGTACTCATCGTTTATCATTGACGATCGAGAGTCTTGCTGTCGAACTCGTGAAGGAGATCGCCAACCCTGAAACTCGATTTTAAGAATAATGATGATATTTATATTCCTAATTTTAGAGAAATCAAAAAATATGCACATCAATTTCAGAACTTGAAATAATCAATTTTTCTGTCCTCCAGAGACCATGAGTCATGACGTAGGCATTACCGATTCCTACAGAAACATAAACAGAATCGAATTATGTCTACGTCACGACTCAGAAAACAAGCCGCGTCCTACAGGACGCGGGACGAATGGATGAAATTTTTTAAATTATAGATGATGATTTCTAGTTTTCTTTTAAATTAGGGAAATAAATATCGTCATCATTTGTTAAAATATAGTTTCTGGGTTGTGATGTCCTTTAATTGATTGAAGAATAAATCTACTCGCATTTACCACACTCTTGTGATTGAAGCAAAGTACTAGTGTAACGTATGCCAACATGACTCATGCGCCAGCTGAATTCTATCAATTAGTTCGAATTGATTAACATCAACTCACGTATTATATTACAAGGGAGAGCGGAGCTGCACACTACAATTTGCAAGGTGTCTGAGGATGTGTAGGGGTAACATTTTCAGCGGCAATATGACGCTATACAAACGATCGTGTGCGCTTTTTGCGTGAACCTATTGTAGTGGAACTGCTTCATATATTTAGAGAAGTTGTACGAAAATGCAGATGATCCATTAAACACATTCGTAGTACGTAACGTAACTTGTGCCGCCCTCGGTAGCTCAATCAGCTGAGGCACCGCTTCAGAAACTGAACTCACCGTTGGGCGTGGGTTCGAGACCCGCATAAGGCATGGGTTTTTGTAAACGTCCTTTCACTCACCACTCCATAGTTTCATTATCACCTGCTCAATGTACTCCTGTATAAGCTAGCTGTTGGTGGGGTCGTTAAGCAAACAATAATCAATCAATCAATGTTAATTGTAATGGGATTATGATTATTGTTCGCTTAACGACCCCGCCAACAGATGTGTTATACGGGGGTACGAATGACCAGGTGAATATGAAGTGATGATAAACGAAAGGAGGATTACAAAAACCTATGCCTTATGCGGGACTTCAGTTTCTGAAGCCATGCCTCAGCTGACTAAGCCACCAAGTGCGACACTTGTAATAGGCATAGGCGTGCGCAGGGCATATCAATAGGAACGGTCCATTACGATAAATTGAAAATACGTTTTCAAGCAAAGCTATTTATTTATGCAGAATATAAATGGTTAGGTGTTATCCAAATATGCCCTCTTTATTAGTGGAAACTTGAACCTCAATGTGAGCTGAAAACATAATTGTTTACAAGCCTATATACATTTACGTTAAAATACTAAAATGATAACAGGGCCAATGAAAATGATTGATCTGTATAAAATTTAGGTTACACACCCCTAACGGAAATAAAGTAAATAACTTACACAATCACAAGCTGATAAAGGGCGAGGCTCCCATTTCACCCAGCAGGGTCATTTTTGAAATTTGAAAGAATTGAAAATGCAAGAAAAGTAATTCTGTGAACATTGTTAGAGATTATTCAGGATAACATATTCAGTATCTTCTTCCTTGTAAATTGTGATGCATTAGGTAAGGCCTGGGCCGACTATGTGCGCACGACTATGGTTATAAGTACAGAGCACGTCTTTGGAAAACTTTCTGGTTTTCATATTATTGAATTCATGATCATGTTGTGTTGCTTAACGACTTCACCAATGAATGAGCGGATGATAATGAAACGATGAAATGATGATAGGTGAAAGGACGATTACAAAAACCCATGCTTTTTGCGGGACTCGAACCCACGAACAACGGTGACTTCAGTTACTACTGCTAGCGATAATTGACATAGCCACCGGGGCGGCTATTATTGAATTTTATTTTAAACCTATACACACTGGACGAACGATGCAATGTAATGATAACTAAGATAAGATCTATTGGCGTCGGATGAATGATTCATGAGATGACGGGATGTTGGGATGAAGGTTTCGTCGGTAATAGGAAGGATAGTGGGTAGGAAGCGCTCGTGGTCTGTATTATAGAAACTATCCCAGCATTATCCTAGACTACAGAGGGAAACCACGAAAAAAACGTGTGAAGACGGATGGTGTCAGGGACCGAACCAATGCCTGATATGCCCCTCATCTCCCTGATGTTTCAAACCTCCTAGAACTGTAACCATCTTTATCGTTATCATTTTCACGCTCCGTATTTTGGTCAAATTTAGCTGTAGGCCTAACGTATTTAAAGTTTTAATTGGATTAATAACATTACTTGTCCTCTTTCCTTTTTTCTCGTCTCTTCACCGATCAAAAACCGGTCACAAGTAATTCTGAATTTTGCGCATCAGCTGTATGGATGTTTTAGACGTACACGTTAATTTATATGTCAAGACGTAAATATATGAGAGTACGTTTCGTTGGCCACTAATAAAAGCTATTGTGTAGTGTATTGCTGGCCAGATCGCCATACGACTTCCGCCTGCTCTAGTGTGATACGTGTCCGACCATTGCGCATTTACAGCCAATTCCAGCTGTCACTTGCTTAGATATTAGCCCCCAACCCTCACAAGACGTCGACGTAGAGGGTTTTGCTTACCATGGGAGTCGATTTAGCGGAATATCAGTTTGAATCTTTTGAATGGTATGATATATCGAAATTCTGTAAAGGAAGAAACACAGATAATTGCAATACCTTCAAGATGGTGTAAGTTTTTTTTTTTTTTTTTAATAACATCGAAACTTGATACAAAATCATTGTTCCCCTTTTAAGGCTAAGGATGAGAATAGGATCGTTTGGACGGGGCACCACAAGGGCGATCTTACCACCCCATTTTATTATTATTTTAAATTAAAGCAATGAACTTTGACACCAGTAATAACAATTTATCTTACATCGCATAATTGTCAGGCGAACACGCTTAAAAAATGTGTATTTTCAAGCGTATACGCCTGACAATCAGGCGATTCGAGGTAAATAATTATTACTGATACCATCTTGAAGGTATTGAAAATATCTGTGTTTTCCCGTTTTTAGAATTTCGATATCTTATACCGTTCGTAGGTTATCACCAAAAAGTCGGTCGGATTTCTTAGTTTTCACTGGGTAATGAACAATACTGGCCAATTGAGACATCAATGACACTGGCCAATGGAATTATTTCATGTTAATATAATATTTATAACATTTGCTAGTGAGTGTGTGTGTTGATTCGTATGCCTACTTCAAATAATTGCCAGTTTTCTGCACCAGTTGGATCAAATTATATATACTAGGTTAGGTTTAGCACAGTGACGTGTTGTATTATATTTTCGTGTATAATCGAGTTTGAAAAACAGCTGTTTTGGTCAACCGCAAGTGGGTTAAAAAAGATAAAAGACAGGAAGTGTACATTTGCTTTTGCTGAAATGCTTCGTTGAACTTTGGAGCAGTTTAATAGCACGTGTTCTCATATTCGCTCCCCCAAATTCGCGAAATTTTATACACTTAATTAGAATACTATAGGGGTGACTAAAGAAACAAGAATGTAAAGAAATGAACCATATATTTATGTTTCGCATACTGTATGTGTATGGATATTTGTTCCACTTGGTTCCTATAAGTGCATACAAAATAAGAAAACGATCACTACACAACTTCTCCAAATGAGGCACTCGTCACAATTTCAGCGAAATATTAGCATTGACAATCAGTTTCATTCGTCATAGGTAGCTGTCTGACTTGTGTACCACAGTGGGCGCATTCCACTACGGTTTCATACGGTTTTCCTATATGATTTAATCCGGTTTTAGTGTTATAAATATGATAAAACTCCCCCAAAGCATCAGAGAAGCAGTATTTTCCTATACTAACAGCTGGTATATAGCCGCCTTGAACCAATGCTTGAACCTTGGGTTTACGTTAGCCTAGAGAGTGCATTTCTGTACAAGATAAACCCAGTCTTAACCTTAACCCAAGCTCAAAACTGGTTCATCTTGTACAGGAATGCACCCCCTGGGAGCACATTCCATACGATTTAATCCGGTTTCAACGGGGTATACTTCCGTTTTTTCAATACTCTGAGTTCAACTTGTACAGGAATGCACCCCCTGAGGGTTGGGTTGGAATCTCACTCATCTCAATGTAAATATTTATTGTCACGGCGTCACACTGCCTTCGTATTTACGTGTTAATAGTCGAATGTTAATACTACCTTATTATGAACCGGAAATAACAGATTAATAATAGTAATGAATGATGTCAAAGTTAACTCGCTCTGGTTTTTGACGCATTGGGTAATTTGGTAGCAAATTGTACGTTTCCTATGTTACGTTACGGCAAGGTGGTGCCCGCTAGACATAACGTGAAGCTATAGGTGCTCCTTCGTGCTTTTGAATCAACAACATTCTTGACGCAAATTGTTTATCGACGGAAACAATACCAATACCGGTACCTAATTCAGACAGTATCTACTAAGATTCCTCAAAATAACCATACATATAGTACATTATATATATATATATATATATATATATATATATATATATATATATATATATATATATATATATATATTTATATATATACATATAAAAGTATTATCAAATTTAATTTTCCGAAATTCGTTCAACATTGTAGTTCCAAATATCAATTTATGTTGTACATATCACTCATACATAAGCTCGATAAGTTAGGTGGCGTGTAAGATACCGAAATGCAATCTATACAAATTAGTATCAAGTTTTCTTGCAAATATGTAGTCATTGTCGACTTCAAAAGAAACATTACCAGTATTTTAATACCACATCCTATCTATCCAACACCACGGCAGTTGGTAGAGAATCATTTCGCATTTGTGCACGCGGATCAGGCGCGGGGTGTTGGGGGAGTGGGGAGGAAATGAAGAGTAATGAAGTGGTGAGGGGAGGGGACCAGCGTCGCGGAACTTGGAGGCCGTCCGTCCCGCCGACCGGGTTGAAAGACCCAGACGGTCCCTACTTTTGTGTGCAGTGGTAGTGGGGCGAAGAGTGTGGATGGTGAAGGGGGGAGGGGGGAGGCGATCGACCTATCTCTCTCACTCTCTCCCTCAGTAGTGAAGGGTGAGGGAGGGACTAGGCTGATTTGCCCACCAACACAGTACTCTACACCATGCTGGTTGCTGGTGGTGGCTGGTGCAGTGCGACAGTACATACGAGTACATCCACCCGTCTAGACATTTGTGATGGGTGTTAACTTAGTCATCACTAGTACTTGCATTATTATATGATCAACGACGAATACGACAGATAGTGTGAATGTGCTCTTGAACAGCGTCGGTGAATGGTGTTACGTACGTTACTCACGAATTAGTGGGATAATTATGACAATAAAATGGGCTAATGTAACTCGTCACTGCTGATACGGGTAAGCTTGTCAATATATTTTTATTATTACTTTATACATCACTGATTATTCCATCATATATTTCTTGGATTACATTTTTTTTTTCGTCCAAGAACAAAACTTACATTCCAATCAGTTGACTAGTTGTGCTAGTTTCATTAATTGTCCGATTAGCATTATTATTGATTGCAACTAGACATAAAGGCATGGCATTTCGATATGTAGTCAAGTGCTAATTATCTACTGTCATTGTAGATGAAACATGCGAAATAATGAGCTCATAGTATGCTACAATCAAGCTATGCAGTATGCTTGTTTCTTACGTGACTGTGGCTATAAGATTTGTTGCACAATGCTGTGATGTCGCTGATGAGATAAGTTGACATACGGAGAGAAGGGAAGTTCCTTGACTTCCTTCTAATGTGGCTGTTGCACCGACCGAAGGGTCACGAGTTGTCAGTGATAAGACCGCAGTCTACATAGAGTTCGGTAACCGCCTCCTGTTCAGAAGTATCTCAATACGTTTTGCGTACTATAGGTATCAGAGCACTGGGCCACGTCATGGCTTTGGTTAACCCTGTCGTGATTGGAGCTTACGGATATAATCTATGTTGTTCTTATATTATTCTAACCCCCAAAAGAAGAAGTATATCCACAGACCAAAAAAAACGTACTTATTCTCAAAGTTAAATTACTAAAATTAAATAGTATGCCTAAACATGATCAAATGCGAAAATAGTGTAATACTGTTTATGCCAAGTTTTGTGTCGGTAAACAATTAAAATAGTTTATCTTTTTGAAACAATAATTTGTACACAGTACTTCTGATATGCTTGTAACTTAATGACATGTACGATATAAAAAATTGAGTCTTCCTCCCCTTTATTAATAAAAATACATTTCTAGATCATAGGTTTCGATAATTCTTGACAAAATACCAAAATTTAATTCTGTAAGTTCATCAGGAACTAATACCGGTAGCCGAATCAGCGTTTTTCGGTGGCGATGAGTGAATGAATGATACCCCGTTAGGAATCATCGAAGGTGAAAACTTACTGCACAGGAAAAGAATCGTGTTCTATTTTATGTTGTAAATAAAGCATACGTCCACTGGTTGAAGGAAACTGCGAAAAAGCCAGACTGGCCGTCTAGAAATAGGTAACAGTACCATAACTATTCAGACGTAACATGATTATTACCAGAAAATGAATGTAAACGTACGAATTTCACGTGAGACTTGACAACGCATGCAACACGTGGGGTATATGATCTACGTTCTCAGTACACGATAGTTGGAGGAATAGATCTTTTAAATGAATAAATAAATCTTACCACTGAAAATAATACCGATGGGACCACCTTTAATAGGCTTATGTCATACTGACACTGACATCGAGTAAGCCTAATTCAAGACAATTATGCATTCCATTGCCATCATATGAATGTAGTTCACTGAAAACAACTCGACTAATATCCAGTTTAGGTAAGCGCCTAGCCGCATACGTTCAGTGTTTTTCAAGTTCTAATTTACTTGGTACTGGACATAGTTCGAGTGTGAAACTTCTGCTAAGAAATGTGTATAATAACGAAGTCACGAAGTATGTGTGTGCTAAATGGATATATTGCTGGTTGGAATGCTAAGCGCGCACCTAGCTCGCAGATTATTTACCTGTTACGAGCTGTTGGTCATTTAACATCATTATTCACTCTCCATAACCGTAGTTGTCTTGCATTTGAAGCTGATGGTCTTCATAATGCTTATGGTCTAGAAATAAGAAGCCTGCTCCTTCTTACAGACAAAAACGCATCTCTATTTTCCTTGGATGGCAATATGGGTGGATTTACATCAAGGAACCGCATGCAAATTCAATTATAGGAATCATACTGTCGGTTCTTGTCCATGTTGACAACTTGAGCAGAAGAAAAGTGTGCGTACCAACAAGAATGCAGCTAGGATTTCAGATACACTTTTCCTCATTCCGTAACTAGTTCATATCAGCCGACTACAGAACTGGACATTGTAAAGAGGATCGACCTACTCTGAAATATTTCATTGCGCTTTAATGCAGTCGAGCATAATGAGAATGCCACATCATAAAATATACAGACGATTAGGAAAGCCCCATATGAAGTTACTTGGAACTGATGATAAGCAGATTAATTTGATGCACTCCATAGTAGCTTCGCCTTAGTCATGCATCTTTCTTGCGAAGTAGGAAAATAGTGAAACATAATTCTTGCTGCACAACACACTTCAAGTTAATCACCATTCTTACTAACCAGGAAAACATGCAAGGGCTATGATATTTATATAGAAGATATTCCTCCGTGCATTTTCTAGATACCTCATGGACTGGTAAAAAGTCATGAACATTTCCCCATCCTCCTGGAACTATGAAGATTAAAAAAGGTAAAAGGCGGGGTTCGTATGATTGGTAAAACGCATACTACCGTATCATATGATAATGTTAGGGTCCAGTATAAAGATTCTGGGAATTGAAAGTGGCTCGCACGATAGGTACTCAAGTCAGGGTAAAAGGCTGCCCCCAAGCAGCAAGCCTATAGAAATCGTTGGTGTTCGGGCATACGTCTAATTGCCAAAAATTATATGAGGGTCCACGATCCAAACTGAACATTTGCCTTGAAGGGGGCAACCAATCTAGTCCTCGTCGCAGTCGCGCCTGCAGCAGCGAGTATATGCAAGTAAGTATTGGGGTCAATGTTATGTACTTTCGCGATTCTGGGGCCAACACCATATAAAACAAATCCGAATGCACCAAATACAGACAAGGCCCGAGCAAAGATAAATTAGTCAAACTCGTCCCATTTGAAAACAATAATTTTTAGGTAACCTCAACTTGAAGTAAAAAAAAGTCGAGTTGACATCTTTGATGGTCCTCCTTTGTATGATAATAGTGGCGACTGGATTGTACGCGACACACTGACAATACAGGTAGTGAATCTAATTACTAGTTTTGATTAATTTATTTGCGGTATTTGATGGCATTTGTACGAGTTGCAATGAAAGACCTTGACGCTTGCTGTCTCGGTTGCTGTACGTCTGAGACCAGACAAAACTATGTGGGTTGTTGGCAATGTGACAGGCCGACCAGTTTACAGAGACAGTGGCGGATAATCTACTATAGGCCATTGACAGGAGGCACCAGTGGCGGAACTATCACCCTTGTGCTTTGCAAGCATCGTAACGAACTACATCGGCTTGATTGATTATACCAACTTCGGCCTACCGTTCAACCGATTCAAATACGTAGACGCATGATTGTACTAAGGGTCTACATGTGATTAATTTGAAAATTTAATTCTATTCGAAGATAGATATACCTCATGCACTGTTTGGTTTGAATGCGCTTGTATACCTCTGGTACATGATACGTCCCCGATTGACCGTCTTATTAATTAGCTCTAACGCGCCGGGTTTTAGACACTCTTCAAACAAACCATATTCTTACAGAATCAACAGGCGTAAGATTGTATCGTTATTATTAACATTTAAACGATAAGAACACAAGATGGGACTGCCAAGTAATAATAATGAGTCTCAAAATACAGAGAACATTCCATTAATGAAATAGGAAATGATTTGATCAGTATGCGAAATCCAATTACAAATGAATACTGTTTGAGTATGTCTCGAAAGCAATTACAATACTAGGTTCATTCAGTACTCATTGTTCATTTTTACATCTGTTTTTACCTCTCGCTAGTTATTTAATTGTCGTTTGTTCTGTCTCTAAGCGTGAATGAATAATTTACTCAAGTACCAGATTATGCATATCAAATATCGAGATTATTATTATTACTGCTATTATTCTTTTGTCATCGAGAACCAACATTCTTGATGGTTATCTAATATGAGAACAGTGGCGGACTGGCCCAGTTGCGACTTTGCAACCCATATAGGCCCCAACGTACCAGCTGAACCCACTTCAAATATTGCAGAAAAAACAGTAATACATATTTTTATGAAGAAATTGTGGTATTAACCCTCGTCAGCTAAACCTGGACAAAGTACAATTATGAAACATTGGATAAGACTAAAACTCTAGACCAATTCTTCTATAGAACTCTTAAGGCAATGTTACTTGATTATGATCTAGTATTTCAGAAAACAGCAGAAGATTAGAACATTATCAAAAACATCATTACATAAAAACAAAAGAGTTTGAATACAGCGAGATTCGAATTGGTGATCTTCGGGTCCATCCAAAAACAAGCGCGCTAGCGCAGCCTATACGGGCTGATAAAGACGCGGCCCGTTTAGCGGGGCGGGGGCCCTTAATCTTGTTTGGGGCCCCTAACTGTAAAAATTGGAGATGTGAGTCGACTAATTGGGGACTAGATTATAGTTTTATTATTCAGAATATATAAGACATTCAGTTGTATGGCGATTACAATATTATGTACAATGATTAATACTAGACTCTTTCACTATCACGTCATATGGATTTGATTTGGAACTGTAATTCTGGCATATTCTATTCTTTAACCTAGCAATTTAAAAAAAAAACATATTGTACTTTCAATTTCTTCCTTTCCGGCCCCCAATTTGCAATCACCGGTCGGGCCCAATCATCCAGTCCGCCTCTGTACAAAAATCTACCCTAATAAAACTACCCAAGTCTATCACATGAAGTGGTGGGAGCTATAAAAAAGCTCTGAATGTAAGCTATGGGTGCTGCGTGAACCCGGAGCCCCTAGCGCGTGGGTACGGGACGATGCCCTTGGGCCTTGACCAATATCGTGCATGTTTGTCTGGCTGCGAGCCGGGGTCGACTGTCTGGTTGCCTCGTGGCAACCCGAGAGGCATTCACTCATTTGTAGGTGTACGCCAACTAATAAGGAGCAATAAAGCAGGCTTATCACATCCGGTAACCTGCATGGTAATCGCATTTTATTGTTAAGAGTGACGTAAGGAAGGTAACTTCCGTTTGCCGATTCGGCTCATATCTAAACGTTAAACCCAAGCGGATAATGTACTTTAATGTAATGGATACGTTTTGTGACTCTTGTAAAATTATTTGAAAAACAATATATATATATATATATATATATTTTTATATCAGACCGGCAATCTGGAGATCCGGGTTCGACTCCCTAAAAGGCAGTGCCAACAGTTTTAAATCATACCATTATATACAGCCATTGGTATAGTCGGAATTGTGCTGAAAATTTCACTCGTCAGTAATTGAAATGGCGATGTTGTACCCAAATGCGAACATAGCGACGCATTGTGTTCGTATAACCTTCGAAGTACTGTGTTATGTGTACATACGAAAGGTGGGTGAAGTGTCGTACCCTATACGTATATTATAGTAGGCAATTGCAGCATACGTGTTGTAAGATGAGCGAGATGGGTGTTTGGAAGTCACTCAAAAACTATAGAGAACTCTACATATAATATGGTGAAAACTGCCAAGTCTACAAAGCCGTGAATCTTCGTGCGCATGAAACTGAATAACCACTATTCATACCTCTAGCTTTTTGATGAAAATGTATTGATTGAATAATTAAATTCTTCAGAACAGCTAGTCTGATCTCAATCAAAATTCACAATAATGAGTACTATATTTGTATTTACGTTCAGTAAAAATTTGATTTTTATGATATTTTCTTTCATAATTTGTCCGCCCGGCTTAATCTCACGAGGTTTTTCAGAATTCCGAGATAGTTTCTCAAAAGTGATCCAACCGATTTGGCCCCAAAACTAGACAGTTCCAAGTTGTATAAGTCTGCGGGTTCATAAAAAGCTTTATGTTGATAAGACAAACCGTGCGTACAAACAGTACAAACATTCAAAAAAACACATACAAAGCTCTATAAGACTGGGATGGAAGTCTTCGCTATCGCTCATCTGACTAGGCAAACGTAGCATATGCGTTGTAAGATGAGCGAGATATTTGTGTGACGTCTACTTTTTTTTTCAATATTTATAAGATGAGCGAGATATTTGTGTGACGTCTACTTTTTTTTTCAATATTTATACGCATATTTTTTATTGACTTAATCTTGTGTTTTTTTATCGAAAATTCGTGATGGCGTTTCTCAAAAGTGGTTCAACCGATTCGACCCCAAAACCCTACGGTTCGTGTTGATCAGTCAAACCGTGCGACCCGTGCAGTGCGTACAAACAAACAAAAACACACATACAACGCTCCATGAGATTGGGGTGGAAGTCTATCACTCATCCAATTGGGCAAAGACAGGTACAGTACACCAATATCAATTTTAAATTCTGTGCCATAAACAGTATTTCTGTCTTTCATCCATATCATATTTTGTTTTTTATCATTGATACTTTACTTTCGCATGCCGAAAAGGAAGTGTTGTATTATATTGGATACAGTTATGAAGTACTGCAGTTTATTCATGCGTAAGCATATTCGTAAAAGTGCAAACTATGGCCTTGTTTCTTTCCCGAATTACTTGTGTAGCTGGCACATTATCATATACATTGCTCTCAACAACACATCAACCAACAACGCTTCAACCCTAGTTGTCTATATACTGTCAAACTTGTTTTATACTTTTTCCCCATAATGGGAACAAATTTAGCTGCTTGTGCTGCAAGAATGTTTACTCAAGATTGCCACAATAAACTCATTTAGTAATCAAATTGATAATTGTAATATATTTCAATAATGTCTGCATATTAATGGGTATACGACGTGAACTTGCGTGAACCCCGTTCATACAAAGTTGGTTTACGCAAGCCTGTAATAGGCCTAAAGTAAGTGCGTTTACGCCGCATACCCGCGTAAACCCCCGACTGCACTGTATAAGAGAATATTCATGCCCACTGTCTTGCAGCAGGAAAACTACGTGTCAGGTTGAACAATTGCTTTATCTCCCATAAGTTCCTTTCAGAGGAAAACAATTCAGCACAGTGTTCGCGACTCGATACCTCGACTATACATATGGTACGAGACTAAACCAACAGAAGAAGGTGTCAATGAGGATGATACAAAACGAAGTGGAAACGAAAACGCCAGACTACGTTCCATTTCTCGCACGTGCTGCAACAGGTGCTAGTGACTGTGTGTTTGACCAGTCAGGTACCTGAAGTAGCGCGCGGAGAGGTGGGACATATCAACCAGCGTCACAGCGCGCGGAGCAGCGACTTCGCGGTAGCACCATTGAGTGTCCGATCAGGTTCGCAACTGCTCTCCCCTACTCGTCGTGCGCTTCGCCTCTCTCATTGAAGCTTCGCAACAGTTGAATCAACTTTTGTTAATTGCTATGTACAAGATACATGTAGTATCCCCGAGTCTTACCCACAGATGGCACGTGGTTAATTGCGTCAAATCCTTTTGACCCGCGTCTCGATTGTTGGACATACAGCCTGAAGTGGACAAGAGGCATATCTCATTCGACTGTCGTGAATGAAAAAACCGAACTTGGTGTAATTACATTTGAAATATAAATGAATCGTTCGATTTACGTGAATGCGCCACTAAGCGTAACCCGAAACCTTCGTTGACACGAGTAAGGTTTTCATCAAATTTACGAATGTAGGGCTTAGCAGTTTCGACCCGTCAAATTAAGTAACACATTAAATATAATTTGAAAGTAAAGTATAACTTCAATGGTGACTTTGATGAATAATCGGTATACACACCAGTGGGAAACTACGATAAATGATACTGAGGATAAGATTCGGCGACGATCAATGATCAATGCTGACACGAAGGTGTCGTATACAATAATAGAAAATATTGAAACAGTGGAGTTCAATTAAATATTACCGTAGTTCATTCCCAAGAAAGGAAATCATTAACTATATGATTTTCTTTCCCCTGCACATATCCAATGAGGATATCTCTAAATATCCACAAATTGTATGGCTCGAACAGGCCATGCCTTTTTCTGTCGTCAAAAGCAGAAACCCTAACATTTTTTCATACATATTTTCAAATTTTATTGCATATTTGGAGTGGAACAAGCTAACCTACTTGCCTGTTCCATAATCTTCGTTTTATTTTCACATCCTGAAGAGATCTGTGTCTGGAATGCTCAGCGGCTAAGGAACAATCCTATCAAACCTATTGCGATTTGCGACGAATAAGCTCCTTGTTATCATTCAGTTTTTATAATTGATTTAATTGTCATTATTTATTTATTGATTATCATTTATTTTTTATTGTATCATTCAGTACGAACTGAATACACTGGACGAGCTAGTGTTCCCCCCTCACGCAGGTATCGATCTCTGTTTGGTACAACTGATGACGTTTAAAGTTCAGGGATTTATTTGATGGACATGTGGGGGTGTCGGTAGGCTAACTGCATCGGGCATGTGGGTGTCGAGTGAAATATAAGATGTATCAAGACTGGAATTAGATATCGACCATGAATGGATTGAAGGTATATCAACCATTATTGTAGCTGATAGTTGAATTGCACTTTTCTTGTTTTTCCCAGTTGCCAAGCGAGGTCAACAGAATATCATCTGTCGTAGAGAACACGTTTTTATAGATTTCTGTCACCTGGTGCATGTATGCAAGGTCACATAATCAGGGGTGACCACTGACCACTCATTATTATTGAAAACAATAATTTTCATTTATTTTTTTGAATGTTGGTTAATGATCCCACAAAGCTAACAGGGGATACGATTGTGCGGGTGATAGTCGAACGATGAAGCGATGGAAGGTGAAAGGACGTTTACGAACACCCTCACATTATGCGGTAGGCCTACTCGAACCCACGCCTGACTTGACTCCATTTCTCTAGCGGTGCCTCAGCTGAATGAGCCAGGGAGGGCGGATGTATGTAATTGAAATGGAACCCGTCTGCACACTGGATGTTCATACTGACTAGAAACTTGCTCGAAAGTATGTGGCGGTAAATTTTTATAATGTCGAAATTATATTTCATTTCGGCTACGGCTAGAGGAATGTTGGTGAAATTAAACAGTTGAAGTTAGCTTTACCACAAGGTATGAAACATGGCTTACCTTAATGTACTCGTATACTTGGGCCTATTCAGTTGACAACAAACAGCATAATTATAGTGGCAATCAATATATTGTAATAAACATGGACTCCGCGAGTGAGAAGAAACAAGCGAGAGGCAAGCTGCAACGACGTTCGTGTAATGAGAACAGATAGATGCGAGGCCTACAGAGCAACGGCTGAGTAGTGCCTTATGTTCATTGTACTTCATCAGGTGCTCTGGTAGTTTACAAAACCCGGCATCTGTTGGAGCGCAATTGATATTCAGGCATTAGCACACAGAAACCTGTCTACCAGCGCCCCATCACTTGCAGGCCGTCCGTTCTACCACTTTCCTTTGTCTGAGGTTCTACATACTATCGAATAGTAACATATTGTAAAAAGTAAGTACAGCAGTGGCGGATGCCCTCGCGGTTCAAGTTAGGTAATCTGATTTTTGAACAGGCTGGAAAGAATGGTGACGGCTAGCACACTAAACACCTGGGTTCACAATCTTCGTACGTTCACGGCTCATCAATTTCAGCAACTAGCGAGTACAAACAGTTGTGGTGGCACTCGCAATACGTCTAATCTGATTTTCAAGGTGGTATAATGATATTTAGACGAGATAAAGAATCACTCGTGCGCTAGTGGTGTGCGATACAAGGGACGGTCGATCGGCCTTCATCTTTCGTTGGGACAAGTATAGGAAGTTATGGTGACAGAAAAAAATGGCGACGAAAACTGACGATGGAATAAAATGGCGTTACCATTTACATGAAAAGGATACATTCTAAACGGGCGTTCGTCTCCCTTCTTCATGTTGTCTAAAAATAATTACAATACCTTATTGTTGTGTACTCGCTCGTTAACGTTGTGTAATAATAATGTAAACGCTCATTGAGTAATAATTGGTTTTTGTTTATATCAATCGTAAACACTAGATTAGCACACAGCACACCTTAACAGTTATTGATGTGTTACTAATAACGTCATTGTGTATTCTCATAGCAGAAAATTAATAAATGTTTATAAACTTACGAATGTAAATATGTGTGGATATATTCTTGTACGAGCCGACTATACGCTATCATTGGCCGTGACTTCAATTTATGACTCAATGTGTATTGTGCTGGGTTTCGTATTTCGATTATTTCGAAACGATTGATTTTTTTTTATGTTCCACCTGACATGTTTGAACAAATAGGAGACCACGTGCCAAGCACAGACAACACATTAATGTGAACGTACATTTTTGAATGTACGTGCAGTACAACTAGCCTACTATAGGCCTACAGCTCAAAAGTCGAAGAAACTGATCGCCACCCGGTTTGAAGTCGTTGACACTGTCGACGGATTGACCATGTCCGCTGCGATTGCCAACTTTCATCGGGTTAAATCTGACAGATGATGATTTCGAGAATGATAAAGTACTAAAATGCGAAGTACTGTATAGGGGTATACCGTCTCACCAGACATACGAGGTGCAGACCGAACGGTGATAGGTAAAATGCATGTGATATTTTCCAAACAATCAAAATAGGATAGTGAAGTTATGATACACAGGCTGTGTTTGAAGTAAGCTGATTCTGTTCGGGCCAACCGCCAACACTCCGGATACTGAGGTGGAAGGGGTGAGGTATATAAAACCAACCTTGGGTGAAAACCACTTGCGAACTAGGAAGGCCATCGTTTAGTCATCACCAACCTTATGTCGCCCATTTGCGTTCACCTGTCTCAACAGACATGGAGGGAGAAGAGTAATAATACTATCCCTCCTACTTGGAGTTTGCATCTTGCAAGGGCGTAACCCTGACCAAATTATTAGCACAATATAGAATGCTTCATTCTATTACAACTGTCTGTGAACGAGGATTGAATTGTTCAAAAGGTTTTTATAAATCATGTACTGAGAAAAAACCTTATCGATAATAAAACATAATATACAAGAGGTTTTTATAACGAATTGTAGCAAAAACCTTGTGACTAATATGTTTTTAATATCGCAATTCACAGCTATATTATTTTGACCAGAACTAGCTTTGCAATCTAAAAAGGAATTTGAATCGTTACACGGTTTTCTGTTTGCTGTCAAGTTCTTTGACTGACAATGGAGATTATAGTTCTCAATTAGGGATAAAAATGAAGAATTAGGTAAAAGACCTCGTAGGTAAATAGTAATTGGTGTGGTGGCCGTTGTGATAATATTCGAATAATCTCACGGTCGTATAAAATGTTTCCGAAATTTTAATTTCAATTTACATAAATTTTACACATACGTTACCGCTAATCATTTCACTTGTACATATAGTGCGTAAGTGGATTGTCTGCTAGTTTTAGCGCGTTCAATGTCAGTACATGTTTTTTACGATTCATCTTAATGTGGCTCAATCGACCACTTTACATGACCGTGAGTGTACCATACTAAGGCAGCACCGATTCTGAAAATAACTGAAAAAAAAAGAAAACGCAACGAGTGTCTCTGTTAGACGAGTGAGGAGGCATGACAATGAATGTCAAATTTGATTAATTTCATGAAAACGGAGAGTATGCGTAATATGCAGATACACCTGAATGTAATCCCGTAACAGTGTTGTGGAAGTCAAGCTAAAAGTAACGCGTTAATTGTACGTTAATATTTTTGTCTATAATATTGTTTCAACGTAGAAGTAGATAGGCCTACTCTTCAATACCGGTATTGGAAAGTATTTTCGTCCCTGCGTTGATCGTCACTTGATACTACGTCATTTGTACTCGAAGTAACCTGAAAGCTCACTTACTATTGATACTTGGTATGGTAAAGTTTGAAACAAAAAAATCACTCTTCTAGGCACTAGCTGACCTTTTCCCAAATTCACGCAAAGTAACTTTTATAACTTCTACTCATTCGTACAAGAAACATACACTTTCGAAACGATAACTCGCTGACATGTAACTTGACTTCAAAAAAAATCTTCGAAAAAGTAACTTCCTCAACACTATCTTACAATGAACACAAATTTCCATATTTTGTATTTTTGTTTCATACGATTATAGTTCCGGTTGGTGTTCTTTGATGTTCATGTTGCAAGTATTGCTATACAAATTGCTACTCTGGTATGAGATAAATGTTGTACGAAGTTCCAAGTAAATTCGCTTATACGTTTGGACTGGAGTTCGATAAAGATAAAACACAAAAAGGACAGAATATGATTATTAGATGAAAGTCTATTGCAATCGAGCTGTGCTAGACGAGGGAAAATACCTCAAGAAAATACAAAACTTACTTGAATAAATACTATCGTAATCACTTGGCTTCAAGTACTCCGGTTAGGCCTACATATGACTATAGTGACAACACGAGAGGAAAGAATACGAAGATGAATAATAAGAAAATAATTGGATCGGTGTAACCGAAGATCCCCAATCGACTCTCATGAACTTTTCTTTTTTTTCATACACTTGTTTCATTGCCCACTATACGAAACTTTCTATGCTTTCAGATTTATTCACATTAGAATTGTAAATAGTTTTGAAATAATTTGTATTAGTATTTTTTTCCATGATTTCATTTCATTTTGTATTAATTTCGTATTATCAAATTATCAGTATGGAATAATTTGCCGCCCCCGTGGCTCCGTCAACTATCGCATTGCGTTAGGAAATGAAGTCAGTTCAGGCGTGGGTTCGAGTCCTGCACAAGGCATGGGGTTTTGTAAACGTCCTCTCACCTATCATCACATTACCACCCGCTCAGTCGTACCCCCGTATAACCTAGCTGTTGGTGGGGTCGTTAAGCAGCATTAAAAGGAGAAAATATAGAACCGGCACATACAGCGCAGTGGTTAACGCGCTCGCTTCATGTGATCTGGGTGGCGAGGGGAATTTAAACCGTCGTTAAACCCAAAAAATATATATAAAAAAGAAAATATAAACATAATGGTAATAATAATAATGATGATAATTTGTATCAACTTTGAGAATCCTTACAAGTAACAAGATGGGAAATAATTAAGCTTTCGCAGATAGACATGCAGCTAAATAACACTTTTTTTAGCTGTCTATCTGTGAAAGTGCATTTACAGTTAATAATTCTATCTCAAATCATTTTGAAGGTAATTAGAATATCTGTGCATCTCCCGCGTTAGAATGTTGAAATCTCATACCGTTCAAAAATGATCACCAAGAAAGTGACATTTCGCTCGACCAACTCCCATGCACTCGGAACCGGATATTGTCATCAGAAATAACGATTGTCACGTCGACTTGGAATCTGATTCAACAATTAATCCGATAATGAATATTCAATCAACTTGAAAATGACTATTTACCATTAGGCCCTATTTCGTCATAAGACAAAAATACCATCTAGCAATGTGGTAATTACTATCTTACACGTTATTGTAGCTAATTTAAGAAACGTAATAAAACTTGGCTTTGCTCCTCCCTAGCCATATATCAATAATATTTTTAATAGCAAATATTAAATATTAAATAAAAAACATTGAATGAAAATGTAAATAGTAAATATTGATTAATAGTATTATTAGCATGGTGTTTATTTTAATTAATTTATTACTCAATGGTTGATTGAATAATATTAATAAATATTGACTAATTATTCAATATTATTTAAATAATAATTATTAATTGATTACTATCAATTAATTTTCTGTACACAAAGTTCTTTGCAGGTGTGCCACTACAGGCCAGGGGCGTCGTAAAATTTTCGAAGTTAGAGGGGGGGGGGGTAACCAATGCGTCACGCTGGAGGGGGGGGATGAGACAATTAATTATAACTCATCAGATGAGCGTAGCGAAGACTTCCATTTCATAGAACAAGAAAAAATCGGACTTCGTTTCCAGGTTTTTATTCATTTTTTGTAATTTTGTGCGCGGTATGTTGGGAATGAAACGACCAACAAGAAACTCCCTCTGTACAGTATTGTCATATCAGAGTAGGTTGGGATTGTTTTTCAGAATAATCGATTAAAGATAGACGGTTTCCTCGGGAAAAAATCGGAACGTTTGCAAAATTCCCATATAAGAATAACCCAGGAGAAAATACTTGACCAGCCGCCCTCGGTAGCTCAGTCAGCTGAGGCACGCTTCAGAAACTGAAGTCACCGTTGGGCATGGTTGGGCATACCGCATACAAAATTACAAAATATAAATTAAAACGGACCCCGATTTTTCTCGTTATGTGAAATATGGATTCGAGTCCCGCATAAGACACTGGTTTTTGTAAACGTTTTTTCACCTGTAATCTGTAATCACTTCATAGTTTCATAATCACCTGCTCATTTGTACCCTCGTATAGCCTAGCTGTTAGTGGGGTCGTTAAGCAAACAATAATCAAAATACTTGGAAACATATTTCTTTCAAAAGCTCCAAAATTTCTACTGAATACGAAAAAAATACCATACACATTTCCAGTGATTTTTGCGATAATCGGATGAGAAATAACGACGAAAACGCATTCAAAGTAAGCACTTGAATGCATATTAGGATAAAAAGGGTGTTGCAAATGTTCGCATTATATAAACATGCAACAGGTTACATATCAACAGGCAGCAGGTAGGGTTTTTCAACGTTTCAAGTAATCCAATGTCTGTGGATGTAGATTGAGCTGAAAGAATACGTTTCATTCTAGATTTCCATACTTCTAAGCTCATCTCACAACCGCATATACTGCGTTTTCCCAATTATAATAGTCCTAATTAGTTCCTGGATTGGCACATATCACACACTGTATTTATAGGCCCAGTTTAACGGATTGATAGTTATTGGATTAAGCAATAGTTAATAATTAATGGATCAACTTCTCATCTCCCTTGGTTACATATGCTATTTGTGCACCTTCAAGTAATGGTTAGCGGAGTAGTACTCAACTTACTACTATAGTATTTACAGAGTGGGTTCCAAAGAGAATCAACGAAACAAAATGGTCCATCCAAAAAAATCTTTCTACTTGGGGAGGGGGGGCATTTTTCCTTCCTACTCTTTCCCGGTTCCGACGCCAGTGCTCAAGGCACAACGTAGAGCAAAATAACGTTTTCCTCAATTGCTTCAAGAGACAACAATAGCTTCCACGTAGATATTGTGAGTTACACAATATGTATTGTATTGTCACGATGAAAAATAGTACGCACAAAAATACACACTCAAATGTACTTCCTTAGTAAACAAAAATAAAATGAAAACAAGGCCTCACTTCGACATAAATTATTTAAATTTAATTTTGTCTATGTTGAATAAAGAACATATTCACATTTTTACAAAGACTAATTCATTCTAATGCCTACTGAGGTCAGTGGTCTGACTTACTAGACTGAGTAGTGAGTGCATCTATGAATCTGATGTTGTATCAGAAGATCTGATCTAAAGATGGTCAACTAATACCCTTTCCTCGTTGGCAGGACTTGGCCAACTATTAACATCAGTGGTGTAACCAGGAATTTAGTGCCCGAGGTCAAAGTACTCACCCCCCCCCCCCACCCAACAACCAAAACTAAGTTCTTCAGGCCAACTAGGCATATTAGGATAGGATTCAGGCATATTATGATGCTGTTTTATAGGCCCTCAGCGGCTACCGAGTCAAACTTCTTAGTTATATACCTTTACATCTGCAGCCCCCCTCCCACCATACTTCATATGTCATTTTCATGAATCATGCCATGAATGGTATTAAGGCATCCCAGTCTCTTTTGGAAAAAGTTCCCATACCAGGGTGATTATTTGTCCACCTATGGTGAATGTAGGCCTACATGATTCTACATAATATATGTATATGATATGATGTGTAAATAGTGGGGGAATATTCCCCTTTCACCAAAATAATATACCACTATGTATGTATGGATGGACATTATCGTTCTTTCGGTGTAAGATATTTTCGGTCAAGGTAAGTTAACCTAGCCTAACCCAACCTGACCGAAACTACCGTGCACGGAAAAGAAATATATTTGTACCAACATGATAGTACATTATTTTGGTGGAAGGCGAATAGTCCCCCCCTATCTAAATAAAATATTGCAACTCCACCCTGATTCGTCCTACTCGGGTCTTGCCTCCTATAGTACAGTCACCCTGTAACAACGTTTTCGGTGTACGGGATTTTCTATGTACGAGATTTTCGATGTAGCCTCAGCCTACACGATTTTCGTTGTATCAGAGGAATTCGTTCCAGACAAGTATTGACAAGAATTTTCTAGATTATAAAAGTGGTACGTAAAACTCATACTTATTTTTCGAGGAACCTTTCTAGTTATTTCAGATGCTACAAGAACATGGATTTCTCGGTGGCCAAAGCCACCTTTCGCTATACCAGCGGTAGTTACGCCACTGATCATGTGACGTCCGCTGCTGTGTACCAGGGTAACAGGGTGGGATTTATTAGAACAATAATATGTACGATGTGAATAATATGTATGGGTATAGGGTATGGGCGCCAATCAGTTCAGGAATGAGGGACAAAATATATATAGGATATATATATATATATATATATATATATATATATATATATATATATATATATATATATATATATATATATATATATAATTAGTATATATAATTATATATATAATTAGGACAAAAATATACAGCTAACAGTTTAAATTATAATAAAGTTATAATCAGTATAATGCGAGACTTTAAAACTGCAGCTTTAGTGCTATAATTCTCTTTGTTCTCTTTGTCTGTGTAGGACAATACTGTTACCAACTTTCTTCTCGACCAAGTTCCAATGTTTCCCTCAGTCCAAGTGTTTACAAAATTATTAATTATTATAACGATACCGGTTAATGTTGTGTAGGCCCACACTCGCATACGTAGGTCTTCATCACTTCCAAACTAATGTACTTAGGCCTAGTGATTATGGAATAGCAATAGTGTTATAGGTTATAAGCGAGATGGATGATGGCGTTTCCACCACGTAACCCTTCACAATAAGAAACTGGGTATAGTGAGTAGGTGATAAGTCATAAGAAATGAAAAAAATCCATTTCTTATGACTTATTCCTTATAACCATTATGACAAGCCAAATTCTGACCAATCAGATGATGTTACTATTGTAGTCAAGTGACTTACCGTTATGTATTTCGGGTATTTATTTTTCTCTGAGACTCAAATCAGACATTCTCAAGGAATAAATGTCACAATGACTTTTGACAGTTGCTGCAAGGCCTAATATATTATTTTAATAAAAAAATAAATAATAATAGAATAATTTAGAATGCCATGGTTGTTGCTACTGCCACTGAAATTCCAACCGTTCAAGACAAAATAATGATTTAGGTTGGCGGTGAACCAGTGAAATAAGAGGCTATTTTGACCCACCTATGTCACTATTCACTATAACACTATTGCTATTACATAATCACTATTCCATATTTCAATTGTGAACTAGACTTCACAATCTTCTTTCTCACGCGCTGAATAATATCCAAAACCACTCCTGACCGCGTGGTCGCTAAACTGCGTCTGCCGTGACCTTCACTTCGCTACCCTGCCACGCGCACTCCCTCGTTAGACGGCCGACTGATAAAACTCGTTCATCTGGGCGCTTTCCTAATAGAACCATTCTCTCTTCCACTGATTGAAATAAAATAAACATGATCTGGAGCCTATCTCAACTAAAGAAAATATGAGGAAATTGGACCATGACAATCACAATGGTATACTGAGACGCGTGGTTGATGAGTGTCAGCACACTGCACCGTCATTCAGGAGACAGGGGTTTGACTCCCGTCCATGTCGACCATTCTGGCAAGGGTGTTTCGTGATTTTCCTGTCTTTCAGGTTGATACTGGGATTAGTCAATACTGGGATCGTTCCTCAACAACCCGCCACGACTGGCTCCTCCCCATTTTCCAAAAACAAATAATAAAATAACCTTTCGCCTCATCTCTTGATCTCATTCATCATTCACCGACGCCAATATAATGTTAGTCATCATATCATTAGTACTCGATGCGTCGTTTTACACCCTAAATAAATAAATACATTTAAAAATGGAATACGGTACATACTATAAAAGCCAGTACAGAACTGAATACTCATTAGATAGGTAGTGGACCGGTATGTGACTGATGAGGATGTCTCGTGGCGTTCATACCTCTGTGTTCGTCAGTGGCGAGGCACAACTCTTGAAGGAAGGAATGCAGTGATGACAGCTGATCGTTGTGTGGCAAATAATGAGGAAAATATATCTGCTAGCCGCCGGAGGCCGAACGCCGTAGGCGTTACATTTTGATAACTTAAAGCCGCCCCCGTGGCTCAGTCAACTATCGCTAGCGGTAGAAACTGAAATCAGGTCAGGCGTGGGTTCGAGTACCGCACAAGCTAGCTGTTGGTGAGGTCGTTAAGCAAACAATAAAAAATATAATTTTAGGTGATCAGAATTCCAGCATACTTAAATTCCAGTACTTCCAGTATCCTTAATTCCTGTTCAGATACGACAATTGAATAACTGTTTCAGATTAAAGTTTCAGTTTTTTGGCCTCCGACAAATGGAATAGGCCTACCCATGGCTAGTTGAGACGACACTAGCTACAAGTTAGAACCGCTCGGCCTAAACACCACAACACTCGATACAGTACGCGTCTTATCGAGTGTATTTCGTATTTCTACCAAAATACCAATCACTGAATGCAATACAAAATGATTGTACAGTGACTGATAGGTCAAGCCATCGGGCAAATGAGTGATGCTATAACAGGATGTCAAACAGATGGGATTTTACATGACGAGTTGAATATTAACATATGAAATTCATTTATTGTTAAAAGACAATGAATTGGCCACTAAGCCAGTCACATTGTTTGAAATAGAGCATATTTCTTAAAAACCACATAACCTAAATCAAATAGAACATGATATAACAATGATTTCAGAACAACCACACCTTAAAAATACAAATATTGGTGTAAAATAGTAGTACGTCATCAGGTGGTTCTGCAAAGACATGGCGCTACAGAAGGTAAACCAACCCAAATATAATCGGACATAATAACAATAATGAGTGATTGCTGGATAATCACAATGTAAAAATATACAATTCAGTGCATAGAGCTTACAAACTAGTAGAGGAAGCATAGATGAAGCCATCACGCTTGGTGGCGCTGGATCTGCGAGGTGCGAATTTGTTTTTGCAAGTCGGTTTTTAAATGGGTCTAAAAACAATAGTTAAAACTTAAAAATCATATCATTTGTGTGAACATTTTTGTTTCTGTGGTCAAATTAAAAAAAAATCAACCTAAATTATAACCCTGCGCTGGAGTCAACATTTGATGGTTATTTTGCTAAAAAAAAAGTGTCATTGTCGGAAGTCGGACGATGGACCCTCAAAACATGAGGCAGCTAGCTATGCTACCACTACGCCACAACAACATGTGCTTGTCTAATGATACTTGATCATATCATAGCAAATGAGTCATGACGTCACAAATCGTGGCGTTCCCATTGGTTACTTATAAAAACCGACTTGCAGAACAATTCTCGCCTGCGGGGTGGGAGTAAGTCACGTGATGCGGTGGTACTAGCCTAACTGCGAATATTTCGTTATACGCTATCCTTATGGCCGAGCTTCGAGTCGCACCAAACAAATTACCTTATTCATTGATTGCTATCTGACTGATGTGGCAATTCTACTGAGAAATATACTTTATGATAAATCACTAATCAGCATATACATCTGCGTCGTTTCATGTGACTTACACCCACGTTTCTGTATTCAATATCCTCTGAGGATAAACGACGGTGGTCGCTCGGCTGGTATGCTTGCCTCTCTCCGTGTCACGTAGTTTCCATCCCGCGCACAGAACCTATCTCGGCTTCACCCACTCTCAATGCTGCCCGCGGTACGTTTTGCGTCTAGTCTAGTCAAGATATTAAAATGTCTATGATTTAGTGGCTCAACTTACGTACGTCCCTAGCAACAAGAGACAAGTATAGTACGGTATGTATATCAGGTTAGACCTGCAAGGACGACATGTGGTCACGCAAACCAAGGGCCGGACAAAACAACAATGATGTCACAACAATCACACTGTAAAAATATCAATTTTGACTTATTATTATGTACGGTTGCGGTCCCATAAAGTGGTCGATCAAGCTACATTAAAATGCATCCTGAAGTTATTATACCAATATTATACGGACTAAAACTAGAAGACAATGTGCATACGCACTCACGCATAGTCCACGAAAATATTAACGGCTAATCTTGCTTATAGTTTATTTACATTTCGAATTGAACCATTTTATGTGACCGCAAGTGTACAGCTTTAAGCAGATGTAAAAGTCTCTTTGCTAGCTGGTCAAACAACTTGACCACTTTATATTGCATAGGATTTAACAGGTATCTAACGACAGAAACAGACTTTTACTTATGCTTCAAGCCGTACGTAAAGTAGAAAAGAGAAGTATATTACGGTAGCAGTTTGGTCCTGCAGAGACTGGCCATGCAAACGATAGGCCTATTTCAAACCAAATATTATTAGACACAATAACTATTGAACAATTACCAATGTAAAAATACAGATTATTGGCTTACTTAACATTGACTAAAGATATACTCGAGACGTCCCACCTGTCACTTGACGAGAATAAAAAATCTTTCATTACCAGTCCAAGTTTCTTCGGTCATCGCCACTCATTCTTAGAGCGCTGCTAGCTCTCAAGTTGAAGACTTGGCAAACATCCAAATTACCGTCAACTGAAGCACAATCGCTGACACGATTTTCAGCACTCTTAGCGGTGACCGACGGTACTACAAGGTAAAAAGTGTGGGGAGGGTAGAGGCAAAGGAGTGGGTAGGGTAGAGGCAAAGGAGTGGGTAGGGTAGAGGCAAAGGAGTGGGTAGGATAGATGCAAAGGAGTGGGGAGGGAGTGGGGATCAGAGTGGGGTTGAATCTTAATTCAACGTTGGGTGAATTGTCTTTGTATATCTTAGTCTATGTTTACAAGAAGTACGGCCAGTTCCTACCTCATGTAGTATTCATGAATTCTCAAAAAACTCCATCAAGATAGTAGAAAAAATATTCTATCTAAAACAATTTCAGTGCACGTTTAAAAGAACTGTTGCTCACACCTTAGAATGTTACCAGGATTTGTATTACAACCTTTGCACTTTTCAGTGCATTAGTTTGAGTAGTCAAGTTCTTGTTTGAGCTATCTTTGTGGCACCTCTTGTGTCATGCCTGTGGATGTCCTTGCGTGGCTGAAACAAGTGGTTTTTGTAATATGGTAATTTTTTTGAGCGATTTTTGCGATTCACAAGCAATTTTGGGGTCTAATAATTGAATCATTATTGATGTTTTCGAAGTCATTGTAGATAACTGAACCAAAATGAATATTTTCGAAACTATTTTCGCGATTTCCTCCAGCAAAGCCCCGCAGGAAATTTTTGGAAATGTGGTCATTTTTCAAGTGATTTTTGCGATTTACAAGCAGTTTTGGAGTCTATAGTAAATGAACCTTCATGGACATTTCCGAAGTTATTTTTAATATTTTAAACAATATGGACATTTTCGAAGTTATTTTCGCGATTTCTCTCAGTAAAATATTTTATTATGTGTTTATTTGTAGGACAATCTATATATTTTTTAGAGAAGGATAAATTATTGGTGGGACGCGCGCCCACCTTGGACCCCCTACCGACGTCTTCAGGTTCTAGAAAGCACCCCTACATGTGTTCAATTAATTCAAACCAAGCCTTTTTTGTAGGGTTTTTGTAAGGTAACTATTCTTGTGCACAAAGTTGATAAACAGGTAGGCCCAAGTATTATGATATCAGATTGGTCCTGCAAAGCGTCAAGGAAACCAATTATAACTAGACATAATACAAATGATTACAGAACAATTTCAAATGTATAAATAGATATTAGTGGCTTACTTCACGTCAGTAGTAATTAAGGGACAAATAGTACGGCATCAGGTTGGTCCTGGGACGATTGGCGCTACAAACGGTGTCCACTTCAAGAACGTGGGGTCAATCTCTTTATACACAGAGCCTCGACATTTGGTTCGATCAACGTACTCATCAATCACATCCTGGAATTAAAAAATAATAAATTAACTACACTATATCGAACAGTACATTGAATTGTATTTTATAATCTCTGCAAAATCGATTATCAATCAATTGATATTATTAATATCATCTTTTATAATTTCAATCCACTCTGACAACTAGCTACACTAGACTAAAGGAAGCGCTTCGAACATTGATCAAATAATTATGTAGGATAAAACTACTGAAATAATATAATATTATACCTCAAGATGTGAGGCTGAAGATTAGAAGGAATAGAAGATATAGTCAAAGGACATCACTACTCTGAACTAGATTTTAACGAATAACGACGACACTTAATTATCGGTACCTAATTTTAGAGTAAACACGAAATCATCATCTCAATTTCAGAAATTGGGATCAATTTATTCGTCCTCCAGGACCGGACCTTTTTCCGAGTCATGACGTAGACATTACTCGATTCTATTCACGTTTCTATACAGAATCGGTAATGCCTACGTCATGAATCACGATCTCTGAAGGTCAAGAAAAGTGATTATAATTTCTGAAATTGAGAAGCTGATTTCTAGTTTTTTCTCCAATTGGGGAAATAAATATCGTCACCATTCATTAATCTACTTTCGGGGTTGTGATGTCCTTTAAGGATTTTCAACGTGAATATGTTATATTGGTTTTGAGTAACGCCTCAGCCCTTAGCATTCCCCGAAATAAGATTTGCGTTGTTTTTTCTATAGGGTAATGAATAAACATAAATATAAATGGCTACAGTTAATATTTATATAATTAAATATATACGATACTGTGAACGTATTATTAGCACAGGGTTTACCTAATTGGTGGCAACAGAAATACAGTAGTTTCTATTGACCTATTGAGATCTCCTCAACACTCATACATTCAAATTATGACAAAAATGACGAAATTGATGTATTTTATGTTCTTTCAAAATTCTATGGTTTATGCCATCTTGAATCACTTCCAATTACCCCACAGAGATTAGATGAGCGTTTAGCAAAAACCTCCAAGCCACACTTATGCAAGTTTGACAGTTTTTCGCACGCATTGCACAGGTCACACGGTAATTGACTGATCAACATAAAACTTTTTTGCAACTTCACGTATCATCTTACTTTAGAACTGTACACTTTTTGGGCGACCGAACCATTTTCGAGGAAAATAGAATATATTGTTTAAAATATTTAAAATACTCATTAACATAACACGGTTGGGAAAAGTCAATATAATCTTATTCTCAAAACAAATTTAGTTTTCCATTAAAATTTAGCATTTAATACAGATCTATATTTCTGTAAGGTTTGAGATCAATGGGTCCACCGTTTTCACTACAGAGATGGAAAATCAACCATTTCATTATTTCCATTCATTCAGTATTTCAATGAATTTGTTTACAGTGGAATTAAAAATACGTAATAGTAGCTGCTACTAGTAGGAGGCCTACTAACAAATAGTTACTAGTTGTTAGTTACCAAGTGGTAGTATTAAGAAGTATTCCAGCGCAATAGTTCCATAAATGTAATAACTATAATTGAACTACGATGTACAATTCCCCTTTGTTCAGAAAGGTTTTACAAATTTAAAATGATATTATAAATGTGTATTAACGTTGATCATTGCGATGTCAGATATTATTTATAGATAATAGAGAATATATAGAACAACTGTATTTATCAAGCTCAAAAGACAGAATTACAAAGGTAAGTGACTACATCATATCTCTATGCCAGAACTTTGTGATGTGCCTCCAACAATGTGGTTCAACAATGTGCCTTCAGCTGTTACTTGACTCTTAAAAAATCAGAGCCACATGGATCTATCAATCATGTAACCAACCTAATAATAATGAAAGCTATAACAATCGGCGATCCTGGAAAACATTCAACTGATTTTACGTCAAATTTACAATTTTGAAATAGATTTAAACTAAGCCTATCTGTGCTTAGTTGCACCCATTCTAACAATTATAATTGATATTAATAAAACAAAAAAACTTGATGATTGATAGATATAAAACGACCGAGGTCCTAATCATTAAAGGCTATAGTATGGGCGTCTCGAACTCGACCGTATGTGACACGTAGGACGTTCTTCAGCTTCATCTTCATCTTCACCCCCCCCCCCCCTCACCACGGGTATATCTTCCACAATACTGCTGCATCCCCCCGGGTAATTCTTCCTCGCTATTGCTGCATCCCCCCCCCCGGGTAATTCTTCCTCCCTACTGCAGTCTTCAATAGAATAGATTCTCCCGTTTTCATTATACTTGTTAGTAATATATTTTTGTTAAACCTCATTTTATACTCTTAGTAGAGCATCAGCTCCTAGTTTGCTAAAATATAGATTACTTTGGTTCTCCGATTCTCTTTCAGATGGGATTTCACATTCAATTTCAGAATATTTCTCTTTCATTTTTACAATTTCTCTTCCTTCACATTCGATTCCATCACCTTCATGAACCCTCTTGCATCCACATGCAGGGGTAGCTATTCAAACTTATCATGGACTTGCACTCCTCGATGTCGATGGAAGCTTTCCTCCTCAGGGTCGATCAAACAGTCATGTTTTCTAACCTAAAGAATAGATTTCCAGCATTCCTCATTTCACCATAAAGCTGAATTTATCAATGTCGTCAACTTCTTCTCTGTCATCTCGTATCCTCGTTTTTTTCTATTTCGTTACCGTCATTTTCTTCTTCGCATTCTGTTTCAACGTCCCCATTTTCGTTTTCTTCCTTTTTGAATCCGTATACGATCTCATATTTTCTTTGGACAATAAAAACTTCAATTTTTCTCTAAAAAAATTCGGCGTAATTATCCTTCTCCGAGAAACCATGGCGTTAATCGTGGCGTTGAAAAAAATACTTGGTGTTTGTCTCACCCTCCTCCGCTTTACTATACCCTCGAAGTAAAGGGCATGAGGCCCAGACTGATTAGAGCTTGCCCGTGAGTCTAGTTCCACCTTGCAATCACGAGCAAAATGGCCTACTCGTTGACAACGTTGGCACCTCGCTCGTCGCTGTTCTTTGCTGCATTCAGAAGAAATATGACCATACTCACTGCAGTTGAAACGTAGAGGCTGTCGGGTGTAATTAACACTTGCCAATTTGTTCTCACATAACCTTCGCCATTCGTATTTTCCTGCATACGTTCATCAGAATTCACTCCTCGAATCATTCTTCACATTTCCAAACGTTCCTCCCATTTCTGGTTCAACCACTTGCGGGCCTACCTTGGGTTAAATTCAGGCACGACGTCTCCTGAAAAACGGTAGTGTTCTTAGTCTACAGGTCGTGGATTCGCTTGACCCATTAGGTGCTCCATTCCCGCCATAGACTCAAGAATAGCCGTCTGTGGTCATTTGAATTAAATAACTGACGTTGTTACGTTTCTGTCGTGTCTACTAGTATCACCGTTCACGTTGTCATCGTTCATTCTATTTTCACCGTTCCTGTTGCTCATTCCGTTTTCACCGTTCCGTTTCCATTCCTACCCGCATTCATCACGTTTTCACCACATAGGCTGAGCTGTATTCCGTCCAATTCGTTATTTCGGCCGTTCACTACAATGAAAGCACTCAACTTTTCGGGTTGCTTTCGAAGTCGAGAACTTCGTCTAAGCATGTGAAGCACAAAATAAACACATATCCTTTCACTGACACTATCACTAGAGGTTGGGCCTACACTTTTCAGCACGTGTTAGTCACTATACCACTTCTGAATTATTAACGTTGATCATCACGGTGTCAGATATTGTAGATACAAATAGAGAATATAGAGGACAAGTGTATTTATTGAGCTCAAAAAAAAAGTCTGATTTCCATACCTAAATGACTACACTTCATCTCTATGCTAGTACTTTATGATGTGTCTCCAACAATGTGTGTCTTTCAGATGTTATTTGACACATAAGAAACTATAGCCACATGGATCTATCAATATTATACCAATCTATTAATAATGAAAGCTAAAATGTGCAGGAAAATATACTAATGAATCGAAATAATTACCAACATTCTCATTTTATGCAATTAATATTATTAAATGTTATTAAATGAAAAATTGAAAGTATAAAAAATGCTCAGAAAAGTTACGTTAGTGACCGCATTCTTAGAAAAAGTAGCTCCGAGTGACCAAAGTTCAAAAAAGTGACTTTTAGTTAAAATGGTAACCGATTGCGAGACAGTGAGACGTGCAAATATTATTAACGACCATTATGTGATACCAGGCTACATCCTATTCATTATCTATGATATACAACCACCCATTTCAATTTATCTGGTAAGCTGGTAGAGTTTTAATAAAATACTAATCATAAAACAGACAGAACCATCAGTTCATCTTACCTGCTTCTTCAGAATAATATGTTTTCCTTTCCAATACTTCATCATGCCCAATGCTTGAAGAGTGCTCACGATATCATACGTGTTAATGGCCATCTCTTGGCTCAAGTCTGCAAACAGAAGACCATATCACAATTATTAATATTCATTATTAGAGCTGCATAGCATCACTTTTCTTCAGCAACAATGAGTTTTTTTAATGTTGCTTAACGACTCTACCAACAAGACAACCTGGAACTAGATTTCAACGAATGATGACGATATATATTTCCCTAATGTTATAGCGAAGACTAGAAATTATCATCTCAATTTCAGAAATTATAATCAATATTTTAGTCCGTTAGAGACAATGATCGAGTCATGCCGTAGGCATTACCGATTGCCGATATATTATTACGCTAAACTTTGTAAGGGTCAATTCACATACGTCATCACATACGTCATTAAGTAAGCAACCATTATCCTTATCAAATCCTATCCCGAGTCCTCATCATTATCCTTACAATCGTTATCGTTATCCTCAATCAGTTGCCATCCACCATGATCATTATTCCTATTCTTATTATTCTCATTAAATATTATTATGAGTGAGTGACACAGTTCCTTTGTTTCCCTTGATGGGTTGTAGGCCTATGGTCATTAGACGAGCAACTTTTACGAATCCTTGCATAACATATACGCTATTATCCATCAAGTATAGATATGCATCATTATAAAATAAAGTCTTACTAGTACTGTATAGCCTACATGATGACTGAGAGTTGTATAAATCTGTAATAATTCATTTTTTTTTACATGGTTCTAAGTACTAATTGTAAACTTGTTATTTGTTCTTGTTAATAAGTTATAATTACCGTCATTGATATCTAGTGTTTTGGTACGGTGCGTAACGAGGAAATGGGATTTTACATTCATGTTGAGATTTCATAATTATATTGGCAGGTAATGAACTGAGAATTGACTGAAGAGTGAAGGTAAAATGTGACTTGTACGTATAGCAGTGGATGGTAACTGTGTGACCGTTTGTCTTGCATACGTCACAGGTCGGACTGATCGACCGGAAGACAAGAAAGCCATCAATAAGTTATTGGAATTCTCGATGAATTGGTAAGGTATATTAATTTTGTCAAAAATGACTAAAATAATGTACATCTTCACCATGTATAGATTTTACTGATAAGGAGACTGCCCTAGAAGAAGTGGTGGAAACACCCCCTGGTCCAATCTAATTGGTTATCTGGGTTTTGAGAAATATGTATATATCCCCATCAACATCGAAGCTTGATACCAAATCTTCTTCCCCAATTAAGGCTATGGATTAAAGTAGGATCATTTGGACGGGGCACCCCAAGGGGCGATCCTATCCTCCCATTTTATTCATCAATTGTAAAACAATAGAAAAATGTGCTAAACATTTCAATACAAATTGAAAATGTAACCAAATCCGAGGGTATACTATGTATACCAACATTTTTGTGAAGTTTCAATTCAATCACAACAGCCGTTGTCGTGAAAATTATATATTTTTATTCTACCTTACCTCATGAAAATTTCAAAACGACACATAGAAACAAAAGCGACTCAAACGAGCAAACAGTGAAAAATACTTGTGCCATGTAAGAAATACCGACAAGGAAGGAAATAAAAAACGCATAGTGTTCGTAAGAGCAGAACTTGTAAAATTTTGTTTTAATTCCAGAGATATTTGGACAAGCGTAAGTGAAGACTCCACCTGACTCTTATGGAGCTTGCGTTTCTGTATTTATTTGTCTAATGTCACATTTGATTGTGCCTGCTTCACATGTCAGACTGACTCTAATCACCATTAAACTGTTTGTCGACACCAACACTTGGGCATTGGGCTACATAACAAGGAATTTTCTGGTTTTTGAGCAAATTCGGAGCTGGTAAGTTTATATATGAAAAAAATCGAATAAGCGATTTATATGAATTTTAATAACAATGAGCCCGCTGCTCTCAAAATTTAGTAAAAATCTGTTACCCACATTGTCACAAACATATCGAATAAAAGATTTTTTTTAAATCTTGTAAAAAATAATCCATCAATGGCATGAATTTTATAGGCCCATAGCGTTTTCCTGGTGCAATGTTGCATCAGTTTGGCTTACCTAGATTTGTTCACTTGATTTGTCACTTGAATCGGTCTATTCAGTTCAGTACGATATAGCATCAGTCAAGTCAAATCAATCCAAGTCAATAATATTCAAGTGAATAATGTAGGCCTATGTACGAAAAACCCTAGCTGTACATCAGCTATACAGTAACTGAATGACACAATTAGTCAATATTCCGCGAGTTGATAACAAACTATTAACGTATACACTCATTGCCACTGAAACTGGCCGCATTATTCAAAAAGCGTTAAAAATTTTCAAAATGAAAATATCAAATTTGACAAAATATTGAATAACACGAAGGAAACACTGAAAATGTGAAATTGTTCGTTTGTGTTTCCAATATTCCTTTCCAAAGAACATGACACCTGAATATTTTAAACAAGTTTTTGGAAGTATGATGAATTCGAACTAAAATGAGTAATTTTAATATTTTTGTCTGCTGTTAACACTGTTGAGTGATACAAACGTCTTACTAAACGTCTTACTATCTTACAGATATTAGAAGACATTTTCAAGTCTTGCATTCTGAAATTTTCCTTGTAAGAAAATACGACAATCGGTTATTTTGTTGTATAAATCAGATAGGCCTACTTCCATGCCCAAACTTTGAAACTCAGCCAGATGGTCCATTATCTTCAGAACTGAGAGTTGTTGAAATTACAAACAGATTGTATGTTTACTCAGCAGTACAGATGCTGTTTGGTACACGGGTTCAAGTAACGAGCCGACGGGACTACAGGCCTACACAGAGCCTAATTTACAACTGATTTAGACACGTACAAACGAATTAATCAAATATCGACATTTTAATTAGTGTTAGGATTTAGAGGCGCGTCGACAACGAGGTCATTTTGCGCCTATTTTCGAAATGTTGAATGATATCAGTGGCCTAATTATACATTTATCAACATTCATCTATTTCTGTCCGGAAATTGAGTTTGTACCGAAGCCTACATTTCGAGTAGCAAATCATCAACATTTTCCATTGCGTTTCTTCTCCGGAAACGATACATGTACGGAATGCAGTTCGCATATTATTAAAAAAAATCACAAAGAAAATATCTATTTTTTAGCCGACAAAAAACGTGGAATAGATATGGTAAAATGCGGCTAGTGACTGAGAGCTATATAGCCATGGAGCCGTCGGGCGGGCGGACAGGGCGGAGGTCAATGTCTCGTGCACCCGGGTAGACGGGGGCCGGGGGCCGGAGGGAGGGCGGCGGTACGAGTGGAGGCTGCGGCGGCGGGTGAGGGGGCGGGGCGTTCGGTCGGTCGATTAGGCGAGACTAGAAGTCGGTGCGACGTCAATGAGAGGTACGTCATAGCCCCCCCGTAGCCGCGACCTACCACAACGAACTGAAGCAGCGCAATAGGGCCTACTCGCAACACCAGCCCCCTCCCCCACACCAATCATTGTTACCAACCGAACAATCTCGCCACTGGTGGCGCATGCTGGCGAACTGGTAGGCATAATTGTGTTTATCTACTATATAATCATGGCTACACAATCAACAACAATAATAATTCAACTTGTATATTATAAAAAAATCATTTATAATTCAGAATGGTTCATATTAAAACCATCTATTTTTTTTACGAGTATCATGAATAATCAATTATAAGTATGCAGGAGGACGTGATTTTGATGGCACATTAAACGTACATATCACAGCACTCGCCGAGAGTTGCTTGAACGTTCAATACAAACAGTGTATAGACACGTCGAAGTCTCATCGGTAGGCCTTTCATACTTGCGTTATTTGTACGGCGAAATCACGTTCTCAAAATCTGACCAATCAGGGAGGAACAACTCAAATCATAGACGAAAGATATACTACCAAGACAATTCACACTTTAACTTCTGTACAGGTTGTTTAAGAAGATAAGTTTAGGTCAGTTGGGTTTTATTACAGATGGTTTTCGTTTGGTTGGTTTTTAACCCAGCTGATTTTTAGGACAGCTGATTTTTAGTACAGTTGGTTTTTAGTACAGTTGGTATTTGTTCGGCTTCTGCTATGCACTACTATTGCAATATCAATATTGCAGTCAATGATTGATGGGGATATTGGGATTTGTCTATCCTACTTGGCGTCAATAATTGCCTCAATTAACTGCTAGTAATTCCTTGAACGTCGAAAGAGGCCTCAGAGAATTCTCAGCGTTGAGAGGTATTATGATTTATGATCGTTGTGTATCTCGATAAATATTGTGACGTATTTACTAGGAAAACGCAACGCATGCGCTTCAAGATGAGGAAGATATTTACATAACATGTAATAGAAATTCGCACATCTTGGTAAATGCTTACCAGATTTTCATCAATTTGGTCAAACATTTCGTTAATTATGTTTCAATGGTGCTTAATGACCCCACCAACAGCCAAGTTATATGAGGTAGTACAACGAGTAAGTGATTATATGAAATGATGTAGTGATGAAAAGTGAAAATACTTATACAAAACCCCATGCCTCATGCGGGAATCGAACCCTTGCCCGACTCGGCTTTGTTTTCTGAAGAGGTGCCGTAGCTGAATAAGTCACATGACCATATCAAAATTAACACATTCGGAGAAAAATGCACCAAGTTATTCTTACCGATATTATATTTCACATATAATTTTTACGTGTATTAATATACGTATATCAATACGTATATTAATATGTATTTCATATAATCATATATTACGGTATAATTTGAGTCAACAATATCTCACAATCTGCTCGACAAATTTATCGACAAACGAATTTGATTTATAAGCGCTATTTTCCATATTCGGGATTTTCGGGTAACAGAATAATACCCGGTTAATCCACTACCTGTAAAAAATACAGACATGAACGCTGGTGTGTGGGTGACATAAAGCTGGGGGAGATGCTAAAAGAACTGAAAAAGTGAATTTACATCCTTCACGTGTGTGTGTGTGTGTGTGTGAAAATGGCTAGGTGTAGTGGAGGGAGGGGGTAATGGTTCCATTAGTGGATTGCTTTTTTTTAATGTACTTCAGTTCTCATCTATTTACAAATAACCACGGAAATTTTCCTTCTCCAAGCAAGTCTTACTTTGATGTTTATTGCTAGTATAACTTGATTCATTTTCATAATACCGACAAGTCAGCGTTACTTTATTTTTATTTTTTACTATCCCGCTTGACTACCCACTGTACTGACGACCAAGATTTATTGGCGTTGGTGAATAATGAATGAGGTGATGGGAAGATTAGATGATTTTTTCCAGTTCTGGGTAACAAGAAGAAAAACAGTCATGGCCTGTTGTCAACGAACCATCGCAGTACACACTTTCACAACAGAGAGACATGGTTTTCGATCGATTATCGTTTGCCCAACTACCCCACCAACAAATACGAAAATATCGTATTGTAGAAATTGAATCGATCATCGTATCGTTTGAAAAAATATTGATAGTGATCGATATATATCGGTTATTGTTGACCACCATAGTTGGTAATAACTGGAGGGTTGAAATGTGGGGTGATTTTTTTTTGTCTTAAATCAGATGTTTTGTTGTTCATTGTATCTTATTTTTCATTTTTATTGTAGTTTATTGTACCTCAGTCTATCTCTTTCCATTATTTTTCAAAATGGAAAGAGCAAGATTGAAATAGTGTGGCCATAGAGAATGGAAGATAAGATATTACCAAAATTCATAGTCAAGGAGGATGAAAATAGTCACATGAAGTGAAGAGTTGGAAGTCCAAGTGAAAGATGGCAGGAGCGCGTTAAGCAACGAACCGTTAACGGAGGAGAAAAGTATTGAGAAGTAGGAGTTAATTAGTTGAGAATTATAGAGAGACTTTGTAGAAAGAGAAACAGAAGTTGAGGATGAGAGAAGGAAGATGATAGAGGAACAGAAAGTCTCGGTAGTAGCAGAAATGGAGTAAGTGTAATTCTCACTTAGAGATGGCTTATAGGCCTAACCCGCTACAAATGTTTGTTCTTTCGGATATCAAATTATAATAACTGTAGTTAAAAGAGTTGTGTTGAACTAATCTGTTTAATGAATAGACCTTTTCAATATATTGGAATGATGAGTAGGAAACGGTCCTAGTATTCACTTCAACGACCAACGAAAATTACAAAGATGGTTGGCCATGAGCGGAAATGAACCCTCGTCTCCTGAATGACAGTTCAGCATGCTAGCGATTGATCCACCAGTACTCACTGTAATATGCTGTACAATGTTCAAGGAATCCACACTGTCTTGTAAAAGTTGACAAAAAACTATATAATACTTTAATGTTCAACTAGATTAAAGTTCCGATTCAAATTTTGAAACACGTATTTCTCATTTTGTGAAGAGAAATATTCACATAATTATGTTATCATTGTGAAATTATTCATTTTCTATTTCTACCATGGCCGTATTGTTATTTTTGTATTTTCAAGCCGTCCCTGTGGCTCAGTCTCTAACGCACACTGAGTTAGAAACTGAGGCCACGTTGGACGTGGGTTCAAGTTCCGCAAAAAGGATGGGTTCTTGTTAATGTCCTTTCACCTATCATCACTACATCGTTTCATCACCACCTGCTCATTTGTACCCCCGTATAACCTAGCTGTTGGTAAGGTCGTTAAGCAACTTTTTTTTTTATTTTGATGAGTAGGCCTACCTGTCTTCTACTATGCCTGTGATGGTGTTGGGGGTATAATGTAAAATCATTCAATTTCACTGTATGTAGGCCTACTATAGTTGATAAACGAAGAATGAAACGTTGTTTAAAAACATTTTAAAATTATTTGATTCATTAGTTGTGCTGTGGAGTGCACACGATAATTAGAACAAACTTCAAAGTTAAGAAACATGAGCACCGAAAGCGTCTTCAAGTACGCGTTAGAGTATCTAATACCGTAATACGTAACTACTTAAGCAACAACATTACCATAAACTGAATAAAATTTCTTGTCCATCGTGAGGCTCATACTAGTACGATTTAATCTGGTTTTAGCAGGTTACTTCCGGTTTTACAATATACGTTTAGCCCAGGTAGGTTCAAGTTACGACTGGGTTCATTTTGTACAAGAATGCACCCCCAGAGGGAAACAATCAGTCAATTAGTATTGATATGTTACATCATCATTCAACTGGTATTAATTCAACTTGTTCCACCAATTAGTACTACACAAGAATTACTGGATAGTTAATACAGTATCAGTGATTTTGATCCAGTTAATTATGAGTTGGGTACTTTGCCATGACAATGAAAAACGTATGGTTTGCACACAAATGAAAGGCCATACACTAACCAAAGCAGCTAATTACGAAGTTCCATGTTATGCACTATTAAGTTTTTTGATCTATATTGGGTATAATGTCGCACTGTAATGACTTGAGATTTATTGGTGTCCGTGAACAATGAATGAGATGACAGATTATTTCATTATGTGTCTTTGGATAGTGGGAAGGAGTTGGTCATGGCCTATGGTTAAGAGACCATTCCCAGTATGAACCTAAAAGACAGAGGGAAACCACGAAAAACATCTGTTAGGATGGTCGAACCCTGGTCTCCTGAATGATGGATCAGCATGCTAGCTACAGGTCAAATCGTCTTAGGGTGGATTGCAAGAACGAAGTTTAAACCCCGGCCTACTTTAGACACCGTCTAAGTACAAAATAGCATTGCCTCTTCAATGCTATTTTGTACTTAGACGGCGTCTAAAGTAGACCGGGGTTAAACTTCGTTCTTGCAATCCACCCTTAGTATCTTACAAGACATACCTGTTAGTTGAAGATGCGATTACGAAACTTTTAGGTTCTAGTAAATGAGTGTATGTTGGATTGGTTGCGACAGGATTGGCCAGCCGGTTTAATAGTGTTCGACCAACCCCAACCTGACACGTTGGAACCGGGAGATCGATATTTATTCATTCATACTATTTATATTAGTAAGGAACACCTAGATTAATTTACGTTGTGCGCACTTTCAACACCCGCGTGCATATTCCATATTCAAGTTTCAATATCGTTCGCAATTTTTATATCAAACGGCAGCCCTACTAAAATACAAATCCAGCTGAAATTCAACCAAACAAATAATACCAGTATTTGAAGTCTCTCATTGATTTTACCTTTGATAGATAGCTGTTTGCCTCCAAAATTGCACAAATACTCGAGGAGTACATCCTTCCAATAACTTCTGTACGAGATCAGACCCAGATCTGATAACGGTTTCTCGGGTGAGCCGATCTTGCCTTCGACGCGTGTGAGCAAATAACCTGAAACAAGTGTTAACGGTTAGGTGATATAACGTAACCCCCAAATACCATAGCTGATGGTGGGGTGGTTGAGCAACGCTAATTGTTACGTAACAACCAGTATACTGTATTCCACCTCTATTTCAATATTTTTAAACCTCTATTTCAATATTTTTAAACCTCTATTTCAATATTTTTAAACCTCTATTTCAATCGTTGTGCTTGCTTATACTACCATGTATTGTAATCCTCAAATCAGTCTTATTTGTCAAGGAACATGTTGAACTTTTAAAATGTAGCAACCAGGTTCATGATCCTGCCACTAGATGGCGCAAAATGAACCAATGATTTACATCTACAGAGGCAGAGACTGATGTTATTTAGGAGAGGACCTTATTATTCCATGTCTATTTTATATAATAACTTACCAAAGAACATCAAGTTGATCTGAAATGTTAATTTATTCAAGTCAAGGGCCAATACATTCCTCTTGAAGAATACATTTTACTCTATTGATGAATATCTAAGTATATGAGTATCTTTTAAGTTTTAATTGAAATATTAAATATTGTAAATTATTTTTACATTCATCAGGTTAGGTTAGGTTAGGTTAGGTGAGGTTAGGTGAGGTGAGGTGAGGTTAGGTTAGGTGAGGTGAGTAAACTTATACTAAACCTAGTTATTATCTTACAATCATCATTTCTACTTTCATTGCAAGTATTATAATGTGGTGGTTCAGCAAATCGTTTTAGTATTGGTACGAGTCAATCCAAACTTTGGTTTCATCTGTAATATCATTCATGTGCCACTATTTTTTTTCAATTGAAAATTTTCAAGCTTCTGAAAATTTTTATAAAAATTTTCAACGAAAAAATGTTCATGAAAATTTACATCATTAGATGTGGGCTTGGGTGTCAAACCTTACCTGAACCTTGACCACATCTACAATCATCCATTCATAAGAACCCTCAAGCCCATATCACACGACCGAGTATACTTTATTCTGGTATACGCTCTTCAATGTCCCCTGGTGATCCATGCAGTACGGTACTTACTAAAGTCAATGAGAAGTCTCCCATAGCCCTGGCGCTGATAAGGTGGTAGAGTCAGTATGCAGGACACATTGTAGTTCAAAAAGGAATTCCTTTCCTGAAAACAGAAAAAGGTACAGTGATCGATAACAAATAATCTCACCATCACTGTGTCACGACATCTGGCAACATTTTTCCTGATCACTCCTTTTCTAATATCAGTAATTAGGCAAACACAGAATATGTGTTGTAAGATCAGCGAGATATCTATATGAAGTATAATTGGAAACTCTATACACCTTGACTCAAATAAAATAAACTTCATTTCGATACCAACGAATCTAGGGAGTCGTGACTCTATCACTGCAACATTTGACTGCTATTATTTTTATCTATTCAATGAATAGAAACATTTATATTAAAATTTTCTCCAGAACGGCTGGTCCATTGCATACACATTTTTAATAATGTGTATCATTTTCTTGTTCACATTTGAGGAAAATTTGAATTTGATTGGAGAGATTTTATTTTCCATTTTTTTTCCGCCCAGCCTAATCTTATGGGGTTCTTGGAAAATTTGAGATAATGTTCCTCAAAAATGGTCCAACCGATCTGATCCAAAAACTACACAGCTCCAAGTTGGATAAGTTTGCGTATACAGAAAAAGTTTCATGTCGATCGGTCAAACCCTGCGACCTGTGCAGTGCTTACAAACAGACAGAAAAAAAACACAGACAATCATAAGAGTGGGATGGAAATCTTCGCTAACGCTCATCTAATTAGTACCTGTATCTAAAATTGATCAAACTACACAATTCAGATGAGTATACACATTTTATAGAAACAAATTTCAACAAAGAGACATCAAAATAAGGTCAAAGCCTGAATAAAATGCATGTCTTAGAGTCCATGGGAATCGATTTAGCGGAATATCAGTTTCTTGGTGATAACTTTTAAACGGTATGAGATATCGAAATTCTGAAAACAAGGAAACATAGATATTTTCAATATCTTCAATGTGGTGTAAGTATAACTATTTATCTCTAATGCCAGATTGTCAGGCGTATACGCTTAAAAATACACATTTTTTAAGCGTATTTGCCCGACAATTATGTGATTGAGGCAAATAGTTATTACGTACACCATCGTGAAAGTATTGTAACTATCTGTGTTTCTTCGTTCTCAGAATGTCGATATCTCTTACCGTTCAAAAGTTATCACCAAAAAACTGTTACTCCGTTAAATCGACTCCCATGGACTCTCAAGTTAGATTTAGTAATTTAAATAAACTAGGTGGTTCTAAATTCTAGTGATGAGAAGAACAAATCTTTTTAATACCAATAAAATGATTTTCGTGATCACTATGAAAACCACTGATGTATGTTCCATACTCCATAGTTTACACATTTGCGAGAAACAGTCGTCAGTTCATTAATCTATGTTGGGTATAACGACGCACTGTAATGATGACAATGACATATTGGCGCCGGTGATTGACAAATGATGATTGAGGTAATGGGAAGTTGAGATAAGAAAGATTTGTGTATAAGTTGTTTCGGAGAGTGGTAAGGAAGCGGTCGTGCTCTGGTTTCAAGGAAACAACCCAATATACGAAATACCTCTTTCGGGGGGGAGGGGGGGGGGGGGGTTATACACGAATGAAGTCGGCTCCCTTCGAGGTACTTTTCAATGGAATGTGGTTACAACTCAGAAAAGTTGAACACCCAAATCCATATCACACAACCGAGTTGACTTTATTCCGGTATATGCTCTTCAGGCGCCTCTGTGTCAGGACGGCCTCCTCAATGACGGTTCCGTATGCTAACCACTGGTACACCAGTTTCAGTAAACGAACAATTTTTTTTTTTTTTTAATGCTGCTTAACGACCCCACCAACAGCTAGGTTTTACGGGGCTACGAATAAGCGGGTGACAATGAAACTATGAAGTGATGATAGGTGAAAGGACGCTTACAAAAACCCATGCCTTAATACCTTATGCGGGACTCGAACCCACTCCCAACGGTGATTTCAGTATGAATATATGTATATAAAAATGCTTTTCCGATTCAAATCGAATTTTCTATTGATTTTGTATATTTATGTCACGTATCTTTATTTCAATAAAAAAATATCTAGCCCTGCTACGTGGAATTTGAAATCAATGCGGAAGCAGGTTAGTAATCGGGACATGCATACGTATTTCCAGTAGACGATTACAATTGCGTGGAAAACAATGTTTTATTTCGATAAAGATCTTAATATCAATCATAGAATCGATTTGACCAACTTACAAACTCAACACCAACAGAAACCAAAAGATGAAATGAACTAGAGATAAAAACGTGTCGGTGGAATGACGAACAAAGCACTACCGGTATTTATATCTACCGGTACCGTATGAGCTCCCTTATGGAAGCCGTGATGTACACCAATCACTGGAATTCCGAAAAGTGTATGTATTGAAGTTGTATTGAGTATCATTGTAACAAGTATCATAAATAGAAATTGGACAAATATATTGGCACGGAAGTTATCAGTTTGATAACAACCCTAGTACCACACGTAGCGATTAATCAGAATTTACAAAACTCAAGAACTGTCACTCGAAGAAAGAAACTCGTGTTTGTATTCATTTACAGGTTTTCTCGCACACCACACAAGAAAAAACTAATCTCCTAGAGAATACTTACAAATCCAAATTGTGAGAGATCTAAGAAATAAGCGTGTAATGTTGTACTATATTAACAAAAATATAGGAACACGGAGTATAATTTCAATGAACGAGTCTAGATTTGTGTATAATATTCGCCAATAATTATTTGAATAATATTGATCCACCCTAGTGTTACCTAAATCCAATTATATATTTCATTGAATATATTTCTTCCTACCTATAGATATATTACGTGGGGGTACCGTAAGACTAAGAGGGTTATATTGAAACAATAACATTATATGAAAGGTGGAAGGACATGTATACCCATGAAGGACCCATGCCTGCAGCAAGACTCGAACCAGCGCCTGTCTGGCTCAAGATTGTTGAACCGAAACGGACGGCCAATGCAACTCGAGACGCTGATAGACCCTAAAAATAGAGGAATTCATCTTTAGGTTTATTATTTTTCTTCACGTTCACAAACCAGCGTCATTGAATAAAAAAGTATATCAACTCCAAGATATGTGTATGCTCTTCAATTGATATGACATTCTATTTTTGTGAATTCAATCAGTTTCAAGATAATACGTCAACGAATACCAAGAATGTGATGAAATTCATTGACTATTGTCTTAAAACTGATTGAATTCACAAAAAAAGTCATAATTATTGAAGAGCATACAATTATCTTGGAGTTGATATTTTTTTATCCAATGAAAATGGTTCGTGAACAAGAAGAAAAATAATTGGCCTAAAGATGAATTTCTCTATTTGTGCATGCACCCCCTAAACGACCCCACCACCAGCCACGCTAACTGGGATTTACGAAGTAAGTAAAACGTTCACATATTCACATATTGCCCAAATGATACTGTATAAGCGCTGAGTGTCGTCCTTCCAGATAAGATTTCATCAGCCGCCCCCGTGGCTCAGTCAACTATCGCACTGCGTAAGGACCTGAAGTCGGGTCGGGCTTGGGTTAGACCCATAAGGCATGGGTTGTTATAGACGTCCTTTCACCTATCATCACTTCATCGTTTCATCACCCGCCGTACCCCCGTATAACCTAGCTGTTGGTGGGGTCGTTAAGCAGCATTAAAATGAATGAATAAATAAACCGATTTTATATGATTTGGTTCGAATAAAAGATGGTGATGGCGTCATCAGTGTCTGTGTTACTAATAGTATTCATCACCAAGGTGTGCACATGATGCATCACCTAAACCCTTGGCAACAATAACACAATATATAAAGCGTTATTCTACTTCCCTATGGTTATTCCACGCTGCATCCACCTACACGTGAGGACCACTATGAAGATGGCTTAGGGTTACGTAGTGAGACGTATAGGAAGGGGGAGAGAGGTGAAGAGGTCATCAGACGTCTGGGTCGTTCGTACAGGGCGTCGCGACGCTAGCAGTTCTGTCTTGCTTTCCAGCTAACAATGGGTGGGAAGAGGGGATGGGTAGGGGGGTTGGCGGATAGCCGCAACATAGAGATGATATATTCTGTATGAGGGGCATGGCACTGATCTAGCCCAACAAATACATTAATTATCTCTGGTGCAGCAGTTTTCAGGCGACTAGAGGCGAGACGACGCTCATCAATGGAGCAAGATGCTTTTATATTTAGTCAGCTAGACGACACTCTTGTGTGCCATTCTATGGACAAATCAAATCATGTAGTTACTTCGCGTGAGCAACAAATATAACAGCATGATATGAGTAGGACAGGGAATCTAATTATAACCCAAGGATAATAATGAAAAATATTAGGGTCTAGGTATACTTGCGGGCACATAATATGGTTTATTCCGTAATTTGAATTCAAATTAGTTGAAATGTACGTGTAATTTAGGATTGTTGATTTGATTATTGTTCTCTTAACGACCCCACCAACAGCTAGGTTATAGGGGGGTACGAATGAGCAAGTGATCATGAAACTATGAAGTGATGATAAGTGAAAGGGCGTTTACCAAATCCCATGCCTTATGCGGGATTCGAACCCACGCCCAGCGGGATTGTTGATTTTTGATTTGCTCATACACTGTACTTGGAGTACAAATGTACATTGTCTGCTTAGTTTTAATGCGTATGTCAGTACAGTTTTGTTAGGATGCATTTTGATATGGCTTGATTGACCACTTTATGTGACGGCCAGTGTACTGAAAATATTCGTACGAAGATTTATGTTTAAAAATGGATAAAAGAACTAGTACCTAACAGGGTAGAACTCTCGTCAAGTAAAATATAATTCCAATTTTTCCCCATGTTTCACTAACGTGTCAAATATTCATTTCCGTTAGATAGAATGAACTAAATGTGGTTTTTGTACCAAAATGACGATTATTATTGTACCAAAATGACGAATATTATTGTTTGCTCAACGACCACACAAACAACTCGGTTATTTAGGGGTACGAATGAGCAGGTGATAATGAAAGGATCAAGTGATGAATAAAAAATCTCATGCCTTATGCGGGACATTAACCCACACCCAACGGTGACTTCAGTTTCTAAAGCGCTGACCTTCTAAAAAGCGGCTAGTAACATAGTCTTCCAGTAATATTTTTAGTGTTTTCTCTAGTCATATAAATTCAAGATTTTTTTTCTATATAGTATAGCATACAACTTTGTACTCGGACGACGTAGCTCACACAATCATGTTAATGATAGAAAGACAGTTATTCGAATTTGATGTGCAATTTAAAAATTGGTTCATCAAATATTAGCAGTTTATAAAATGTAGAACAAGAATGAATTTTGAGAAGATGAATTTTATAGTTTGAAAAATACAGTTATTTATATTTCTTCGGTTTACCGGAGAACATTTCTCGGGACGCCTGGGGGACAGGAAGCTCAAAACGAGGGGTTAACAACTCCTGAAATCCGGCGTACACTTGCCATGAAATCCCATTGAAATCTCTTGAAATCCCGATGTAATCCCATTGAAATCTCTATGAAATCCCTATGTAATATCTTGAAATCCCTGAAACCTTGAAATCAGGTGTACACCAAATTTGCGAGTTGTAAATCCCTCGGCTCAAAAGGAGGACAATCCCGGGAATACCGGGACGTCTGTCACCCCATCTTAGAAAGTAAGCTTTTATACTCAAAACAATATCGTTATACCTTTTCATAATGACTTATAACAAAGGCCTGTACTACAAGAACAAAATATCTGCTGTATCGGCTGAATTCAAGTACTTGTATGCTGCAACATTACTCGACAGCAATGGAGGCATACCATTTATATACATATAAGTAATAGTTAAATCAACAGATATTTCAATCTTGACGACATATGATAATAACAACGCTACTCGTAAGTTGGATAAGTCTGCGTATACAGAAAAAGTTTCATGGCGATCAGTCAAACCCTGCGACCTATGCAGTGGGTACAAACAAACAGAAAAACAAAAACAAAAAACATAGGCAAAGCTCCATAAGAGTGGGATGGAAGTGTTCGCTGTCGCTAATCTAATTAAAATTTCGGAAAAAAACATGTTATAAGACTGCAAGTGTACTTGTACTACACCGTAGTAGTAATGTGAAAAACCGCTTCGTAAGTAGTCATTACTCTATTACATTCACTGAGATTGACTCAATAATGCCCCGTTTTTCCCATTCAGTTGAATCATATCATAATCAGCAACGGGTATTTCCTATTATATTACACGAGTTTAGTGCTTCGTCACTCGACGCTCTTGATGGCTGGTGGGAATTTCGATGGTCGGATGGACACATAGATAGATAGTATTTAGTTAGCATATTTCAGCTATTCAATTCCTATACAATTACTAACGTAATGATATATAATTCAAGTTTTAAATGTAACATAAAATATAATACGCACTCGACTATAAAGTTCATATATACATGAAATATCATGATGGAAATTCAATTTTGCCGTTTTTTTTTCTTTTTTAAAATTTTGAATTTTCTAAGTTGATTTTTTTTTTAATTTTAAATTTTTCAAGTTTTAAATTTAGCGTGATGTGATTTTTTTTTATGCAAACATACAGAAGTTTGACAATACTGACGGTCTGCACTCGGCGATTAATTGATTAATTGATTGTGCTATTGTTCAAGATTATTATCAAGACTTACAGCTAGGTTATACGGGGTTCGAGTTCGTCTCGAATGCCTGTGCCACAGCTCGAAGTGTGTCACTTTGACGGACGAAATAAATTATGATGAGGCTGTTTCATTTCATTCACAAGTTTTCAACTTTTAAAATTATTATAGCCAATCAATATTGGGCCATGGGGTAGGCCTACTAATCACCAAATCTAGGCAAGTCCTAGCTCTTTCGACAAAGTCCATGTCAATTCCGAGTTTCAAATTTGTAATCATATACATAAATGTGATCCTCGTATTAATATGATTGTTACATATTTTGAGAGTCGATTCATTTTTTTTACTGCACGATTACCATGGTTTAATCTTTTTGAAAAAAAAATAATTGGGGTCTTCTGATTATTGATTATTGTGTTTTTATATATAAGGTTCAACTACGTACTGTAGTGATAACCAAGATCTATTGACGTTGGATGAATAATTATAATATAATGAGATGCTGGGATGATGAGATTGAGGTTTCTGATGTAATGGGAAGGACAGTGTGAAGGAAGCGGTCGAGGACTATTGCAGGTACTATCCTGGCATTAGCCTACACTACAAACGAAAACCACGAAAACTCAACGAAAAGATGGACGGTAGTGGGGATCGAACCGAGGTTCGATCTGCCCCTCACCTCTCGGATCATATGAAGCGAGCGTGTTAGCAACTGAGCTACATATGCCGGTGATTATCATTTTAAGTACCATATCAACAGTTCTGGGGGTACGAATCAGCGGATGATAGATTAACGATGTTTACAAAAACCTACGTCTTACAAAAACCTACGTCAAAAACCTAGTTTTTGCGGTTATCGAACTTGGGCTAGATTTTACAGTTTACAAAGCAATGCCTTGACTAACTGGGGCGGTTAGGCGGTCGTGGTTTTCTCATAAGTGGTCAAACCAAACACCAAATCGAAGTTAGATGGGAAGTTTTTAATGAACGGTCAAGCCGCTTGACCGTTGTGTACATCGTTCGTTCACTAATCGTCACAGAGACGTTTTTAATTGGGAGTTAACGATCTATACTGCGTTTTTTTTTTAAATAACTGAAATTTCTTCAGACGATTTTGTTCATACATCCTGTACCATAATTTGTATGTCACTCATTGTTCCGACTTACGTGACTTACATTGTTTTATGTACTACAATAGATTTTACTAGGCCTATATTGTTTGCCATTGTAGTGACTTACATTTTTTCAAATGTAGAAATAAGAATGAAAATAAACACGTCGTTATTTGTGACTTGCTTCTTTGAATACAATATTCAATTACGAATTTTGTATAGCTTTAGAAACTTTTAATTTTAACGAGATTAAAATAAAAACTATTGTGGGCGATGTTCAAGTTTATAAATGATTGATTCGACGTGTTAATTCGCTAGAGTCAATATGAAGCCTCAATATTACCACGTTTCAGAAAAGAAAGACAAAAACATCTAAATTTGTATGGAAAAATAATCAAATGACAGTCTGAACTTGATTTAAAAAGACCGTTTATTTATTGTTAGAACTCCTAATGATTGGTTTCTATTGTTCGAAACCATTTTTGCAGCAAGTTGGTGATTTTACGTCACGTGCACTATAAAGATTTTTCAAATTCCAAAAAAGGTATGTACAAATTGCCATCTAAATTGCCTACAATAACATGCTAATCCAGTTTCAACAGAGCCTAAAGACTGTCTGTGAAACAGAACATGTGGAGCGCACGAAAACTTCGGTATACACGCAAAAAGTACCTTCTGAGTCGAGTTCGAACCTTCGCTGACGATACGAAATAAAAGCAAAAAAAATTTCAAATTTAATTTTAATTACAGAAAAGCAACCCCTCGCGTGGCTCAGTCAACTATCGTAGATACAGCGGTAGAAACTGAAGTCAAGTCGGGCGTGGGTTCGAGTCCCGTATAAAGCATGGGTTTTTGTAAACGTCCTATCATCACTTCATCGTTTGACTATCACCAGCACATTCGTACCCCGTATGTACTAGCTGTTGGTGGGGTCCTTACCTTAAGCAGCATTAAAATAAAAAACAAAGAAACCATTCAACTATAGGCCTAGAATGAAAATACGTGAAAAATGAAACGTTCCTCCGCATTACTCTGTTAACTGATAGTAGGACGTGCGTCACTCAAAAATACAACATGGCCTCCCTCGGTAGCTCAGTCAGCTAAGGCAACGCTTTAGAAACAAGTGTCTCCGTTGTGCGTGGGTTCGCGTCCCGCATAAGGCATGGATTTTGTAAACATCCTTCCACTTATCACCATCATAATTCATAGTTTCATCATCACCTGCTCGTTCGTACTCCCGTATAACCTAGCTGTTGGTGGGGTCTTTAGGCAAACAATAATATTCATCAACTAAGATATGGGTTTTTGCACACGTCTATCCTTCGTACCCCCAAAGTAAGCAAGACTTGGAGGGATTGATAACTGATAGATGTCACCCAGACCTTATAGAAGTACGAGTGACAGAACGAACGGTAAAACGCTGGGGTTCAAGTCCCGCATACGGCTTGTTCTTTTGAAAATACCTGCCATTCGTAGCCCCAAATATACTGGCTGTAACTGAGGTCTTAAAGTGAAAGAAGACACACCATAGTAGGTAGGCTTGTACAGGCACACGGTTCACATATGAGTACAATAAAAATACACGTGGGCGCTGGTTCGAGACTCTTCCAAGGCATGTTCTTTAAACACCATCTATCACTCGTACCCCCAAACAAGCCAGATATCAGTGGGGTCGATAAGCGATGTCACTTTATAGGCTCATATAGGTAAATCGAGTTGAAAGTAAAAATCTAATCGGGTGAGGATTTGAGTCACACACAATACCCCTATCGTTCGTATTCCCAAATCATCTATCTCATGGTGGGGTCGTTGAGCGGTAGATGTCACCCTCTAGGCTCGATCGACACACAAGTACATGTTAGTGGGAACTATTGATCGAGCAAGTAAGCAGGCAAACACGCAGACGACGACGGTGACCTAGCCTAACCCAACATACAGCTCCGGTCAATCACCTTACATGCTGTACTAGTAGACAGAAACTTGTAACCACCCCCTATCCCATTCCAGACAACTAGGATGTTCACCCGAGACGGGGTTCAAAACACGACCCCTTAAACACAAACTCGAGAAACACAACGTTTATTCAGACAGATGAGAACAAAAAATACAAGATGTATTGAAATATTCTAGTGATCATTACTTGGATAGCTGCATCCGATGTACACATTTTCTGTGCGCGTTTATCTTTCAAATAACACCGATACAGGCTCTGATGATATTTCTTCTCGACAATTCTACTCATATTTTAACGAAGCCGATTACAACATTAGTACCCTTCAAGTACAGAGTAGGAATTGTCTGCAGGGTGTGGGTTGACAGCTATTCAAAAGGACGATGGTCGATTGTTTAATCACTTTTTATTAATTGCAGACCTACGAAGAGAGTAGTGAAGCAAATATAGACATTTACTATGATCTTGGGCTTCACAGTTGGCTAATATCCGAAATTAAAAAGCGTAATTTTTTTATGCTGCTCAACGACCTCACCAACAGCTACGTTAAACGGGGGTACGAATGAGCGGGTGATCATGAAACGATGAAATGATGATAGGTGAAAGGACGTTCACAAAAACCCATGCCATATGCGGGACTAGAACCCACGCCCGATATGACTCAAGTTTCTACCGATTGCGATTATTGACGGGGCGGCAAATGGCATAAAAATATTTGTTTTGGAAGCAATATTCCCAGATGTTCGTCTGAGGGAAATTACGTTCAAGTTGATGGATTTCATTACTACTAAGTTTGGGCCTACATTGAAATATTCGCTGTGATTCTAGAAATGATCAATTTATTTGATGAAATGAGTGTATGTATAATCAAATAACAATAATTGTATAAAATTGAATTGCAGTGCGAACTAAAATCAGACACGTGACATGGTAGTCACTGCGCAAAGCTGGTAGTAAGCGACGAGGCGGATTGCCGCATGTCTGGTTAAATGAATTGGGCAGACCTTCTAGGATAGGTCAGTAATCTGTATTGATCGCGTCTGGTAGGCCGGGGTCATGACCCTTGCCCTCAAAAAAAGGGGCTAGCAAGGGAGTGAGGGGTGGTAGAAGAGTGGCTGAGGTAGGTCCAGGTCTGGAAGGATTTTTTGGTGCGTTGAGGGGAGGTAGGGAGTTGAGCAAATGGGGTCAATGTTGGTGAAGTGTTTCAAGAGGAGGGGTAGGAGACGAGGGGTAGGAGACGAGGGGCATTTGGCGCATACTGGTGGCCAATTCAATTCCACTTCAAAGTGACTACCAGATCACATAGAGGTTGGATGTGAGAGAGCTTAGTACTTGACCGTGGGTTGAGTAATTCTGTATCATACATTCCCTTATGAAGATTTGATTAGAGTCGTTTTCAGTCTAGATCAGCTCACCCCAAAAAAAGTTGATAATGAATATGAACAATTACAACTTACAATTTGAATAACAAATTATACTTTCAAAAGCTAGTAAGGTATATTGTAAGCCCTGCTGGAAAAAGCTGGCCAAATTTTTGGGCCAAATTTCATACCGAACAAACCAGTTTTTTTTTATATGAAAAGCTATCGGTACTACAAATTTTACATTTTCCGGGACAAAATTGTGTGTCATTATGGCTGCATGAAACCCTTCTGCACCATATCTCTTTTTTTTTATCCACTCATTCTAATGTACAACTTCATTTTTTTTTCTAGTTTGGACTTACTATAATTCAGATTTTTTATTGTTTGAGGTCAATAATAATGTTCTGATGGAGTCAATTTTATTCCAGTAGTATTTTTAGATTCATATCATCGACTTGCAAAAGTAAAAATATATCCAGTTCTCTTGAGTATTACTATGTGTACGGCTTCATTAACAATTTTATTCAAGTTGGAAGTATTGTGGGTCAGCTACATACACGTTATTGATCAAAATGCTGAAGAATTTGGTAAAAACAATGGGAATTTTCATTTGTCTTCTAAAATTAAGTGGATTTCGAAGATATGGTTTTAGTCAATCGTATTTTTATGTATGGTAAATGTAACCATAACGGTCAAACTACACAAATCACAATCATACGACATGAATAATACATTCGCCTTAAATTCTTACTATCATTATACCTGTCTAGTTCTGCACTCATAAATATAACACCTATGATCGGAAAAATTCACATTGTTTTCTACCTCCGAATTGTGTTTCAAACTGCATGAAAATTATTTTAATCTTTGGTGAGGAGGAGAGCCAGACAGTCCAACAGGGTCAATCACTTAACGGCTCACACAAATTGAGCAAAATTGATTATATCGTTGAAATTATTGGTTAATAAATATATATTATTGATAAATATATCAGGGCCTATATGGATAATGTTAAGTAATTTTTTCAAGTTTAGAGCAGTGAACAGATGAATGAAAATTCAAAAATACTACTTGAGGTATGGATAAATGAAGAGGAAGAAATATTTGACCCAGCAGGGCACCTAGTCTAGTGCTTCCACTCAACTCACTCGGTACTGAAAATGTCTACGTTCCAATTCCACTGCAAAATACTCGTTCGCAGCTTGACCCAGTCTAGAAGCAAATATTCGTCAAGCTGTAGGAAATCCCTTGCAACTGCACATCAAGTAAATCATCTGATAGAAATTTTCAACCGGCACATGCAGCGCAGTGGTTAACGCGCTCACTTCATGTAATCCGGGAGGCGAGGGGACTTTCGCACCCAGTTCGATCCCTGCCGCCGACCATCTTTACAGGGGTTTTTCATGGTTTCCCTCTGTAGTCTACGCTAATGCCAGGATGGTTCCTACAATAAGTCGGACATGACCGCTTCCTTCCCACTATCCTTCACATTACCCAAGAACCTTCACCTCATCATCCCATCATCTCATTAATCATTCATCCGAAGCCAATAGATCTTCGCTATCAAACAGTGCATCGTTAAACCCAATATAAAAAAGACACTTTCATTGGAAAACATTCAAAGTTCATCACCATTGCAACTATGACATATTTAGTGCTGTATAATTCACACAAACTAGGGACAAGGAAGAAACAAAGTAATCATGAATTCATGAATCATGAATTAGCTCATTCCACCCTCACCTTCCAGTCGAATAGAGCAAGAGCCGTCCAGTGCCGGTTTGTCGACGAAACCTGCTAAACCCTTGCCGTTTCATCCCAGATGAAACACAATACTGTTTGTTCTTTGCAGATGGTTATTGCAAACTGACGGTAAATGAAAGAAAAGATTGTTTGAAGTTGAGACAATCTGAGTATCACGGGGTGGATTGTGCAAATGAATGCCGTTATTTTTGGGATAACATTTTTGTATATGAAGCGAAATATTTCTGCATACCGGTACTGATCAAGTACCTCCTTTTTAATGATGTCACAATCCAGTCAATATTCAATCCCCCCCCCCCCTCCCCTGTTGAGATTATTCATTGGGATACCAGTGATAAAAAAAAAACATAGTTCACTCAGAGGATAAGAAATTCAATCCATAGCCACCCAAATTTTGCATTAAAATACAATTTCATACAAATTATGTGGCACCAACTGATTTGCCTAGTAATTAAAAGAAATGAATAACATGTAGTGTAAATGTGGATGTCACATAGTGTATACCTCCCCCCCCCCCCCCAACGAATTGTGGACGTCAATAATGGCCAGCCCCTAAGTGGCGCAGAATGTTGTTAAATGCCGTGGCACTGATCCAAAGATTAAATGTTTTGACATTGTGTCACTCTCTAGTGTCAAGAGACTTGATCTCTCCATTCTCTTATTGATCATATTGGCATCATGTTACATGAAGGAAACATCGAGATTGAAGAGCCGTACTATCCAGCTTAATTGTTCATAATCATTATTATTATTATTATTACTACCGTTGACCCCGCGTTTTCAAAACGCGGGGTCTCTCTCTCTTTCTCTCTCTGGTGTAACTATACTTCCCACTACTATTGTTATAACTATCGCACTGCATATACCTTGAACGCACAGCCTCACTACGCACTAACCCAATTACGCGTAAATTCCCCAGAGCGACACCGGTCGGACCTTCGATTCTCCCCCAGAATGCCTTGAACCGTTCGGAACCGTTGAGCACAGACAGACGCCAGCGAAACTCTATATTATTATTATTCTATTGGAACAGAATGCCAAATCATCATTTTCTAGTTTTGTTTCATAATTTTCAATCATTGATAATTAATCCAGTCTAAAATTGAAATAATTTTGATATTCAAACCTTTTTAAAGGCTGTATAGACTATGTCCTATGATATCTAAATCTATAACCCACACACGAGTATAGAAAAACTAGCTGAGACGTGTAGTTCAGTCGCTAGCACACTGAACCGTCATTCAGGAGACCAGCGTTCGATTACCGCCACTGTCAACCATCCTGACAAGAAAATTTTCGTAGTTTCTTCACGTAGCTCAGTTGAATATTGGGATGGTTCCTTGAGAGCAGACTACGACTGCTTCCTTCCCACTACCCAAAATGTAGTAACAACATTTTCATTGCATCTTCTCATCATTTCATTCATCATTAAACGATGTCAAAAGTTCTTTTGTTATCAATACAGTATGTCGTGAAACCAAATATAAATAGATAAATCTATGGAAACATCTCAATATTCAATACTTTATAGACGAACTTTGCATATCATGCTGTGACAAAATTATATTCAAAATATAAAGCTGTTGACCAGCTAGCTTACCTTGATTGGCCCATGATTGAAACCATAATATATATTGATTTAAAGAATATATTTTTGTGATGGATGATATGAGAGATGGATGATAGAAGATGATACCCATCTATCATCCATCACACAAATATGTTCTTTGATTCGATAATAACTACATTATAAATCTATTATAAAATCTATGTAGATTATAAATTTACAAATATAATTTGTACTTATCTTTACTTATATTGGCCTCAATCATGAACTACTACGAAACATCAAATGCAGTATTAAAGTACCGTACGGTATTGTCGGTTGTTATTTATGTTGATCTGTAAATATTTCACAATATTTCACCCTCACAGCTGGGCTTAATAATTTTGACGTAGTTTCAAACTGTCTGTTATCCATAATATAAGCCAAAACAATCACGTAAAATCTTTGAAGTACCGGTAGCCTAATGCCAGACAAAATATAAAGTACCAGTACTAGAATATGAACTGCAATGTAGGCCTAATAACTTATCCAGTCATGTCGTTAGATACAGACACACACCACACAAACTTTTGCACGCCACTGTCGTGGAACGGGTGAAACAACAAGTTACGACATTGTAATTAACTAGCCTAACCTCCCGTGTTTCAAACACAGGTCATCATAACCGTTCCCAAATGTCATCATTATTAATTACTTTACCTCTCACTAGGTACTCTTACTTTTGCTACCATAGTGCGTATACTTTGGGCCAATACACTCGATTACGTATTACTGCTCAACTCCGCTGTTCTCCGAGACCTTGACCCCGCGACCTCACTACGCACCAACCCAATTGCGCGCAAATTCCCCAGCGCGACGCCGGTCAAAGTTCCCAGAAAGTTCTCGAACCTTTCCCGTGCGCACGCACCAGTGAACCGCAGGACACACAGATCAGCGTAACTCTATGTATAATATGTTCTTACCTTGCTAAAGTATCCAACAGTGTGACATCCTTCGGCATCTCCGATTGTCATTACGTAAAACAAGAAAGGCTCCACATCATAATACAATGTTTTGTGATCAAGAAAGAATTTTGCAAGTAGACACAAGTTCTGGCAATATTGTTTATATTTCTTTCCGTCCACTTCCCACACGGATATCTTCTCCTTGCGATACACTTCTTCACCGGGCGGATGTCGCCAAACGCACTTCACTGAATGACGCATTAGAATTGTACGGCTTTTCATGTAACGCAAGCAGTATTCACATAGGTAGAGTTTTGGAACACGGGCAAAGTCTTCAGGGTATGGGCTCTGGTACCAGACTTCCATCTCAAATTTGCCCATTTCAATATATTTCGTGCCTTTTACGTTGGGCAGGTTTTTCAAATCTTCTTCCTGTGACAGAAATCATACAGGCATTAAGCAAGAAATTCTGAACATAACAGTTTATAGCTTAACAGCAGATTTCACTGATCCCTGAAAAAACTTGATTCTGGAGACAAGAGGGCAAGCGACTTCTCTGAGAAACCTGGCACTGTTGAATTGCTTTTTAAATTCATATTGATAAACTGCAGGCCCAAAGACAAAAACTGTAAAAACTGTAAAGCCTTCCACGAACTATCCTCAAAACTTCAGAGAAGTGGTTTTCATTCTATGTACTAGAGCATTATTATATCACAGGGAAGATCAAGATACCTACAGAGAAAAGCTTTTTCAAACTTCAGTAGCTATGTTGTTCTATCGTAAAATATCTACCTATATATTTTTTCATCTTTTATATCATTTTTCTGTGTCTTATGACAACCTTTCACTTATAGGCAGTCACATTTGTATTAATAAAGATGTACAAAAAATTGGTAATTATGAAGCACAAAAAGCTTTGATATCCCCATCAAAAACAAAAACTTGTAAAAAGAGGGAGCCAAGACCTTGCTATTCAACCTTTTAACTGCTGAGTTTTCTGACTGCAGCTGTACACTCTGTGCCGAGTTATTTTTCAAAAAATAAAATGAGACGCTGTTTTGAAGACGTACATATGTTTAGTCAATAGATCGTGTCGAAGAAAAAAAAATCAGGTCAGTAACTACAGTTTGCAGTCCACTTGAAAATAAACAATATACTGCGGGTAATCAAAACGCAGATAGGTGGACGTAGCACAGTGGACACAGCAGGTCAAAACGCGTGAGTAGCAGTTAAAAGGTTAAACAATTTGGCATATAATATAATATATATATATATATATATATATATATATATATATATATATATATATATATATATATATATATATATATATATATATATAATATACAAGTATAGGCATATATATAGGTAATGATATAAGAAGTTTTGGCAAAACGCATACGTGTGGATAGATATTAGGCATATCATGCGAACGTTCGGTAATTGTAACTAGGCTTATATCCTTTGAATTGATTACATAAAATGTGCATACCGATTTAATTTCACCATGTTGAAAGCTATTTAGCCTAGTCGTAATTAATTACCAAACATTTCCTATATCACTACTTTTATAAGCCAAAGTATTTGGTACATTTTTACTACATGAATTTTGAAATACTGTAGGGCCTTTCTCTAATGTAATATATCAACTTTTCCACAACATATCATTTCACTTGATCTTATTTCAAGATTGGTATCATTTTCTATTCAGCCCTTTCTGCTTTGTTGTCACATTTCTTTTATCAACATCAAAACTTGATAGGCCTACAAAATCATTGTTTCCCACCAAGGCCAAGAATGAGAGGCAGGATTTATTGTAGGCCTACCTATTGATTGATTTATTGTAGGTAAGATTTATTTTAATTTATTGCACTTTGATGTAAATCTCTTTCTGTTTATTAATCTATGCATTTTTAACTGACTGCTTTGTCTTCTCTACATCTATGATCAGGGACCAATCGAGGTAATTCACAACTCATCTGTAGACATCATCAGTTCATCACTACACATCCACTCAAATTTTTAGCCTCAGTCATTATATTTTAAAGTCGTTCACGCTGGACTTATGGTAATATCGTATGTACTTGTCGGTACTTGCCAACAATAGTGAACGGTAATATGTGTAATGTTCTCAAATAATAATCCCGAAAAATATTCAAACGAACTGTCTTCATGTTTATATCAATAATTATACATTTTACATACAAGAAATCGATTGTCTTGTTCCCGATCCTATTGGGGTGTATGCGACCTTTTATACCACACACAATTGATGTGAGTAAATTATTGAACAATATGTACTTTTGTTAATTATCAATTTTTCTTATAAAGTTAATCATCCAGTTTTGATATATTCAGTTTTCATCTTAATTTCACTTGGGCAGAATAAAATTGGTTCAAGTTTTCAATTGCCCAGCATATTATCTTTCCAGTACCCAAAGCTAAATTACCTCACTGTTGTACCCCTTAAAACCCCCATATTCATTCGAGAAATCGATGAGAACAATTGACAACTTACGATTTTCTCACTGGCAATTGCTTGTGCCTCCCAGAACAGCTTGAGGTCATAGTCCGGTGCAATGCCAATCAGCTTTGGTTGACGGCGTTTCTCATCGGAACTGTGTTCGCCAGTACTATCGGCATCGGTAACCACCGCAGCAGCCCACCGCATCTCTTTTACCTACGTGAGAAATAACCAGTAGAGCTGTGAAGATATTCCACAGTGAAATAGCTTACATAAACTCTGATCATGATTTAGTAATAATGGTATGAGCTTAGGAGTCCATGGGAGTCGATTTAGCGAAATATCAGTGTTTTGGTGACGACTTTTGAACAGTATTAGATATCAAAATTCTGAAACTGAGGAAACACAGATATTTTCAATACCGTACCTTCAAGATGGTAAGTAATACGTACTTATCTCAAATCGCCTGATTGTCAGGTGTATACGCTTAAAAATACACATTTTTTAAGTGTATCTACCTGACAATAATGCAATGTGAGATTAATAGTTATTACTTACACTGTCTTCAAGGTATTGAAAATATCTGTTTCCTCGTCATCAGAATTTAGATACCTCATACCGTTCAAAAGTTATCACCCCAAAACTGATATTCCGCTAAATCGACTCCATGGGCTCTTAAGCAATAACTGCTCATGACTCGTGTAGCGCTTTCCATTTGGGGTTTATTTTGCCATGTAGATAGAAGTGACAGGAGACTTGTATGGTTACTACTCAGTTTGTACATATTCTCACCCACGCCACACACAATCTGTGCCTACGCAGCGGAGGCAATCTGTCTCTAGAGACTCTCGGGTCAGGCGTATCCAAAAACCTCGGAGTTTCGATCTGCCAATTTAAATAGGGCATCTCAATTATTGAAATCAGAACTAAATCATTAAACAAAATACAACTAGGCTCAATCATTTAGGCCTAGTTGGAATTCTTAATACAAAAAGAAGACAAATTTAGATATGGTCCATAGTGTATGCTATTTACCATAGTATTTAGATTATTTTTTTATCACAAGTTACAGCAAGTATGATACTATAAAAAAATCTCAACAAGTAATTTCTGATTTCAAAGTACCGGTATCGATTATAATGGGAGTTCGAGAGTGCGAACAGGCAATATTTATACTTTCAAGGTTAGACACAGAGAGAGAGAATGCACAATAGCATTTTTATTTACTCCGAGTTGACAAATCTGTCATCAACCACAAGTCCACAATCAAATTCGATGCGATGAATATGCCGTGGTGTCATCGTCCATTTCTTGTGTTTGGCCATCTCATGGCCAATGCTGACGATGTGATGGGTACTTGGATCAAGCTCATTATCGGGTCAGGAGAGGAAATTAATAGTTCCACTGCGGGTATGGTCGTATCTTAGTAGGCCAGTGCAATTCGTTATGAAGGATATTTCCAATATTGATCGCTAAACAATATCAGTTGATAAAAAAAAACTTCCCGACTCATAACCATTAGCCAAAAGCATTTATATAATATTTAAAAAGTAATAAAAGAAGAAAGAAGTGCTGGAAATCTACCCACCAGCACACTAGGCAGACGACTTACCACCTGAGTTAACCAGACACACCGGCTAGATGCTAGTTATAAGAATGTCTGAACAATATCGTTTTGAGAGCACTGCTAATTTCATTTCCCGACCAGCTCGTCAAGCTCAATCATACACTGCAACTCGAAAGGCGCTACACGAACGAGTACGCACAGGTGGAGATTACACTCTCCTTGTTGATAAACGTGCTTAAAGCTTGCTATACAAGCATTCAGCAAATGTGGCAAGTGTCTATGCCTAGTATTCGAATTGTCAAGTGGCTCTAAATTACAATTAGGCATTCAAGTGTACGAACACGCGATGTGTATTGTTACATAATTATATGAAATAAAAGGCATGGACCATTTATAGATCGATAGAAGACGAGAGTACTTACACGTGGGCTGAAAATGCTGAAGGATATGGCTACTGTCTATGACCTTATATATATACATAATCATATACATATAAGGTTTTCTGACAGTACAGTGAAACCTCTATCCATCATTTTTCAAGGGACCATGAAAATAAAACCATCCATGCAGGAAAATGATCCATCCAGGAAAATTTAGCATTCATTCTATGGGAGTAGAGTGAGAAAAAATGAATGATACAAGCAGGAAAACGATGGATCCGGGAACGATGCATAGAGGTTTCACTGTATTATGACTAGATTATGACTCATTACATTCAATTCCCTAAAATAAACCTTCATTTTCAACTCAAATGTACTGGACTTTTTAAAGAAACTAAAAGAAAAGAAACTAAAACTTGTCCCCCAATGTCAGTCCCACAGGGAATTTTTTTGATTTACTTGATTTGGAAACAGTTGGGAGGAGTTCAAGTTGCGTATCCATCGTAGATAGCTACTGGTATAGTCCTAGGGATACCTAAACCAATTATAATTTAACATTGTTCCGAAGGATTCCCTTTTCACAACTTCAACTGCAAGTTTGCTAACTACAGTTTGGATAATTGACTATTTGAAGTGATGAGCCACTAAGGTCAATGAAAACGTAAGCTTGATTCATCGAGTGTCCATCAGCTAAACGAGTATACATATGGTGGTTTGGTTCAATTGATTAAACTGATGAAATAGATCAAGCATAAGACCAACAATCCAAAACCAAGATAGAATTATAAAACAAAAACCAATTAACTGGTAATAAATGGGTTGATAATTTGACAATAACATGGCACATGCCTTTTGAATTGAATCAACAAATGTTGACGAAGCTTAACAACATAAAAAGTTGAAGTTTATTCTGATACACTTGTAGTAGGGTCTAATTTCAAGCCGACGGCATGTATACATATTGAATTTGCGTTTGAGCAGTAAATTAAGTGAGCCAATCTAGATAATTTCACTTAATAATAAATATGTGACAAAATGCAATTTTTAATAAGTATTTGCTTATGATGATACTTGATTGTGGAACATAGGCCTACACATTCTACGCTTAAGACTATAAATGATGCTATATTAGTTGTTATCATTTATAATCATTCTTAGATTTAGGGAGACATCTTTAATACTGCACGGTACTACAGTAAATATCTATTAGGCCTACTATAGGCCTAATGCCTAAGGTCTCATTTTCAAATGTAAAGCTACGTATCGGTATAACCGTGAAGACTATCTGACAAAAATAGAAATAGTTTCATAATTATAGGACCTATAACGCTGTTCCAATACTGTACAGCATAACTGAATTAATTCAATACATTTATTTTGCTCAAATCAAGACCCTAGGCAGAAGGTGTCACAAATCATTAGGCCTACCCCTATTATTATGCTTCAAAACAAAACGTGAAAAAAATAGTCAAAGCCTTCACTAACCTTCGAAATATAGTTCTTATGATCTTGAGTCAGTTGATTTGGTTTTCCAGTTGACAAAGCTGTAATTGCTTTCTTCCTTTCCTCTTCCTTCTTTTTCCTCTCTAGACAGGCCTCTTTACACTCGGCTATTGTTTTATTGTGATATTTGGGACATGCTTCGATTGTAAAATGTTTGTCTAGTTTCCCTCCCAAATGTCCCAAAGAGTCACAGTCATCTAGTGGACAAGTACGTTCGCCAGCCGGAGGGTTAGTCTTGCTCGACTTGCTTTTCACTGGCCTACGAGGACACTTACCACTATTAGGATGTTCCTTCGATACTTGTTTTACTTCTGCTTCCGACTCTGAATCACTTGCTTTTCCAACGAGATGTTTGCTTTTGCGCGCGTTTGAGGAGCGAGTTAATTTTCTGGTAGCTGGACGTTTAGGTTTTGCAATGTCATTATTTTCATTTTCAGAAACGGGACCTTTTACTTCCACAGGGACGATAGGTTTTTTCTTGACAACTTTTTTAGTATTGGCTCCACGAAACGGACTTTCAAATGCAGAACCCTCAGAGTCAGAGCTGCTAACCCACGATGTAGATGTGGCTCGGCTAGACGCAGAACTCACTAGTTTAGTCGGCAGTGATACATTACTAACTGGCTTTTGTTTCGACTTCTGTTTGGCGATAGTTTTGGTTGTACTACAAACACTTTTCGCAGGTGCAATTTTTGGAGTAGTTCGACCATCACTTTCACTACTGTTTTCTGGACTGAATATGCTTTTAAGTTTCTTCTGTGCCGCAGTTTTCTTCAACTCTCGACTGCCTGCTAATTTTACCACTTTATTTGCAGAGGCACCTGCCTTGGCATTAGCAATTTTCTGAGTTGCAGGCTTGTTGCCAGTTGTGGCCTGTTTTATCTTCTTGGGCACAGCAGTTACTGTAGCAGCAGGTTTCGGTTTAGCATTTGCTTTTCTTTTAGCATTTGCTTTTTGAGCTTGTGGTTCTTCAGATTCAGACGAATACACTGATGCGTTAGCTTTAGGTGGACGTCCTTTTGCAGGTGACGATTTACTCTTATTGGTCTTAGCTTTTTGTAGTTCAGGTTCACTGTTTTTATTCTTGACAGCTCCCGTCTTTTTCTTGGGTGTTTTCTTGTTTTCTGAATCCGTAGACCCTGCACGCACACTCTTTGGTGCACTTGCCTGAGAAGTAGATGAATTCTCAGAGTCTGAGGTACTTGAATCGCTCCCTGAAGAACTAGACGAACTAGACGAACTTGATGAACTGTTGCTGGAAGAGGACGAGTTGGATTCGGAACTCGTAGCTGCCGTCTGTAAAGAAAATCAGTTGATATAAAAAAGTAGCAAGAGACAAGATACATTTGCTATGCACATTCACTTTGTTACCAACATCAGCATATCTGCTTCTGCAATGTTCACAATTAAAATAGAGGCCTACACAGAAAAGTACGAACTTTAGCACAATTTATCATTGCTACAACTAGGGATAGGTATATACATATCTAAAACCCAATGATACACTGATATATGATACACGTATAAAACCTACGTAGCATAGGCCTAGGCCTACATCAAAAATGTTTCGAAACACATACAAAACTAAAATGTGGTGGGCCTATTACCAGCAACTAAAAAAAATGATAAAAAAGATGAATAACACTAAGGGGTGTGTCCATGATAAAGTGGACTTAATTATCAAGTATTGAATTTAAATCAACTCTCGAGTGTAGTGTGATACATACATCAAAGCAATACGATTGACTACCGGTAGGTGTACTTCATTCAAATGAATCAAAAAGAAATATAATAAACAAATCTTACACTAGTCATTTAGACTTCCTAGAGTAAATACAATTTATTAGATAGTTCCAGACGCGAACATTTAAAGCAGCATATCATGTGAATTCAGGCCACATTACACTCCCAGGCTATGTGATCGTAGTTGATAATTCAGTAAACAATTTGAAGTACCGTGGCAAATTTGTTGAAAATACCACTTACCTTTACAGATGTAAAAGGAAGGTGGGCAATAGAATGCTACAATCCTGGGCTTACTCATATGCTACGCATGAAGTAAAATATGTGATTGATAGACTAAATAGGCTATGGAATTTGCTTAAAAGACAGTAGATTAGGCATACTCCACTACCAAATACATTTGTTGTTACATGTTTTACATTACTTACTGAACGTAGGCTTATTAAGCACACGCCTACACATAGACAAAAATTGCGTCAGTGTCTGTCCGCCACAACTGTCTGTCAACTCAATGAACGTACTGAATAAAAATAGTCAATGCACAGTGTATATTACACAACACTGTCAGGGCTACTAGACCTACATTTGGTGAATATGCAGTGGCCCATCCACAACCAATCATTTTTAAGGAGAAAAATCTTCAACCAAAAACAACTGTTTTGAAAGAATCGAGTCATATATTTGCAATATTAGGTAAAATTTGGAATTTCATCAAACTGGTGACCGATGGATAGTTGACGACTGGAAATATTGTCCATCCTGTCAATTGTTACATTCACAAGATATAAAATTAGAGTGCCAACTGAAATGAACCTTACCCATCATATTAGAAACATAAATCTAGTCTCATTGTCCTTTTCACCCAATCTCCTCAACTAACATCTCTACCTAGCATAACCATCATTAATGTTGGTGGTTAAGTTAGTCCAATGGTTGAGAGCACAATTTTATGATTTCTTCAATCAGCGTAACAGTTTGCACAAACGAAAAAGTCAGGAGAAACACTGAATCAAAGCCGTGCAAAGGTCATCGCTAATTATTCAACGTCACTATCGATCAAGGATACTGCATATTTACCATAACTTCCACTGAGGCCCTAGCCTATGCCAGGATCACCTGTCTTCACTATCCTAGGCACATGGCCCAGCCCCCCATAGCATCCAAGAGGTAAGGTATGCCTAGATGCCTAACCCTACTAGGCCCAATTGAATACTGATAGGGACAAGGCATCGAGTTTGTCATAGGGCTAACTGTCAGAGTAGGGTGTGCCACATTAAATCAACTGGGCGTCGAAAAGGTCCTCTCAAAATCTTTTAAATCACACTGGCATCATCGACAAACAAAAATTTAACTGTAGTGGTCCTAGGCCACGCCAGATTGTTTCCAGACGTCAAGTGTCATCAGAACGACTTTCTGTTCATGATTTTGTAGGTTAGAAACTTATCCCTGCACACGAACGTAAATCAGGATGTATACATAGCAGTTCCTACATCAATGAAATGTCGGGTACAGAGGGAACTTGTTTTTAAAAGCTAGCCAAGTCACCTCAATAATAGGAAAATAAATTAGGTTCCTCAGAAAATGTTCTTACCCTCTTCTTGTTGGACGTCATTTTGCAATTTTTTCGAATTCTGATCTCCTAATTTTGTTCTATTTACAGCTAATCCACAGCCTTGTACGACGATTTAGTACGAAAACCAAACATATTATTCCGCGCTAACTACGATCGATCATCGTTGTTCGTTAAAATTCCCTGTAGATGTCGCACCAAGTCAGCAGCACAGCGTGTCCTTTGGCGTGCGTATCCAATAACTAATAGGTATTAGGAAAATCATTTTCCAAGTTCATTTAATCCAAGGAAAAGTAAACAAATATGACAACTAGGGCTAGTACATCTCTCTCTCTCTCTCTCTCTCTCTCTCTCTCTCTCTCTCTATATATATATATATATATATATATATATATAGCGCATATTGCATCACGACAAATTCTTATTTTTTCATCCTGAATTTGGTGTTTTATAGTAGATATTTATAAGATATATTGATTGAAACTACCGCACGCTAAAAAGAATTCTTAACATTAAATAGTTCAAAACTCCGTTGACATAATGTATTATGCATAAAGGTACCCATGAAGAACTGCAATTTTTGGTGATAAAGACATCAAACACTTTCAGTGGGTCGCTAAGAAAACGAATCGCCCATAACCCTTGGCCAAAAACTTTTATATATAATTTTGAAACAATAAAAAGACACAATAAATTAAATTGGTCACAATGCGCGTTATCACAATATTACCAAATAAAGATAGGAAAAGAATTATTAAATGAGTCGCCCGTCCAATATATATATTATTTTTATCAACATCGAAACTTGATACAAAATCATTGTTTCCGAATTGAGGTTATTGATGAAAGGTAGGATCGTTCGGACGGGGCACCATGAGGGCGATCTTACCACCCCAAAAAACAACTAAAATAAGATAAAACAGAAAATCAATCTTGATTCTTGAGGTAAAAATGTGGGGATTTCCTAATGGGAACATAGCTAGAAAGTACGTTTTCGTTTCACGAAAGAATGATGTGTTTTTGTCTGTAGGCATTAGTAATAGCTTCCTTTGTCTGTGGTAATAGTATTAGGCATAGGCCTATTATGTCTCAAAATTTAGAAAATTATTACCAAATATTGACGCATCGCCAAATAAAGAAGCACTATCTCATACGCTCTTGAATTAGAAAAACATTGGAAGTATTGTTTTTCGGTGACTAATTTATTGATACAGGATATGTGATAATATATTTTTTTTTGTTCCCGTTGGAACGACTGATGATCTGATTGAATTTCAAATGTGTATACCTTACCTAAGTTTATGTTGTAAGCTCCATAGTTATTGCTGTTGGTAATAAAAAAAATATACAATGAATTTTGAATATCTTTCGCTTCACGACACAGTGGATATATGCAATGTTATTGCAGATTAAAAAAAAAAGGTTTAAAAAAATCATGAATTCGTTTATTTCAATAACCGGTGCAGATTTGAATTGAAATGGGAATGTGGAAAAATGTATTGACCGAACTATGAAGTTACTTGTATAATATATTCATAATAGGTATAAAAACAAATGTGGAAAAGAAAAAAATGATGAAACAAACAACTAACGGACACCAAATATTTTTTCATTCAAAATTCAGTGAAGTAATCGTCGAAGTACCGAAAGTTGTCCTGCAATGGTTACCTCATTACAATTAGTTATGTTATCAATTGTGTATTAACTATTCGATCAGAAAATGTTAAAATTGGTTAATATGTTCCAAGCTGTCCTTGTTAGCTCAGTAAGCTGAGGCACACTTCAGTTACTGAAGTAATCGTTGGGCGTGGGTTCGAGTCCCGCTTAAGGCATGGGTTTTTGTAAATGTCCATTCACCTTTCATCACTTCTTCTTTTCATTATCACCCACTCAACCTAGCTTTTGGTGGGGTCGTTAAGCAGCATAAGGCCTACACACAAAAAACAAATCCAGGTATATATACCTATATATAACAATAGCCACGAAGAATATATATATATTTTTAACAATAATCAACATTATTGGACTCATATTTGGAAATTGGAAATCACGTCTGCAGAATTGCACCCAACACATATCCCGTGGGACGGGTAGAAATCTATGCATAGACTTTTGACCACCATAACCAAACCAAACTGAATTCGGTCAATATAAGATAATAGACCTTCACGAAATATTGAATGTCATATGCACTCAAAATTATCTTTATTCAATGTTATTTATTTATCTTTTGGTTTTTGATATGGTTTTTTGTCGATCTTATCAAGTCAGTTCGCAAACACTAGATTCTTACTTGCACTCGGAAATATATTTCCCTACCTTGAAACGTGTTATTATTTCAAATCTCTTATCATTAATTTGCATCTGTATTTATGTATAATCTCATCTGTATTGAAATATGTTGAAACGAAAAAAAAAGAATAAATATTTCGATAAAATTGTGGTATCTCAAGATTTTTCTCATAAAAGAATATCCAGACATTTACTAATTTATTTTACGTTAAACTGTATTGGGAGTGAGTGAATCTTGTATTCTACGTCTAAAAGTTAACTGCGTTAGTAAAGACGGCTCCCCAGGTAAAGGCGAATAATAGATCATGTCTCATGCAATGTATGAACAAACACGCGATACTAGAGACCCATCATCTTAATCCGGCTCCACCATAGCTTTCTGGTAGCCAGACCTGACCATGATAAGTCAATATCTTAAGTGGTGTAGGTTTTACTTTACTGTAAGTAGCCACAGTTACAAATTTTAACAAACTTTATCTGCGATGTTTGATGAACGAAAACGATTCAATTTGTTTTTCATGTTTTCAAATGAATCCATTAACTTTAATATTATTGTACGATATTCAAGCGCATTGCAGAGTACAGGAAGGATGAGTCGTCCCCGTGGCTTAGTCAGCTATCGCAGAAACTGAAGACACGTTGGGCGTGGGTTTGAGTCCCGAATATGGCATGGGTTTTTGTAAACATCCTTTCACCCATCATCACTTCATCATTTCATCATCACCCTCTCATTCGTACCCCCGTATAACCTAGCTGTTGGTGGGTTCGTTAAGGGAAGAATAGGGATGTACTTGGATCCAGGAGAGGTCTCGAACATCCCGTGTCCATAGTGGTGTGGCATAGGGGACCGTCGCTCAGAACCTCCTTCTTTCGTGGATACATGTAGGCCAATATATTCGTTCTGAAATATCTCCGTGTTACATATGAACTAATGAATATTAATTATACTTGAAAAATGTATAAATGTATTTATACATAATTACATATATGTATATGCATAAGCTTTATTAACAATCAACTCAATCATTTAACAATCAAAATGATATAACGATCATGCTCAAGTATGGACCCTAACTTTTAAATGATTAAATTAAATTCATTCAATAGAATGTAATCATTTAAATGATATACAATGACTATTATATTATTTATAATTCCATCACTACAAATATTATGATCAGGTCTATGTTATCATGATTGTATTGTACTCATGAAATTAGTTTTATGATTTAAAGGTTTTCCATTTTGATGATTGTTAACTAATCTATTAAAAGGCTCGATCGTAATATCATTGGTGCAAAATTGCCTTATTTAGCACGTAATGGTTAACTACTTTCTACCTAGTAGTAATAATAAAATCTTCTATTGATTCAACGATAATTGTCGGATTAAGGGGGTGTTAATCACCAAATTGTCCTGGGCGTATCACTCGAGATGTGCTGTGTTTGCCAGGCACAACACCCCCTAGCCATCTTCAACTTCTTCTGGATCCAGCCTCTCCACATGTTCCCTCCATCTTTCCCTATCTTCCCACCATTATTGCTCTTCACTCTCTCACGATTATCTCTCTTCTTCTACATCTCACCTTGTCACGTCTACCCATCTGGTACTTGGTCTTATTCTCTATCTCTTTCTTCCGACTGCTCCTTTCTGTTACTCCCTACTTGGTATTTGCGTTCGTCCTTCATGTCCGTACCACCCATTCTGCAGCTCAATCTCTTTGCTTTCAATTCCCGGCTTATTATTGCACTCCTCAATTTATCTATTTTTCTTAACCTCATCACATTCATTAAATAGTTCATTTCTGAAGCTCGCAGTAGTCTCTATTCCAGTCCTCCAATCGGCTGAATCAACGTAAGTATGTAAGTGAGTATGAACAGGATAGGCCTAATAATAACACAATAATATAAAAAAGTTCGTGACTTACTTTCCGAAATATAATCAGTCATAATTTAAGAAATATTGTCTGTCTATCAACCTGATAGCTATGATGAAAACTACGCTTTTCTTAATTGGATTGAGATCAATAAACATTTAGCGCAACATAATGTTTTTGTTATTTTTATATTCTAGATCCAATATTGAATGCTAATTATTCTGTCACTACAGGAATACATATAGTTCCTAATTTCGCTTGATAGTAATCAGTATAATTCTTTAGGAAAAAATGTCATTTCTGACCAAAAAGTAACTAAGCAATGGGAGTTATATTTCATGAATATAAATTGAAATATATACTCACTTTCTGTGACAAAGGTGATTAGACACTATTCTGATAAAATATATGAAAATGAAGTAATATTGAAATGTATTTTTTGACCAACTCGGTCCACTCGATGGAAGCCTACTTGAAGTTTCTACCAACACAGACTTCCACGAGACCACAAACATGACAATACACGTCCTATCCTCATGCTAACCTCTCGAATTCCGATATCACTGTAGAAGAAAAGGAACAAATCAAATGTAATAATTATGTATACTACATCAGAGGTACTACATATTATGTCATATGTGATAACAATATTATTAAGAAAATTTATTTTATTTATGTATGAAAAATGAAAACATTATTACAAAAAATACATTTGTGTTTGACTAGAAAAAATATGAATGAAAATAATGTACATAAAATAATTATACTAGGGCATATATTATACACTTTTATAAGATAGTAAAATAACATAATAATATCTCAGTTGCCAAGTATTGTACATAAAATAAAATAACCTATATTGAGCAACTTTATTCACATAGGCAGTTTTTGTTTGTAAAATCTTAGTCCTAACTAAATTGGTCAACAAGCTTGGAACCGTAATAGAAGTCTAGGCATGCATAAAATTATTCATGTTCATCAATTCCTGCAAATAGATAATTTGTTTATCAATCAATTATCCTTATTATTAATTAAATAGTAATAATTAATTCATTAGTTACTTTTGTTGAATATTATAGAAAATGAGATGGTTCTACAATATTGTGAGCTTTTATACCAATGCAAGTAGACTAAAGTTAATAGTTATTCAAGTTTAAATTTATGCGTGGCTATACTACAGAAGCCTACAGACTAAAGCTATATATTAAAATATCATTGTCGGTTGACGTATCGTCGTTGGGAGAAATGTCATTACATTTATAAAACTGTATAATTACATATTGTCTCGGACTTGTTGGTGAGGGTTAGACTGGGGACAGACATGGGAGAGGCCATCTCAATAGAAGACACTTGATGAAGTAAGGCACTGTCTGGATTTGTTCACTGAGCCAGTATAACCTATAAGGCACCAGTTAAGGATAAGATAATTCATCTACATCTGATTCTCAGTACTCTAATTATAAGTCTTCTCAAAAGATAGACGAAACGAAACAATTTGTATCAAGATTGAAAGGAAGACATTGCCAGAAATAAGGCAAATGACCGAAGGCGAAGTTATTTCCACAAACTAATTGAGAGCGCCGCAAAATCTACACATAACGCATCAAACCTGCAGAAGACTACCCAGAACTAGAAAGTCGCGTCGATAGTTTGTTGCTTGACCCTTTCTGTCCGCTCACTCGGTCTGTTCGCCATCCCTCTCCGTACTCGTGGCACAAGATTCCTCGCTGCCCGAGTCCCCACATGAGCGCAAAGATGATGAGGGTAGGCCCTTGTTGGCTGAGCCGCATGCAGCACAGAAGCCATGAGACGCGATCGGATTCGAGCTCGAGGCTAAATACACCTTGCCGCAGCGGACACATTCTTCTTGAGGGTCGCCTGCACCCAAAAACAAAACACATCACCCTCATTAACGAAATATTATACGAAGGTGCAGAGAATGTTTTAACGAGCAGCATGGAAACGACACTGATCATTATGGTCCTGGGGAACGAATGAATGAACTACGCGATGGTGTGGATGGATTAATGAAACCAGTGGTGGAAGTACATTGGTCAAAGCATTTGGCCTTGACTAACGATAGTCTATAGCTAGCTACCTGTAGGTGATTGGTTTTTCTAATGTACATTCGATCAAGTAGAAATACGGTAATAAAATCAGTGAATCAGTACTTTAATAGCTTAATTATATTGGAATTGCAGAAATGTTAGTTCATTTGTGAGTTGAAATTTATGAAAGTGATTCCTGAATCAATCATTATTGGAAAAGGATTGTTCAATGTAAGTCCGTACAAACTGAGTTTTAGAATAAAATTGACTAGTAATTTTTTTCAAGATTATGTATTGCCAATTAGCATCGGTCTATATTGTGTCTCTTGATGATACAATGGTAAAAGAGGACATCTAAATACTGATATTCTTGGTTGTAAAGTAAGTAAGGATCGGGAAGGAGAGAGGACATCCTTATTCCCTATCCCTACAAGGTTATGAACTCTCATAGTCGGCAATAACTTACAATATCACGGGAAGCGAACATAATTAGTTTATTCATAAAGGGATCTAACCAGGACGAGGACTGAGTACTAGATTTTATAACGTGAACTGGAATGATGGCTGTGGCACTGATGAGAATCTTCAACGTTTAAATATATTTGTCATAACATCAATTAGACTAAGGGAACAAAGAAAGAATTAGGTGTATATAGGCCCTATATATATATATATATATATATATATATATATATATATATATATATATATATATATATATATATATATATATATATATATCAAAGATATTAGACACGTTCTTATACCACAACCAATTATGCATAATATATATTATACTTATAATTATTCTTATTCGAAGATTTAACAAAAAAAGTTCCATAGTGGCTAGCCCCCTTGCATGCATTAGTCTAATACTTGATCTGCTTTCAGTCGCATTCGCCATCCAGGTGATATTACCGGTTTCATATAGCAGTGCTCTGATTAAACTTCTTTCTCTACCCGCCATGTAGCTCGGTGTTGACGTTGCGATCGGACGTTCGATCCTATACCTCACTACAGACTGTCGGTGGTTTGAACCCTTCAAACCAGCTTTGCCCTGAGAAGTGTATGTGTTGATCACACTGGTCGGCTTCGTACGGTCATTTGCATGGTACGGATAAGGAATTGAAGGTAGTAACAGCAACACTGATTGAGGTGTGGTGCCTTCTTGGTTAGAAAAGATATAGGCAGTATTTATAGGTGGGCCTGGTTATAGTCTCTCTCTCTGTCTCTCTCTTAGTCTCTCTCTCTCTCTCTCTCTCTCTTTCTCTTATACACACACTCTTCTACTAATCGCAATGAAAGAACTAATTAATTCATAATCTACTTCATTCTTGATAGGGCCTCGAAAAACAACGAAGAGCTTCTGTCCATACGTGCGGATGAACTAAATCTCGAGCGTGTTTCTTTTAACATTTTTTTTTTTAAGTTGCAAGTTTTTCAACAAGGGTCGATGTCATTTGGCTATGATACATTTCACAGTTGTTGTTAATTATATGTGCTGCCATCTTCGATATAGTTACATTAAGAGACCGCAGGCGACTAAGGGGCGGGTACGCTTTCACGTCGTGAACTTTCATGATCGTAATTTTTAAAATATCAATTTGATTTTGGGACGTTTTGTCAATAAATAAATTCGCCAATACATAATTTCGATAGAATACAATTAACCTGATTTTGACATAAGTACGCGTAAGACGTGAGAAGTGCGTTGCTAGAATGTACGCGAATGATTATCTCATTAAATATATAAGATACAAATCTACAAACTTGAGAATAGGCCTAATTGAATAAAACAGTTAAATACATTATACTTGCATGAATGTATACATTTCTACAGACTTATTTTGTAAGACTTGACACCATCATACAAACTCCGTGATCTCGATGTTGCAGTGAAAAATACTAGAAAAATGACAAATTCGACACTATTTCTAACCGCCAATTTACAAATACATCGAAGAATGAGTTATCGATTGAAATAATTAATGAGAGAATAATCTTATAACTGAGGAGAATTTCAGATATGATATAGTTTTTATATTTCCTCAATATCAGAGACCACCTCAAACTTCTAAACAACACCGTATACAGGGAATAAGCTAGAACATAGTGGAGGTGCCGAGTTCAGAAGCGCCACACATATTCAGACGCAAGGAGAGACGAAGCTTTTCTCTTTTCCAAAAATGGCATAGGTTGGAAGATATAGACCCACCAATCACCATCCTGTCATTATTATACGCCAACAACCAGGCGTTGTCATTACCTACGCTGTTAAACCACAAAACATTAAATAAATTAAAAGGCACAAAACAAAACTTAAAAGAAGGTTTTTTTGGTACCGTTTCTTTTTCTAACAAGGTTTCGTGCCGAAGGTTTTTCCAATGGAAGAAATTCGGGTTCATTTCATTTCGCGAGTAATATCTTATACGATAAAGATGATTAGTTGCTCTGCTTCATTATGAACTTCACAAGATTCTAATCAGTGTACTATAAAACACTCTCATTGGTAAGATAACTTCTCCTATAACATTAAGTGATGTGAGAGATGTCGATGGTAAAAAGCTGAACATCTTCTACTAGTTGTCAGTTGTACTGTCAGTATATATATATAGCTCTTAGCCGTTCCCATTAGTATCGTCCAGGTATATGTCCAAGTGTGTGTGTGTGTGTGATTTAAGTGCATGTGTCTTGACGTAATCTTTCATTCAATTGAAGGAAAGAGTATAACAGCCCAAAAGGTATTGTAATTTTGGAGGAAATAAAATATATATTGTTATGATTGAGGGGGGTTGATTTATAGATGTGATGAAATTTTTATTCGTGAATTTATGATAGGCTATCTGAAATAGGAGGACTATATTAGGATCGAGCCTATTGGTAATTAAGGGAACAGTATAGATAGAACTTTTACATAACAATATTCGACAGGGGAAAAAATTTAGCCATCAAGTTTTGACAAAACTAAGTGGGGCACGAGAGTCAACTATTCATGACTAATTGATTTAATTTACTCTGTGTAGATTCAAAATATTTGATAAATGCATCTCCGAATTAGGCCTACATATTTGTCCTCCAGGACTCAGCCTTTTTTCTCAGTCGATCGTGACGTAGACATTACTTGATTCTGTTTACGTTTCTTCTATACAGAATCGGTAATGCCTACGTCATGCCTCATGGTCGCTGGAGGACCAAAAAAATTTTTAATTTCTGAAATTGAGAGGCTGATTTCTATTTTTCTAAAAAATTATGAAAATAAACATCGTTATTATTCGTTAAAATCTATTTTTTGAGTTGTGAATACCTATAAATTTACCCAACTATTTCTTCTAGCGCGCTTTCAGTGTCGATGTCGTTCTAAACATAATACTATTGACAGTAGAGAGCAAGATAGACTGGTGTGAGAGAGAGAAAGAGACTCATTGTGTGTCAAACTTGCATGTTTCATGTATCTATGACAAGACTCACCTTCATGTGTCTTCAGATGAGCTCTCAGGTTACAGGCCAGAGCAAACTTCTTCAGGCACAATTCACACGCGTGTGGCTTGTCACCTGAAAACAAAGTCACCATCATCAATAGAGTTGCAGTAGGCCTATATGTATATAGTCTATATATATATATATATATATATATATATATATATATATATATATATATATATATATATATATATATATATATATATATATATATATATATATATATATATACATGTATATATACATATATGACGAAGTTATGACTCGAAGTTATGTTCTCGCGGATTGGGTGAAATGTTGCGTCGCTTTCTCGGATTGACTGCGTTTACTATTTTGGGATAGAATTGCGGTCCCATTCGGGACCTTGTCTTCTCTGCCAACGTATCGGTACAGGAAGTGACTTGCCATCTTCAAGGATTCTTCCTTACAGTTCGGTGAACGTAGTTACTCGAACGAACGGATATATATATATATATATATGTGTATATATATATATATATATATATATATATATATATATATATATATATATATATATATATGTATATATATATATATATATATAGGCCTATATATAGGAATTGCGAGTTGAATGAATGAAATACGATATGTTGAACCAATGATTATTCATGACTCATAACTGAGTAGGCCTATATTCAGAGTTATCGATGAGTTTAAATTTTGAGATATCATACCTTCCAAATTTTGACGCATTTCATTTAAGGGTGCTTTTTGTGCGTGATAATTCTGAGGATTGTGGTCACGTTTTGAATGAGTGAAACGAATCTCATTTGTTTTCAATAACGGATCAGGAATGCATGAACTCAAACATGAGTATTATTTTAAATTCACATGTATGAATAAAATTATTACATTTACTTATAAATACCATCAATCTACAGAAGAATAATGAATAATTTTTGTCTTATAAGTACCGAGCATTGCAAGGAATAGACTATAAAGATCAACACTATAGCTGCATACCAGGCTTGTAAATGCATGATTTATTACATTATGCTGCATAATTTTAAAAAATCCAATACCATTAATAACAGTTGGAGTTCTTCAATAAGCAAATTTATTGCGCAAGCTGCAAATGCACATTTAGATTTAGTTTTACATTATACAGAATAATAATTGTGAGAAATGGGCGTGAACCGTATTTGATGTAAGAAACAAACGGTTGCAACGGACATAAACGTGGTATACGCCCTTGGTATATGTGGTGCTGTGTGTATATCTATGTTTATGTAGATGTATGAGTGCGCGCACGTTTTTTTTCTAAATTCATAACAAAAATGAAAAGAGAAGAGAAAAACAAACGATTGGTATAATCATTAGCATTTTCCACATTATAATCTATTTCATTTTTATTTGTGCATGTGGACTGGTTTTGCATCAGTGTGAACGGCCCTTGGCTCCACTGCTCGGCACTGACACTGCGCCACTGATACACCTGCCCCACCTGCGGCAGATCATAATATGACAAGGGTGCTACAACAGGTTGCGGGACAGCAGAAAAAAACAAACAATTTTTTGATATTATTTAAAATGTCAGCTAGATGGTTTCTTTGATATAATAGCCACAGTACTCCATTTTCCGGTAATGAAATCGGCTATTGATTAAATCGGGATAAGAAAAGATTCTAGTGGAAAAACAAATAGAATGTTCCATCAATAGTTTTGGAACCAGAGCATAAAATCAATGGAGCATGCTCAATATATTCATTAATAGCTGGTTTCTTCATGTATAGAATATATATATATATATATGTTTTGCTACCAATTAGATGTATGTGCATAATGTATGCATAAATGTAGATTTAATATATTAATTTAATCGAGCTATTTAATCGTATACCGGTAATAATTATACAATTCATACGCCCTTAAGAATGTCCTCTCGTGATACTTGTCGTTTCTCTAACAAATCTCTTGATTTTATTGTCGTTCCAATACGTGATAGAGAATCGTTGGATGGTTCGGTTTCAACTTTTGAGAATGTTCTGATTAATATTGGGTAAGAAGGTATAGCGTTTTGAGCTACTTCTTGAGCACAACACAATGGAAATCATGATCAGAGTGAATTATCGATTAAAAGAACTGTATTCCTTATTGTGAAGGATGGATATCAGTAGAAGAAACATCAAATGAAGTTCCAAGATCAGAATATGTTTTGTGAATATCTTAGAGACATTAGCTGAACATATTAGTTCTTAATTGAACATATAATTTGCAATTTACATTCAATTTTATGAATATATGCTCACAGTTCTCTTCGAACATTATTACAACGTGAAAACTCATGCTTGGTTACTTCCCATAATCAGTTCGAACTACAGAATGATCGAAAATTAATTGTGTGATTTTTTCTTATGATTGTATTCAAAGACGAACGAAACTCAAAATTTATTTTCCCCTTACATTTAACATTGACTTTGAAAATTACTGAAAATTAAACAAATTCTTGCAACCACCGGAAAATTGTACTTTGTATTCCCAAGGTTTAAATAAATTTTAAATAACTACTACTACTACTACTTTTAATTTTCTACATATTTTAATATTTTCAATCTATATTATTCTTATGTATAAAATCTTAGTATACCCGCAGACAAATCAACTTTTTGTGACTGATGCGGAAAATTGTACGGGAAAAAACTATAAATATCTAAATTCAGCTATATTATCGAAAACCGACCGAGTGTGTCAACAAGAAAAACCAAAGAAAAATCATTATTTTCGGTAAAATGTTTTCATTCGATTATCCACGATTCGAACAAGATGTGGTCTGGATTGAAGCGCTGTTCAACAAAGGTATATACAAGTAATCGTAGCCGGGAAAACTATACGGAGGCCGCTCCCGTCATACAAGCGCACCACACCGCACTTGTATTATGTAAATAGATGGCGAACTCGGAGTCGCAGGAACAACTTAATGTCTTGATTTATTCTATCTTGTAAACTGCTATGTAAATGCAATTGAAGGCGGTGCAACCTGCACTAATCCAAACTGCATGGCTGATCGAACCATGCTGATCGGCTGATCACTTTCTTGAGAACCGATTTCAATCAAGTATTAAATCTTATGCGAGAGAGGGGACATCTTGGATACATTCTTGTATACGTTTACGCCTGCCTTATACAAAGAAAATAGGGTAGGTATATATCTATTTATATATATATATATATATATATATATATATATATATATATATATATAAATATATAATATAATATATATAATATATATATATAATATAGTGTATATATAATATAGTGGACCCACATCTTATAGATGGCTTTTCCATCTTTATCGAAGAATATATCATTATCTAAAAGACGATGAAGGATAAAAAAAATCTCTCGTTTTCCAGTAAGTGAGATGAGAGTAATAATTAATGATGATGAATGTTGTTTGCTTAGCGACCCCACCAATAGCTTGGTTATACGGGGGTACGAATGAGCAGATGATAATGAAACTATATGAAGTGATGATAGGTGAAAGGACGTTTACAAAAACCCATGCCTTATGCGGGACTCGAACCCACGCCCTTCGACTCGAACCCACGCAACTTATTGTGTTTCCTTACTTTAATGTTTCAGATTGAGGTATGGTTAAATTTTAATCGTACGAATCGTAAACTTGTGAGGGGGGGGGGGGGGAAGGGGGAGGATTTCGTAGTTCAAATTCATTGTTGTATTTTAAAATAATATTCAAGCAATAGACTCATAGTAGGAACTGATAGACAGTGAAATTGATAGTAAATAACCATTTCTCCACATATATATACACATAAAATTATAGTTCTGCTGGAGAAATATTTTATTTTTGAAATTTACATTTTTATTTACACTACATGTAAGTGTCGAAACGATTGTTCCAGATGATTATGTGTAGATAATATAAGTTATTCTTTTCTGTGGATGGTACTCCAATTAAAAACACACTCTCTCTCGACCGCAAACTATTTTTATAAATATGTAGGCTTACATTATTATAGAGAACAGTGATTGACTTCCTGATTTTATTCGTATAGATATAAGTACGATATACAGTGTAGGTAGCAGTAGATCATATTTATGCCATATTTATACTCATGACGTATATCACTCACTCAGAAAAAATGATAAACTCTTCGATTGCTTCGATTGAATTATGAACATTGAACTACATAGAAAACACTAAGAAATCGATTAAGGGACGTCTATAATAATGCATGTTTAGTTTGCCGCGACCAAAATCGTCCGTCTATTCCACCTGCTGTTACTTGATTTCGGGGTATACTCTGATTTCTGTCTATTGCGTATTGAAGCAGACCACGCCTAATTGATTGATTAGGTAGGTATACCCTCCATCGGGGATAATCTCAGAGAGTGATCTAAAATAGCATAGCTTAAGCATGGAGCACCGGCTACAGCATAGCATACCTAATCAAACTTTTATTATTTCTCATTCAAGTTTCGTTGATAAAGTTGCCTATTAAAACCGTGGAGCCAATTAATAGTGGTATAGAGAGGCAGCTAGAGCCAGGGTAGAACCATTGTTTAGCATCCAACGCACCGATGGGGCCCAGTTATCAAAGGCAGTTAAAGCAAGTATAACTTTAGAACCTGATTAAAAAAATAATTGTGTAAGTTAGATAACTACATACGATAATATGAAAAGATATATTTTTACAATTATTCAGTGGCATCTTTCAAGTGCATATTCAGTAACGAAACGGGTTTGAATCGTATCTTTAAGAAATCAAGTAAGAAAAAATATATAATCTGAATGCAGTTAAGAAAAAAGAAAGTCTTCAAAAGTGAGAATGAGACATTAGATTTCAGAATATAAAATTCCACATTATGTAGTTTTAATTGTTTCATTTGATCTCAATGTAAAAAGGAGAGAGTCAAAGAAGAATGAAGTATTTTTCCCTCTGATTAGCGATAATAAATGTTGAATAGAAAGATATGGGATTCGAACCTACACAACGGCAGTCCAATACCACAGGCCTACAACTTGACAATTAATTAAGAGAGAACTAGCCTATGTTAGAGATAAGATCTGTAGAAGTCATCAAGAACAACGATCGTTTCCAATTGGCGTATTGTCATGTCATTTGTAGTAAAAGTTTCTGTTGAAACCGCGGTAGCTGCCGCAAGGGGTGAACTATATCTTGAAAAGAATGAAGCAAAGAGAAGAGTCGTCTACGTATTATAAGCCTATAAGGTATAGTCTGAAGTGGTTCCAGCACGCTATGCAGAATGCAGATCCAGTGGCGTCATACAGTAGCATTTATACCAAGTGGGTACATGTCCCGATCTTTTAGTAAAATAATTTTAAGAGAGTCATTAATATATGTAGACCTGTATAATTAATAGCAAAATCATTTGCTAAATAAACAAATTACAATACAATACAATTTTAAAACTAGTAATAATATAGAAAAAATGTTGTTGGTCACAATAAAAATATTGAAACTATCTACTCGAATGAATTAAAGAGCTGAAATACGAATTGAGCGAGACTGGACTTTTGAATATTTGTTATACAGAATTATCCTTAAATCTAACGAATTAGGATCTCATTAAGTGCATTTAACCAATTCGTATGAATAAGTAAGTTGTTATAGCGAGCAGGTATTCTTTAATTATGCTTTTCGTAAATTAACGTTCATGTTAATTGTTAATTAATTCAAGGCGATACAAAATGTAAATGGAAGATTTATGAATTACATCTTAATTATTTCCAATTCACACAAACACACATATATATATATATATATATATATATATATATATATATATATAAATATTAGCGTGTGTGTAAGTGTATATTGAAAAACTTGAACGAATCTACGTAAACCTCACATTTACAAAAATAGTTGATTACGGTTATAACTTGATTCTAAAAAAGAGAAGTATGAACATATGATCAAGTGAGGTCACATAAAATTACTGTCAACACTTATTTTTTTGTGGGGGGGGGGGGGGGGAAGGGGGACCATATATTCCATCGTAACGCCACTGTAAATAAAAAGAAGCTCGACAAGAATTCCAGTAGGCTATGTTTGGTTGATTCGATGGATCAGATAGTCTAATGGGTAGAAGTAATGACAGGGTATGCTAGTCGCCTCGCGAGCGGGGCAAGAGCGGGAGCCACTATCAGTATATAACCACTACCAACTACAGTCTATAGGTCTTCAACAGCTAGTATGGGTAATAATTGCTGTGATTATTACTCTCGCAAGAGGACGTGAGTGGAGAGTAAGAAACAGTCCCTCAAAATAAGAGCAGTATACTCGTAGGTAGAAAAGATGGTAGACCCTCATCATGAACTGTTGGACAATGAAAATGACAAATTTAGTGAATTTTATATTTAAATTTTGAATTTAATTATTTTGGTATAGAAAATTTTTATGACAGAAGATTTTTTTATGAATGTGTATTACTGAAGGTACTTAAACAATAGGTGATTTTGGTTCTCAACAATTTAAATATAGTTAATTTATATATTTTTTTCTCTAAAATTGAAATATATAATAGTAAATTTTTCTACATACAGATAAGAGTAATACGGTTTGATTTAATTATTCTAAATTGATTAGGACTAGTTGTAAAGATTAAATAATCTTGTACAAGATATCACCGTCTTCATCCATATACCGTATATGCTTATACCGTTTGATGATTTGAAAGAAGCCCTATACTTATATAATCCTTAATTTCTACTCATATATGCAAACTAGGATATGTAAACGACGCTGATGAAGGACTACTATAAGAAGGTAGCGACTACTGTCCAGATGCCTGCCTGTTTTGTCGATAAATCCCTTCCCATAACGTAGCTAGCTAGTAGCTACCGTCTGAATAATCTAACTGGCTATATGTGTATGTGTGTGAGTGTATGTGTGTGTGTGTAATTAATACCTGGAGGCTAAGGTAGAAACATATACACAGTGGTAGCTGGGCTGGATGGCTAGCTGCAATCATCTAGATTCTAGAGCTAGATAAATCATAAGAACAAAGACGAGAGTGAACCACGCACTGGCACTCGTCCGGTTTTGGTTTGCTCGCGCGATCGCTATTACACTTGACACCCATTCAAAAACAACATATCGAATGGTGAACGAAGTTATAAATTACATTTCTGATCCAGTGAATCAATATCCCAACTATATATGTATATATTAATGTATATAAACATTCTGGTATGACACATTTTCAATTCGGTACAAGCCCAACATGGGCGATAAACAACAAAAACAATCATCCCATCTTGGATGGAGTTATACCTACGTTGAACGATAATCGACTACACCTGCTTGGAGTCTAGAGCTATTTTTTTTTAATCAAGTTCACAAACAAGAATTTTCATTGATTCTGTTTGATACAGTACAAACACGTTCGACATAAGAACAAACACTATTGGCGTGTGCAAAATGCAAAATTTAAATGTAATGATACAACTGAGTATTGATCAACCATCACCGATGTTCTTATTTGAAATAATGAACAATTTTCTTGAAAATGTAGATATAATTGAAAATGACAAAATTTCAAGTAAAACTATGGAGATAGTTTCAGATTTGGTCGATTGCACACTATATAGCTGAGCACCAGAATTTCTGAAGGCTATTCTCTTCCTACGCGATTAAAAAATACCAAAATTTGAATGTAATAATACTACAGAGTACTGATCAACCATAACCGAAGTTCTTATTTGAAATAATTTTTGGAAAATATAAATATAATTGAAAAGAAAGAAATTTAAAGAAAAACTCTGTAGATAGTTACTGATTTGATTTACTACGGCTGAGAACCAGAATACTGAAGATTATTCTCATCTTACGCGATTAAAAAAATACCCTCTGGAGATCAAAAGCTATATGTTAAACTTGCAGATAATATCACTCACCAGTATGGAGGAATAGATGATTCTTGAGATTCGTGTGCTTGCTGAAGCCTCGGTTACAGATATGGCATTTAAATGGCCAGGAACCGTTGTGGACATACATATGGCTCTTGAGATCTCCCGGAGTCGGGAATGACTTGGAACACAAGCCACATTTGTGAGGCTTTTCCTGGAACAGTTCAAGGATGACAAGTGTTAAGCAGATTATTGGGACACGACAACAAACGGGAGTCGATTTAGCGAAATATCTGTTTTTTTGGTGATAACTTCTGAACGGTATGAGACATCAAAATTCTAGTACGGAGGAAACACAGCTTTTTTAATACCTTCTAGATGGTATAAGTTATAGCTATTCAACTCAAATCATATAATTGTCAAGCGTATAGGGATAAAAAAAACATTTTTCAGCCCTATACGCTTGATAGCTATGTTACATGATGAAATTTAGTTACATGATGAAATTTTACACTTTCTAGCAGGTATTAAAACTAGCTGTGTTTCCTCCGTATTGGGATTTTTATATCTCATACCGTTTGCAGTTATCACCAAAAAACTGATATTTCGCTAAACGTGTTGGAACACAGTTTGCACAATATTGTACAGGTGCCGGCGGACAATGTTTCAACCAAAATAGTATAAGCAGAATCTTGGGTCCAAATGAACACAAATTATTGATCACTTTATTTTCCATAAATTTATATAGCTCAATCATTTCATCATTCAATCAAGATCGTATCAAGATATATGCGGTTAATTTCCCAAAAATATGTATATATATATATATATATATAGAAGGATTTTTTGACAGATTCTCGAACAAAGCAGAAGGAAAAATCATTAAAATGTTGGGTACAGATTTTCCGAATCAGATTTCCTTTCCTCAAGTGTAAAACCATAACAATGAAAATCCTGAAAGAAATTGCCGTAACCCTATCTACGTAGAAGTAGCACGCAATTGTTCCAAGTCGAAGTATGAGAACTGAAGACGTACATTCTATTCTACTTGGAGACTTGAAGGAGACAGGTGCCTACGTAGCATGTGGCACTGGCATATTATATATCCAGGCTTATCTCCTATGCATCATTACAATTAGCTACAACCCAAGACATTCAAGCCCAACCAGTCGAGTCCACGTAAAGGACAAAAGCTTCTTCCTTGCTTCCGCACAGCTTAATGTGCACACCAGTTGCATGATTGGTATGGCCCTCCTTGCACATTTGCGTGCATATGTTATAGAATAAGAATAGAAGACTTCCATAATTCCCACTGTTCTTTTCTTATATATTGAATCTGTTGGATACTTAGTTCTGGCTGGGGTAACCATCTGGTGTATGTATTTGGAAGTCAAGCAAGGGAACGTCTTCCATATCGAACGATGAGGGGGTTAATATTATATTATATAAGAAAGATACGGTTCGTTGGCAATCACATTTCAAATTGAACGCTTGAGACTCTTTGTACCCCTGCCACCTCCCACCAATAATTACCCTCATTTGATAACCCTTGTTTCTCTTTCTTTCCTTCTCACTGAGCACGCCATCCAGTATGGCGATACAATAATAATACGCCAACATTACTTTGTACTTCACTCTTTGTCATTATTGTACTTTTTTAGGAACTTTTCTTCTACACTTTCCTTATGAATATAGACAGTCATTCTTATTATTACTGTCGTAAGTTGATTTAAAGGAAGATGATCAAAAATTTGATGTCCATGAACAGTCTTGGCATCAGTTTTTTTTTGCATACACTGAGACGACAGGTTGTTCGGTCTGATTATGTTTCTTGTAATTAGCGTCGCTATACCGGATGACAGAGTTCGAATCCCGTGGTTCAACTTCACCTCATATAGAGTGATTACAGTGATCAAGATAAGGGTATACCTGCGAGAACATTGTATATTTCACATAATCAAATGTAAAAATGCTTTGTTTATCGTAAACAGATAAAGCCATATGTCCATCATGTATAATTTTGGTAAATATATATTATTTTAACTGGTAATCAGTGAAAATTTGTACCATTGCTGGTACTCAATTATCATTTACTCGAGTATTAAGAATTGATCAAAAACGTTTTACCCATGAGAAATCGAACTAAATTATGTACTATTTTTATAGAATCATGTCGACGAAGGAATTAGTAAAACTAGACGACCTCTGCTATGTTTAGATATGTGCTCAGGCTGATCATCACTTAACCTTAACGTTTGTTTGATTTTCCCCCCTAAAGTGAAAACTCGAACCGACTAAAAACAAATTGCACCAAGTTCATAAGAACAGAAATTATGGAAAATGTAACAAAACAATACGATTTTAATTTTATAATTAGATTTTTATAGTCATGAGAAATGAAAACGAGTTTGCCTTCAGCTATCACTTTCCATATTTACTTAGCTCTCTGCTGTATACTGGGCAGTTGAACATTCAAAATGTAATTATTCATTCCTAAATATCATTAGCCTATATCCTGCATATATCGTCACCTATAACACAAATGCAAATTTGCCTTTATATGTACCTTTATATAATTATTTGGAATGTGAACCCAAATTTGAAGCTTTACAAAGTGTACCCCAACGTATAGACTAGATATAAAAAGGAATATACCATATGATGTGAGAATGTCAGATGTATAGACCTACGCATGTAAGATATACTATTCTATCGATTGTAAATCTATCATTTACGATTTTATGGCAGCTATCTAGGTAATTGTTTCAAGTAATGTAGCAACGCACGCTGTCTTAACTGAAGGAATGGTTCGATTTCCCCATAAAAAGTACGGATCAACCAATATTTTCGTTTTATTCACGTTTAATTAGAAAAGTCCTACGCTGTTCTCTCAATAATGATAAAATATCTAATTATTACTATGAATATGAATAAATCTGATGGCTACAGTTCAAAAGTACGAGATATAACATAGTGACATTTCAACCACTGCACCACCTGTCTTAGATTATCATTAACACGGTATCACCTTTACATCCTTTCATCCCCTAGCGAGTTTACAAGAGACCATCGACAAGACATATTATCCGATATACGAAAAGTCAAATTAACAAAACATAATAAACGAAATAAGTAGGCTAATAACCATAATCCGTATCTGTTCTAGATGATTCAGTATAGGGGGACTTCTCCTTATAAACCATATGTCTTAGTTCCATACTTCCGGTTCCGTTGTACACTCTTCACTTGAAACCGACAACTTATTCAAGAAAGTTATATTCCAATCTTACAGCTGTTATGATTCAATTCAATGAGTGTTTCAACGACTAATGAGCCATCATTTGATAGAACATATAACATGTCTATACTCGTTCATTTTCTGATAGAACCTTGATTATGATAAGACTGTTATGTTATATGATATGTGTAATGGAAAGAAATTAAAAATATATTCATTTCTGGAAAGAAAAGCATTTGTTGCCCCCTGGAACTGTTAAATAAATACTTGTTATGTAAAGGTACGCCTAAGCATGTGTGTGTGTGTAGTGTTCATGCAAAAAGTTTAAGAACGCACATAAAATATTGATTGGTAATATTCAACAGAGATCAGATGGTCAGTTTATGTAAAATGAGTATCCAGGTATATTTTGAGAAGATAAATGTAAAAATTGAAATTAAATTGATAAAATCAATTCACAAGCAAACAGGATGTTCATAAAATATGATTATATCGTACAATATTGAAAAAAATAAGTGAAGAATAATTTCAAAACGATGGAAATATAAAAAAAAATCAAATGTAAATCAATGGTCAAGGTCACTTGACCATTAATTACTGGTACATTTCAGTTCACTGTACCAGAAACGATTTATAAAATGTAAATGACTAATATAATCTAAATCGAAGATTGTAAATGGCCATCTCTGTTTTGACTAAGTAATGACTAACGAGTGACTCTTCCGTCTATTCACCTCTTAGGGAGGCAACCTGACTGCTTGGGATGGGGTATAACAGTCACTCGACGGCCACAACCTTCTAGCAGGTGCTTCTTCATTTTTATAGATTAAGAACAAGTTGCAGAAGACTCATATAAAACCAACCGTAAATTAATTCAATCGTCTCTTTCGTTCACTATAACCCATAACGATAGTGTAATGAAGTTCGTTTCAATCCACCTGCCCCATGTGAAAGAGTATTCGCATCTGCCCTCTCTTTGACCATCGTTTGTTCGTCCGTTTCCTCCGTTGGATTTCTCACGCTAGCCATAAGTCAAAGGCAGATACGTAAATGAGATAAGATGGTGAGTCGGATGGTAAAAGGGAGGAAGGAAGTCGTGGTGTAATTGGCAAGCATAAGGGGTGCTTTCTTATATATTTTAAGAGACGTTATGAATCGAGATAAAAGTCTTTCAACTTAGACATCGAGACAGGTGTTTTTGACCTCAATGACAAGTCCTGCGTGTTTTCTGAGTATTTTTTCGTTTGTTGTTTAGAAAATGTGAAGTTTCAATAGAAAAGTGTTGCCAGTGGGGTTTATAATTACCAATTAAAAAAGAGAATGATTGTTTTGACATTTTCCAGTACTTGGTTGATTATTAGTTAAACTGTCTCTGTATATGAAAGAAATTGTAAATATGTGTAACATATTATTTCCCTTGAGTTCATTTTTGTCAGAGATATCTAATTCACTTATTTTACATTTGGAAAAAATTCGTTGCTCTAGATAATTTGAGTCTATAAACGAGGGTTTCAAAAATACGAATGAAAAATACCGAGTATCGATTAACGAAGCAATCAGTTTGTAATAAGTAAAAATATAAAATGAACAGAAAAAGAGTTCGATAATTCAGCCAATATACTAATCATGCTTATATTCAGTTGATTTGATGACATTCCGTACGTAGATAAAGTCCTATAATATATAATAAAGAAAATCTCATCCAGACTAATTGATAACACAAAATGTTTGATCAGTTTTGAATGTAATTTTGAATGGCCGTACCACGAACCACGAAGTTATTGTCCATACGATACCGGCTACTAAACGGAAACAGCCCGTTTGAATTGAAACAGCTAAAAAGATATGTTCACATCAACGTACAGCTAGAAAAGCAAGCAAGCCAGCATCCTTTACGTATTTATTAATTCTAGCTTTAGGCCAATCCAGTTCAGTCAGTCTTGAGTAGTGGTAGCTATAATCCGATAAGACCAGGCCCGTCCAGAGCTCGTATGGTCTCTACCCAACATCTCATATCCTAGATGTTTTACAATCGAAACCAGATTTTGGTAGACTTTTGCTAGTGATAGTCGAAACATTTTATTTATATTATTATCTCCTATTTATATCATCTTTTTATTATCTATATTACGGCCTATAATATATTAGCTATTTATAATCTATTATGAGTTATCTTATTTAAATTATTGTTTGTGCTGGTAAGATCGCCCTTGTGGTGCCCCGTTCAAACGATCTCATCTCTCATCGATGGCCTTAGCTGGGGAACAATGATTTATTTGTATCAAGTTTGAAAAAAATTGTTATCAAAAAACAATTGTATCATCTCCAATTTGATTTATAAATCGAATAATAAGCCAAGGACGATTTAATATGCTTACTTGATACAGCAAGAATTCTTAAATTCTACTTATCAAGAATTAATATTTTCGGAGCACCAATCTTTAGATGAGGATAGGATTAAATGATATAACGTAGCTAACTTATATTCAGAATTGAACGCTATTTCAATATTTAATATTTCAATACTTCAAACCCTTCTCAATGATCTACCGGAGATAATTAACAAAATGTAAGGTGTTCCCCTTCGACCTTTATTGCCTTCGCTTTATTTTCAGAGAGCTACTGCCAGCCACGTATTGGGCACCCAATTCGACTAAACTGCATAAATCTGTGTATGTGCCTCATACGACACAAGCAACAATAGCAATAATGATAATAATAATAATAATAATAATAATGATAATAATAATAAATCTGATAATAATAATAATATTTCTATGCATTGATAGAACATGGCACATACTTTATGGGCCTATGGCCTATTCGTGTTGCACTGTTCGGAATTATGCTCCCGGGAGAGTGAGATAGATGGATAGATAGAGAGAGAGAGAGACCAAGAAAGAGGAATTAGAAGGCACAAAAACTCGTCTCTTTCTGCTGCTGGTGTTGTTTCACCCGTCTCCTAGTCTCTCTCTCTCTCTCGCTCTCTCTCTCTCTCTCTCGCACTCTCTCGCTCTCTCTCTCTCTCTCTCTCGCATGATGGTTCATGCCATGGACCTATGAGGAGCAGCCTTGTTACACGTAATGAGCTGGCCACTTCTAATATGACTGCATAGTGAATACCAAGCCGGTATTCTCTCTCTCCTCGATCTCTTTCTCGCTCACTTCTCTGTCTCCCTCTCCCTCTCTATCTGTGTCTCTCTCACTCTAATTGGATCACATTCCTTTCGGGCCCAGAGTAATGGGCCAATTAGATACAGTAGCATCATCTACTAACATCCATACAGCTAGAAGCGATACACACACACACACATACATATAATATATATATATATATATATATATATATATATATAATTTCAAAATTAACTGTACTGAAAATGTTGTAAATATGAAGGTGAAGGGTTGAGGAGAAGGAGGGGGGGGGGGGGGGGGGGGGGTGGGTGAGGGTGTGAATGAGCTGAATGATGAGCTGTCATGAGTAAGGGTCACGGATTCCAGATTTTTTTTATCAAACAGTTTAAAATATATAAGCATTTGAAACGTAATATATCACGAGTTGTGCTTCATTTCTATCTCTGGGCAAGTAGATACGATCTACTTATCCTGGGTGCAAGAATGAAAACTGTGAAGACTTTACGCCACATAACAGCTAACCCTTGTCTGAGAGAGGATTCGATTGACGATCGACTTCTAGTATTGTCGATGCACAGCTGTTTGAGCACTAGGTCAATGCGTTTGGAATATTTGAGATTTGACACTTACTCAAAATAATATTTCATAATTTAATGTTGGGTTAGGTTAGCTACAGTTATACAATTAATTTATGGGTCCAACAGTAGCTAACGTATAACCTTTGTCAAATCATAAAGTATAAGGTGGGTTATGATTGAGCGGTGACAAAACATCTTCGCAGTTCTGATTCTCGCAAAGGCGCGTAGGAACGGGGAGGGGGGGGGAATGACCCCCACTGATGTTCCTCACACCCTTCCCCATCCCCAAACTCTATGTGCCTAAAACTCCCCCCCCCCCCAATCAAATCAAAGTTTCTACGCGGCTGTTCTCGCATTCTACGTTCGTATCTCGGTGTGTCTTGAAAGTCCTTGAAAGTCGATTTAGCGAAATATATTTTTTTTTGTGAAAACTTTTGAATGGTAAGTTTATCAGAAATTGAAATTCTGAAAACGATGCAACACATATATTTACAATATCTTCAAGACAGTGTAAGTAATAACTATCCATCTGAAATCGTCAAACTATCAATTGTATAAGCTTAAAAATACACATTTTTAATCGTATGCGCCTGACAATTGTGACTTTCCCTGGTCTTAAGTGCCAAACGCATGTGGTTGAACTGTTTATGTTCAGCTAAGGCTTTGGGCGTTAAAATATCGTTACAATCGCTAAACACGTTAAAATATCTCAAGAAGTAATTAAATGGTGTACGTAACGCGAGATGCATGTTTAGTGGCCATTTTCAGTGTCAACTAAAGCATAACTTATCCTAGTGGATTTCCGAATGAACGTATTATTGTGAAACTGCTGCGCATCATTCAGAGAAGTACCTTCTAAAACATGACCTATCCATAATAAACATTCACAATATTTTCAAAAAATAGTCACCCTGGTGGGGAGTTTTTTCCTCATGGTGACTGGGGACGCCTTAAACACCAGCCACTCGACTCTGAACATGTAGCGACCTGGGCAATGCCCACATTGCCACCTGACTCGATCTCATGCTGTATGGCGTGCTATATGGAAGCTGGTTCTTACCTTGATATGTGTCATTCGATGGTAGTAGAGGTTGGAGCTGGCTGTAAACCGTTTGCCGCACACTTGACATTGGTGTGGCTTTTCACCGCTATGGATACGACGGTGCGTGTTTAGGGATGATGACGTCGAGAAACCCTTGTTGCAGACCAGGCATACATGTGGCTTTTCACCTAGTAACAACAGAGAAAATAGTAACCATGGTAGAAAGAAGAAGATAATGAATAAATTTCACCACTAGAAACTGATAGAAATTTCACAACTAAGAATAGATTCAAGAAGTAAATAATCACTGTTGATTATTAATGAACTTACTCTTGTATCTAGTGAGATTTAAGTGTACTGGATCAATGTGCATCCCGACACTAATTTCAAGTTACAACGATTTGTAGAGAGTAGGGCCTATATATATATATATATATATATATATATATATATATATATATATATATATATATATATATATATATATATATATATATATATATATATATATATATATATATAATACAATACAATTACTAGTTAGTACACTCTTGTATCCATGCAATTAATCTTACGTTCCGCATCAAGCAAGGTGTTTCAATAGTCATTTTCCTTGTACCACAGTCCTCACTCCAGCCCTTAAAACTCGAACATCACAAATACGATGTTAACTAATATGTGAAAAGTCGCCGTAACAATATTTTATTCTATTTCTCGACTCATTCAATGATTCAAACAGCATATTGCCACGAATGTAAGTATTCTATAAACTTGTAATTACTACTCATAATCAGTAATAGGGACTCGTACTTTGAGAAATAACGGATTTGGTCTCACGTGGCATGTGAAGGAAAAGATTCCATTCATAGCTTTGGATATTGACGGGTTCACTTTCTATATATCTAATCAAGACACCGGTATTTCAGGTCATTTCAAGACATCATTTTCGAATCTATTTTATTTGTCAATTACTTATTATTTATTTTCATTACAATGTTTCTTAACGACCCCACCAACAGCTACGTTATACGGGGGTACGAATGAGCGGGTGATAATGAAACGATGAAGTGATGATAGGTGAAAGGACGTTTACAAAAACCTATGCCTCATGCGGGACTCGAACCCACGCCCGACCGGAATTCAGTTTCTACCGTTAGAGATAGTTGTTTGATCCACGGGGGTGTCAATGAAAAAAATCTAAGAAACAAATCTACACGTGGTGAACTTGATTTAATTTAATTAAATTGAATTATATTTTATTGCAGAATTTAGGTGGCTGTGTGATTAGTTATTAACATATTTAAGATCGAACTTCTTTGCCCTTTGCCTATGAGCGTACAAATCAAGAAAAACTTTTTTTAAATATCCCAATGGTACAATTTCACTAATATCTCAGTTTTTCCAAATTCGCATGAATAATTTCACGGTTGGAGGTCGTAAATATTGACTGGATTGTGACATCATTAAAGGGGGGGCCGGGGGAGTCATCATTTATGTGACCAACTCGACCAGGGGGGGGGGCAAGGGGGGGGGGTTCGATAAACCCTAAAATTGTACGACATAATTTATTGACAGCCCCTTAGTTGAGGAAGTTACACATACCCGTATGAGTTCGCATGTGCCGTTTGAGTAGCGAGGGTCTATCAAACGCTTTGCCGCACACCTCACAAGGTAGAAGCGTCCTCTCTCCCCGCGTGGGCCTGGCAATTAGTGACGAGCTGCGGTGACTATGCGTGTCTAAGAGATCGCCGGCAGACGACGCGGTGGAGGACGACGTCGAAGATTCGCCGGACAAGGATTTCCTCTCGTCGGTATCGCCAGAACTAGGCGAGGTGGTCGTGATTAGTACCCGAGAGAGAAGGGACATTGACAAGTCCAATGGAGAGTCTGAAAAGATACAGGGGTGTTATTGGAGGATGGAGTATCAAGAAACAAATATGTAGTAGCAGTGTTTATTCGAGGGATTTCGAGGAAATCCGTACACAAAATGGATATTTTACAATATAACTTATAAATAACATCAGATGCTTGAGTATGGCAGTAAGCCATTATTTATGAATTATCAATAAATATATAAAATATCTAATAAAGATATATATTTATTTATCAATGAATAATATTTTAAGTATTGTGAAAACAGAGGTAATTTTGGAGTAGAGGCACCAACGTTTGGTATTAGGTGTTTTATTTATTTATTTATATTTGGTTTAAGCGACGCACTGTATTGATGATACAATCCATTGGCGTTGGTGAATGATATATGAGATTATGGGACGAAAAGGTGTTTTATTAGGTGTTTTAGGATAGTGGGAAGGTGTCTGTCGTGGCCTGTTGTTACGGAACCATCCCAGTATTGACCTGAACGACAGGGAAACCACGGAAACCCCTGTCAGGGTGATCGAACGATACCAGGATCAGGATCGATGGTCAGGATGGTACTGAATGTTTTCTTCTTATCAGAATTTTGATATCTTATGCTGTTCACAAGTTGTCATCAAAAAACTGATATTTCGCTAAATCGACTTTAGTACATAATATGCAACCAAGTGTACTGATAACTCGTATAAGATCTGAATCCGATAGAAAGTTCTTCAAGACAATGTGTAGTCATTGAAAATTAATGAGAAAATCAAAGAGATATGTACCATGGAAAAACTTATATTTAGATTTGAAATATTCATATTTTTTTATGTTCAGAAAATAGCATCTAAACCAGTTGATCTACCAATTTTATGAATAAGCGAAAACATGCGTTCTGTAAATTATAAATATGCAGTAAAGAAATGCAGTTGCTATTGTTGAGTTCTCAGTATAGCGAAAAGCGCCAAGAGAGTTCAACAAGTGGGAAGGCGCATGAAAATGAATTAATCAATCGATTATTCGAAACTTCGTAATAGAAGGTGCATAATGGTTCCAAATTCACGTGAAAAAAAAATATTTTCCTATCTTTAGGGAAAAAGATTTTCTTATCTGATTTTTTATCAATTCATTCTTTGAATAATATATTCTCCTCATTTTCATTGGCATAAAGATTTCTTAAACTCACTTAACACATCTATGTATTTATGTAATATTTGTGCAATTAGTATTTACCATCAACTCATCATTCTTGCAAGAAACTGGCACCTCCATCGATATTGTCCTGCATAGTTATATCTACTTTTTTCAATTTATATTGGATTAAACGACGCACTGTAATAATAATTAAGATATATGGTGTCGGATGAATGAATAATGAAATGATGGGATGAGATGAAGATTTCTTAGGTAATGCGAAGGATAGTGGGAAGGAAGCGGTCGTAGCCTATATTGTAGGAACCCTCCCGGCATCAGCCCAGACTATAGAGGGAAACCACGGAAAACCCTGTAAAGATGGATGGTGGCGGGGATCGAACCAGGTCCGATATGCCCCTCACCTCCCGGATCACACGAAGCGAGTTCGTTAGCAACTGAGCTGCATGTGACGGATAATTATATGAATCTATATATACATATACATATAATTATATATGTATGTATATAAAATATATATATACATATATAGGCCTATATATATCATGTATACATATATAATACATTCTTCTCTAAACAATTGTAACAATTATTTATTTCATATCGTCCTCTAGCTGGCTAGATTGTTTAATCAATGCAGATGAATATTATTGCAGCAAATTTACTCTCAAGGTTAGTGAAATTGCTCACATTCAACTAACCATAGCCAAGAATTCAAGTCACCTAGACAGCACAATAGACGAAAATGGCTATATATTATGGTAAAAAGCTGCAGAAGCATGGTAGTATAGTGCTACTGGTGACTGGAGAGGCAAAAGCGCGGTACCACGATGCACATATGACCATCATTATCATTGGTCTCTTCGCTTCTGGTTCTCCCAGACAGTAGCAGTATCAGCTAGTCATCGCATCGGTCAAGGAACAAAAGATCGATGTCATCAAGATTTAGTCGTTCTTTGATATTATGCCGCCGCCATTGAACGATACATTCTATTATGGTATGTCACTATCACCAGGCATTGTTTGAAGAGAAGAACGTTGTGTCTCATTATTAGTCTCCTATGCTCCTTGGTTTCCACGAGAAATACATACGAGTCCGTTTAGACCACAAGGCGTCCTATCTGACGGGTCCATTAAGTTGGCCCCGCCCAAAAGCTATTCCGCAAATTTGACCCGACCAAAATTTTTGCCCCAATTATGTACCGTTTTTTTGGCACTTCCACCCCTAACGAGAAAATTGAATTTTAAGTGGGTGACAACAGCCTAACGCCAATCTTGCACCCTAAAACACGATGATTGATGCTATCATATTTATGTAAGTATATGTAGATAGACCTATATGTATTGTATTCTACTTATGTAGCATCTATAGAAACTAAGTATTGATCATTTATTGTGTTCATTATATAGTATAATAAAAATAATATCATTCAGCTTTTCCAATCAGAATTTAAGAGCTAAAATTGTAGTCGGTAGGAAAATAAGAAATAATTAACGAAAGATCAGATGAAGATATTTTGTACTGAAAAAAAATATACATGCTACTTTGGAGTCGATCCCAGTTCATGAAATATAGATATTTACGAATGGAATTATCTTATTATTGGGGTAAGCAAACTTTTAGTGATTGAAAAGTTCAGTACAAATATCAAAAAAGATTAATTTTAAATTAAACTATATTCAGGGTGAAGAAATGCTGAGAAAACGAAACACAGCCGTCCGTTTGGCTCAGACAGTGGAGGCACTGCTTTGAAATCTAAAGCCAGACGGGCGCGAGTTCGAGTCCCGAGGTATGAGTATTTGTAAACGTCCTTCTACCTATCATTACTTCATCATTTACATATGAATTGTTCATTTGTACTTGGGGTTGTTAGGCACGATTAGAACAAAAGATTAAAACGAAAATGCTCGTCAGCTTATGTTTCCTTAAAATATGGAATTGAATTCGAGATTTGAATTTCAGGCCTATTACTTATCAATGAGAAACTATCAGATGTAATTCACTGAAATGCAACTGTCCTACTTGCCACTCAGTTCTCAGCTCAATACATGCTATAAAACCACACAGTTTCTGGCATATCCCTTACAGATCACTCATCTTATTATTTCTATTGAATTTAGGCTGTTCATTCAATCTACAACCTATATAAACGCTATCTAATCAGATTTATAATTTCCATACTCATTTGATTCGATAATATCACGTTGATAGAAGAAAACAGGTAATTTATAAGTGAACAACATTTGAAGTAAAAAGAACCGGCACCTCCACCATTTAAACAAACTCGTAAAGATCAGGTTATCTTCTGAAATCTTGTTTAAACGTAGAAACTATGTGGTTTCAGGGGAGGTGTTCAAAGTATTCATAATCATTATTGTTCTAAATTCAATATTCAGAATAAAATTTAACACGAGCAACGAACTCTTGGCGAGTCTTAAACCGTAAGTAGACCTATTATAAAAATAAGACTTATATAACGCGAACGTCGTGATTTAATACTATAAAACTAACATTTATTTTCCATGTTTTGTTATACTTACAATAAAATGTTGCTCATTGGTCCTCATACGATGACTGTATGCATGAGTGGGTTGAATGATACATATTAAAATCAGTCTCATATAATATACAGTTTCTTATTGACAATCAAATACGAATAATAATTAAATATCTCACAACATACCTTCCAATATACTATCCATAGTACGTCGATACAATGAGTTTCTTAGATAATGAACCGCTGGCATGAAGAACACCTCTTCCGCTCTCTCCGGTAGATAATAAACTATCAACTCTGAATTGGCTGGAATTGTTTTGACAGCTTCATACATCGGTTCACCTTTAATCTTGGTGCCTATCAAGTTGACATCTTCTCTGTACGCGGGCGCTGGGCGCAAGAAGCGTACCCAGTTGCAATGGCGTACCCTTTGACGGTCGACTTCACTTATCTCGTCGTAACAACCGAAACGATGACGTATCTAAACAAACAGAACAAACATTCACAGGTGAGATGAAGAAGTAAATAATAGACAAATATTTGGAGATGGGATAGGTAGATCGATCTAGAATGCATACAAATTATATATGAAAATGAACGTATCTCAAAACTAGAATACCCGCGGAAAACAGCATTTCCCAAACAGCCTCATGGTATAGATGCTAGATCTTGAATAATAATGATTGTACGATTTCAGTTGTTTTTAATCTGAGTATAATTCATTAAAGTTGAAAAAAATAGAATGTAAGATTTGGGGGTTACGTCTTATTTTATTTATTTCAAAAATCAAATGTATTGTACGCTATAAGCGTATATTCATAATTTGAAATACGTAAAAAAGTTACTGGATGACCACCAACTTAATGAAAAGACTCATACACGAAACGACCAGCCACCTGTAGAGTTTTCCTAATAATATAACTTGAAATACAAAAAGAGTATGTACTGTTTGATATTACAACTTCCCCCCCCCCCCTCCGCCAACTATATGCAATCTCAAATTTCTAATCTTAATAAACCGAGATAGAAAGAGAGTTCTATATTCTGAAACATCTTCAATATTGAGATCCAATTCTTCATTGTCATACAATATTATGATTTATGGACCGCCAGAACTGCATGGCAGAATATGATTGTATTTTATTGTATTTTATCCATCACCTCATTGTTTGTTGGCATCTTCAATCAAGCCTTCCTCGATATAACAAAAGCCTGCTGGATCACCTTCATGATAACCAAGGAGTTTCGATTGAAGACGTTATTATACTCATCTGGAGGTGCGTATTATATGAAGAGTAAGACAGAAGGTATCTTCGTTGTATTATGTTACATCCTTTCTATCACTCACACTCCATTTTATTAATCATAATTACTTCAGTGATCAATTTCGAAGTACAGGATGCTAGTAACCTATCATGTGCGAGTTACAGTTGATGCTCGTACACTTACAACTAGTGTAGCTCACAGTTTATATTTGTTATAGAAACGATCAAACTTACTTATATAAAACGGAGAATCTTTCATTGATTATAGCTATTTATATTGGTCTGTTTTCAAAACAGGAAAATTAGGTAATCAATCAAAACCATAACCAACACTTACTTGTACGCTAAATACCAATCTCTTTTACATTCTACGGTATATAACATATAATGTCAAGCTTGATTACGTCTTAAAATGGATCCTCCTGAGATTAATAGTAACTATGTTTTCTAAGCTCCTTGGATAAGATAACTATAGCCGTACTTATCACCTGGGGGCATTTTTACAACAATAGACACTTCTCCTTCCACCTCTCTCTCTCTCTATCTCTCTCACTCACTTTGCAATTGGGCCTTAGTTATTTTTTGTATTATTTTATTCGTGTAAAAAGTCCTATTGTAGCGTCTAAGCTAGTTGATATTGTTTCGTGAAAGACTTTGGAGCGAGCTCCAGAACGGAGGGGCGGCCGGGTTGATGACTAATGATGGGGTCATGATATGATGAGGGAAGTGGGGCGGGGGGAGAGGGGGGGGGGCGCGAGCGCCACTGCCTATTGTTAATACTAGCTTTGTGTTGACAGCGGATTCAATAGAGTAGAATACATCTAGACGATACCAATAACACACCATGAATTATTATCCTCGAGCAGCTATAGCTACCTTCATTCTCATACCGCGTCAAGCTCAAGTTTCCAATACTCATTCCATGGGCGAGTCAAATACTCAGCTAACTGTTAGATGATGAGGGCGGTATTAACACATTTCTGGTAATATTCTCGTAAAACCACATTAGCATTACGTAAAGGAACTTGAACTTCGACAAACGTTAAAAATATGTTATGTAAATAATATTGCGCTTTTTACGTACTAACTAAATAAAATGAAATGTTTTTTCGAGTGCAAATCATTCTTCATATTGAGATCGGAGATTTTCTATTATTCCAAATTTGATAACAATACACTATCAAACGAAGAAAAATCTAGATCATGTTCTTCCAAAATGTGTTGCATGTTAAGAATAATGAACACAGCAATGAAATAAACAACGGACCTAATTTGATGAAAATAATCGCAGTAAACAAAAGCGAACTGAGTCAACTCAAATGAGTTTCGGTTATGTGTTAATGTGTTGGGCTTTTCATAGTTTTAAACTAGAGATCGGTCAGCTAATGATAGAACTTAAAATCAGATCACACTTTTAAAGAAGATGAGGAAAGAATTTGTAGAACTCTGTTCATCGATCAAAGAAACGTAAAAAAATACAAGTTTTCCGTTTCCTCAAAATTTACAAATACATATATCCTATACATGGATTTATTGCATCTACTGTTTCTCATATGGAATCCTTTACACTTGATATAGATTGAATGTATTAGAACACTTATTTGTATAACTCACACATCCTTTCTACTTTCAAAGTTTGCAGACTAGATCATTTTAAAATAGTACATTTCTTTCTACACCATAATCATAATTTTAATGATAAGAAGTGCAACGCATTAGTATATAGTGAGCATGCATGCATCGTATAGCTAGGTATACGCAGAGGCACGGGCCACGCCCTTATGTGGCCTACTCTCATCAGGAGCCGTCACTGGCACCTGTAGCCCGTAGCCAAGTTCATTAGGAGCTATGGACTAGGACTTGATGGTCGAAACTGCCGCAATAAAGATTGCGAGCACAGGAAACTAGAGTTGTGTTCATCAAATTACTTCTCAACTACTGAAAACGGTATGGTTGATCGAGGAAGGAAACTCATTCCTAGAATTTGAAGTTGCAGGGCGCAGTTAGAGTGTAATTTATTACCTATTGGTCTATTACGTTACTTCTTCCATCCATTTTCACTCCGATATGGTCAGTATGATGGAGCCAAAGTAATATTGGAAAAAAAGACGTGCAAAGTAATAATGTATATGTTTCGTATTTTCAGCATTCATTTTCATCTAGTTTCGTAGCATTATTTAATGTGGATTATAAAATACCTAGTCACTCAAATGATAGGAGTACCATTACAGTTTCTGCAAGTTGAACCAATAATCAAAATTTGTATTCCTTTTTCTGAAGAAAATTATTCAAGACTTTTAGATATACGACCTATGAAAAATTGTACTGCACAACTCGAGAGAGGAGAGTTAATGAAATCAGAATGGATTATCTGCTGCCAAACTACTCTTAGGTTTTTGGCAATGATCAAATAAATATAGATACATTTAACTGTCCTGATCTCAATGGAGAGAATGGGTACAAAATGTTATATTTGATTTATAAAAAAAAGGGCGAACCTTTATCCATACCAGTTCAAGACATCGCAGTCTTTCTATTTGAGCTAACAATGACTCCTGGATCTGAATACGTAAAGAGGTGGCGGTTTTGCGGGACATGGAAATGCGTGGTAGAGAGTGGACGCGGTAAGACTGGCAGCGACTGCCTCCTCACGTATAGGCTGGCCATGCCGATCTAGTGATCGCACTCCAAAATCGAATACAGTAAAGCAGTCAAACATGATCGAAAATGTCAATTGTATTTCAAACTGAAGGAACAAAGAGACAGAATGTTGAATGAGTTTCAAAAAGATTGAAGAAGAGACACAAGGCTCCCAAGAAACCAACACTGCATGACAGCAGAATTCAACAAGGGCTACTTGAAAATATATATATATATATATATATATATATATATATATATATATATATATATATATATATATATAATATAACTTTATATATAAATTATTCGTCGGAGCTTTAAAACAACGATTGAGAAAGTGAAAAAACGAACGAAACAATCGAATCTTACTTTTTCAATTATTTTCTATTGTGACAAGTTCAAAGTAACTTTTGGCTTACAAGAAATGTAAATTATGAACAAATGCTGTTTAAATCATGTGGGAAAATAGACAGCATTATCCGTATCGGAGAAGGCCTATTTCGAAAGAATTCTGACGGAAATACAAAAAGTAGAAGATCGTTAAAATACATTATGACGTTTGAGGACACTTATAAAATTGTGCAATTTACAACACAAAATGTATTGTAAAAGAAACAATCATGGAGTCATCCTTTTGATTCATGTATGATATATAGTCCTATTGATTCAAATCAAAAGTTGACCCCGGTTTAAAACAGCGTGTGCCTATAGAACAAATACTCTTTTCCCATAAGGAAACTTGCAGTGTGATAACGCTTACTTCTTTTTATTTGGGAATAAGTTATCGGAAACGATTTCAAACAACGGGAACCCTCTATCTCATCCACTTCTATTGACGTAAGTAACGACCTATGCAACCCCATCATTTCTATGTTATAAAAATCATTTTGATCAAAGAAATATGAAGTAAGTATAGCCTATGGTATAAGTGGTTCGATCAACTACCATTTTTGGTATTCTTGAACAGAATACAGATGAGTTCTACATTCAGAAATAATGTTGTATTTGAGAACATATACTATAGTAATGAAATAGGTAATGATATTACAGATACTTCCAAAAAACGATCGATCACAACAATTTATAGTATGGTTTCTTCCCATAAACTAATCGAGTAAAACCGCAGACCAAAACAAATGTAGAACAAAAAACAAGCAGCAAAGCCAATACATTGTATGGACGAAATTTGTATTCATGAAAATCAGACTCTCACTCTCTCTCTCTCTCTCTCTCTCTCTCTCTCTCTCTCTCTATATATATATATATATATATATATATATATATATATATATATATATATACAGGGCCTATATATAGCAAAGGTTGCCGAAAAGCTGAAGAAAAATAGTAAAGTAAAGTAAAAAATTATCAAGAACATCCCTAAATATACCAAAAAATGAAAGGTGAATTAAATCTCATCATAGATTTAATATGACATAAAAAGAAGACTATAGAGAAGGTAAGTTATACGTGCGATTGCACAGAATATATAGGCTCAAGCACTATCACCACATGCAGCATTACTAATGGTAGAGCTTGCGTATGGCGTTTCGTATACAAAAAATGCAGTTTGAAGGTCCACAGAATAGTGACATATGGATGAGAGAAACCTTTCCACTTAGATGAAATTTACCTTATTGTGTGTATTGTATACCTTATGTGTAATATACCTTATTACTCTACAGTCAAACAGCGTGACTGGTGAATACATAATACTTATTATGTGCATTCTATCGCAGCATAGATAAATATCTATATATACAGATTTGAGGAAAGTGACTGTAATATATAACAATATATATATCACACAATATAAGGCACATAAAAGATGCAAGACTAAACGTATATGGAGAACAATCTTACTCAAACTGTTATAAAAAAATATATAAATAAGCTAAGAATCTGCACTTCATCAAAACGTTTAATTACAAGTAGATTTATGGTAATAGAGAGTGAAGTAAAAGGCTCAATCACCCTACTGACGCAAACGAATTCTATATCGCAGCAAACAAATGATCCTTAGTGAGTATAGGCCTGGTAACATAATTAAAACAACGACAATTTGCTGCAAGTCGTAATAATATATTGGAAAGAAACATTTCAATATATCGTTGAGTTAGGCCTATACGTATATAAACATGACTGAAAAATAAAATCGTTGAAATATGTCAATGAGGTGAATAGATTAATGAACACTCTGGCAGGGCGAAACTGTCTTCATAAAAAATTTCAAACTTGACTGATTTTATAATTTGCCAAAAGGCTGTGAGTTCTCATACAAAATTCAAAATGGCATAGATTATAAAATTCTGCATTAACAATGATAATAACCAAATTCACATCAATCCAGCAGTCGATGATACCGAAGTATAGAATGAAGAGAAAATTTCGGAGCAAATTATCATCAAATATGAGATCGCGAAATTAATGGGAATTATATCTTATTACCTATAGTAACTACCTCGATTAGTAAATATTACCCACTCAAAATCATAATCTCTCACAGTTTAGGCCCAGGATCTGATTTTACCTGGTTGTCGAAGTATTCTCAACTTTTATGCTCAGTTTTATAAATATAGATAAAAGTAATAATAAAATAAGGCGCCGCCGACGCTAGCCACATGGTTGTTTTCACCATGCACCATTTGACCACATTAGTTGTTTTGGTTCCACGCGGGTAGCGGACCATGGTATCTATTTACACAGGGTGCGCGTCAGCGCGTGTAAAAGACCATGCATACGATACAATAGTTAACCATTCGACACACCCACTCATTTCATTCACTTTATTCTAATCTCAACACATAACAACTCTGGTATTCACAAACAAAATTACTTTCAGATCAATTATGACAGTAGAAAATATAATAAACTATAACTTGGGTGACAGTAATTATGTAACTGTAAATATAAGAAGCTGAATGTTTTCATTAAAATAGATTTATACGAACAGCTATAGGTTAGATTTATCTATCATATGCATTCAGTAAGGTAGTTTGATTAGCATAATCCAAATCAAGAGTGATGACGGTTGTCGACAAAAATAAGAAAATTAATGACATCGATGTATAGAAATATATTTAAAAATATGTCAGTGTTGTTCCTCATGAGGTACTTAATTTTAAGAGACTAATTTTAATTTAAATTGGTAAAGAAATTAAAAATAAGATGAATTATATTGGATCTTTGGTTTTCGTATCTCAGGATTGGAACACAAAATCGGGAATTTTATAAAAAAATCAAGTTGACAAGCTGTATAGTATAGTAAGCTGTATAGTTTCGCCAATTTCGAAGTAAAAACTAGATTACTATTATTTTTTATTTTTTTCTTAAATGAGGAACAGAGGTCTATCACGCGGTTATTAAAACAGTTTTTCAGCAATATTTCAATAATTAATTAATTTCTGAATACAGCCCAACCTGTTGTTAGATATAAGAATTTTGATCAAAGGAACCTGTTAAAAAGACAAAAATGTAGCCGTTATAAAAGAATACGTTATGTTTTGATATATAAATTAGCATATAGGCGGTTATAAAGTTGAAATATAGATGCTTGATATCGCCCGAGGTACCATAGACATTGCCTTCATATACACTCAAACCTTCGTTTTAGATATCGTCGAATAATATGTCTATATTGATATCGGACAATACCAATCTCCTTCGGAATTATAATCTCGATACTAAACCTATCGTCTACCATAGTGATTATCTGTAGATATAAAGAAAAACTGCAAACAATGTAGACCAAAACGGATGATTCGACGACGTATAGTGATGCCAGAGGTGATTCCATTTCGGAATTACATGAATCAATAACAAAATAAAATAGATTGGAATAAGTAAACTGATAGATTATTATGAAATAGAAATACACGGTATGATAATTACAATGATTTACACCGATCGCTGTCTCATATCCACTAAATACGAGATCAGTATTAATTATCTATCATAAAAACGGTTGAGAAATGAATAATGAATCTTCCATCGAGTTATTTGTATCAGTTAAGCTATATCTTGTATAATGATGCATACATCATCATCACCATTATCTGTATCTACTTAACGAATATGGGTTTGGGTCGTTTAGTTGAAATGATTCTACTTGACCAGAAGCCCACTTATTACCAGTTTATTGAGAAGATGCACTAAAATGTTGATTTCCCAGTTCATTTCTCTGATAATGAAAGGAGCTCAAGGCACGGATGGGTCGATATTGCTCTGGTTTTTTCACCTCTTGAAATTCGCCTAGAGCAGTTCACCATAACGAAGGCAAAACTTGAAACAAGCAAACGAGCGAGTATATGAATCAATCTCGTTGTTGCCACCAATCTCTCGTGCCTCTTAGTTTACCAAGAACTACTTTCCACCTATATGCATGATACAATGTCCAAGAGCAAGTACATATTGTGGTATGTGGATCAATTGCACGTGTGTGTGTGTGTGTTAAGAACAAGGTCAATTACAATTGACAAGCACGCACACGCACATGCGTCACACAACAGATTATTAAGGGAATTTTTTTCAAGCAAAAAGGATTGGATTGATTGCTTTATATAAAATTACACTTCTTCAAGTGGATATCGTTGACATTGTAAGATGGTTATGGATGATTACGTAAGAATAAGTTCTCTCGTAAGTAAAGGAAACAGTAGTGTTATTTACCATATGTAACCTATGCAGTATATATATACAGGCCTATATATATATATATATATATATATATATATATATATATATATATATATATATATATATATATATATATATATTTAATTATATAGGCCTACTTCATAAAGCTTTCGAGAATGAAGAATAAATTACAGTAGTTGGCTGCAAGATCTATGGTACGAATGTTAGTTAACGGAGGTCTGAATAAGTCGGAATAAAATTAATATTGTATTTCATTCAATAATAATGTCCACAGCGTTATTACCCAAAAAAGCAATTGTTAGTATTTTTCATTATCATAAGAGTTTTCGTATTTACAACGGCACGTTAATCGTATTCAAATCAGCTGCAAAATCAAACTTCCGAACAACTGTTACAAATATAATATTGAAAAACAAACAATAAATCAATTGGACTACATAATCCGAACCAAAAAACATAATAACTATATTGATCCAAATGATTTCCGGTCGACTAAACTCTCAACATATCGCCATAAATCTAAATTTACGGCCGGTTTCCGAATTGGGTCTATAATAAATGATGCTGAATATTACATCACATGACAGCATGTACGTCCGGTTGGTCGATTTCGCGTCAAATCGTCTCGTTAGTTTGTCCTAAGGGCAGGGCAGGCCTACTTGCGCCAATAAACCATCTCGTACTAACAATATCTATATATATGTAGCTCAGTAGAGCATTGTGTAGTAGTGGATATATCTGTATGTGTTAAACTGCCGAGGGCTCCGGTGACCACCGTCCAGAGTTCACTGCAGAGCGGATAAAAGTCTCGCGAGCTGAGCTAGGGCGTGGATGGAGCTTCACTTTGCTGGAGGGAAAGGATGGACGAGTTTGTACAAGTAGGCTAAATACCTTGACTTTGCAACAGCATTTGGTTTGTGGTAAAAACACACACTAGTCTTCGATAAACTGGATAAGACGAGATGGGAGAGGCGCCGATCTGCACCAGGTCTTACATATTAATAGTGGCAACTTTCTCAGTGCTCTGGTATTAAGCGTTTTCTTGTATTATGGTCATCATTTGAAGTTAACTATTGTAATCACGTGTAGATATTATAGTAACACATCGTGTGTTGTATTGTAGTTAACTTGAAGGAAAAACACTGTCTTGATCATGTTGGAGGACGAGGGCGATATTTTATTTTATCCATTTTTATTACGTATTTAATACAATAGGATTTCTGTGTATTGAATTTCACCGTTTGTTGATGGTTCAACTTGAAAAACAAGTAGGCCTACGGCATTAGAACAGTTAGTTTTTTTTCAAGGATCTCGAATTTCTGTGTAGTTTGATTCTATGAACTAATCAGAATACACTAACGAAACATTTCAACAGAATGGAATGATTTACACTTAACGTTTCCAACTTTCTGCATCTTTAGGGATTGAAATAAGTTGATCGAGCTTTCCAGTGCTTGATATGAGATCGATATGACGCACAATACTTTCAAACATTAGTGAAGATAACAAGAAAGACATTCTTTTAAATTCACCCGTCCGTAAGTAGCTTTTTAGTTGGATATTCCAAATTATATTTCTTTTAAGATTGTTGCTATTCAATAATTCAGTTACATTGTTTAGGGCTCGATAAACCTATACTATCTCTTCAAGAGGTACTGCAGATCCTATACAGTTTAATAAGAATGCAAAATAAAATTAATATAACACGATCAATGATTTTCTGCTTTGAAGCTCCTTTGAAAAATATTAATAAACAAGATATTATCTTACAATTAAATGAAAATACAAAATCTTGGAATTTCAACATTTTTTTGGTATGCGAAATCTCTTTGATTATTTTTTACAAATTTTACTATAATTTACAAGTATTTCGGTGAGTGAATATCTTTGAACACATTATGATTATCCTTTACAGTTCTTAAAAATTGACGTAAAAATCAGTATCAGTATTCTATATGATTGTAGTACGACAATATATCAATGAAACTAATATTTTGTATTAATATAAACGCAAATAAAATATATATTGCATAGAGTGATAGAGGGATCGAAAATTCATCTTCAAAAATGATTGTGTAACAGACGTTTCCAAGCTTTACTCCGAATTAGAGCCACCCGCTAGTTCGGGCATTCAAGTTTCCAGCCTTTGCGATACGTCCATCTAATGCTATCGACGGAGTTTCTCGCCGCTCTCCCTATCTCTCACAGGCCACATCTCTAGCTTTTGACTCATTATATCAAAGAGTAATGACAAATTGTCCAGTTTGAATGTTATTTATTCCTATTTGCATTGCTATATTACACACCTCAATGAAATCGGATCAAATATTCAAGCATTGGATACATCATGAGACGGTAAAAACCAAAAATAATGGGAAGATATTTAGTATCATTTAGATTATACTTTATGGCATAGAATTGTTGACGAGCGTTTTTCGTTGCGTTCCGATGCGTTACGTGCAAACATGTCTCCAAGAAAGGAATCTGGAGAAGGTGATTGGGTAGATTGCAGTCTGGTCGTGAACAGTGATGGAAACGGTAGGAAACCAATCTTTATCCTGCGGCGAAATAATCGTGGATTCTTCGATGGCGAACACAATTATTCTAGCAATTTGCTTTGTCACATCGTATACATTATTCGTCATCTTTTATAGGTTTAAAAATAAAATAGCAGTGCAAGTACGTAATTAAGTATTTACTATTGGTATATTTGATAAGTAAGTGTATATATATATATAGGCCTACATATACAAGTAGTGCAGTACTTGCAGTTGTTTATTCTATTTGTTATCTGTTTATGTGTTGAAATATGTGAATCGATGTATAATAGACCTACAGTGTAAACGAATGAAATGATAATGAAGAAAAGAAAAAGTATTCCAAACTTTAATTCTAAGCATGCAGTTTAATTTGAATATATTGGTGAATTATTTTGAAATATTCTTCCATTTAAAATTTGATAAATAATAATTGACGGTTGAATCGGAAAATCAATTTATATTTTTATATAAATTCCGTTGTTTCTGATTTCAACATAACCCCTACAACAAACAGCTTAGATGTTGTCAAATATAAATCGATACTAAAATTTAAAATATATTTTTCTATAACGTTTATAGATACAACAAATTTTAGTTGTATTTATTACCAATGGTAAAATAAATGAAATATTTCGCATCCATTCTTACCTATACTCATTATACGTAACAAAATAATCAGGGAAAAGTTATGTATATATATATATATATATATATATAAAATATTTATATATATATATATATATATATATATATATAAAATATATATATATAAAATATTTATATATATATATATATATATATATATAAAATATATATATATAAAATATAACTTATGTATCAGATTTTGGACTGGACTAGTGGACTTGTTTATTTTCCGTTAACTTATTCATAAAATAAAGTTGACAGCAAAACACAAAAGTATATGTGCATACATCCATACATCCTCACATAAGAATCTATTCTAATATTATACGGATATCTCATATCTACTTTTCCATCAGTGCCTCATATCTATAAAACGCCTTGACAGAATATTTATGAAGGGAATGACAGCCGCTCCCAATTAAAATGAGAGAATTATATATGAAGAAATAATGAAATGAGATGCAAGTAAATCCATACAATGTAATATTAGCGCAGACTATACGGAGGGTTTACGAACATTGTACCGTAAGTCAATAAAAATGAGGATGAACGATCAAATAGAGCGTATAATACATTTAATCACTGTGTTTCAACATAGGCCTGAACCCAAACATATGCACTTATATACGAACACATACTCACACACACACACACACAGATATATATATATATATATATATATATATATATATATATATATATATATATATATATATATATATATATATATTTTTCATTTTATTATATAAACTTCTTGGATACGATCTAATATCGAGATATTTAGGATGCTATATCTGAGTCATGTCATAAAAGATACGCCTCGACAGAGATATCCTAAATATATATATATATATATATATATATATATATATATATATATATATATATATATATATATAGAGAGAGAGAGAGAGAGAGATATCTTGTGTGTGTGTGTGAGTGTGTGCAAGAACTTGAACGAAATGTGAAAATTAATCACTCGATTCTTTATAAATTTAAATTACTCCTTAGTGTTTGTTAAAGGCCTACTGTTTGTATACAGTTTCTGTAATACGCTGGCAACTAATGTCTTCACAGATTACAATGAATCCCGCAAAAGTATCAAACCTTTTTGTACTAGTGTTGCTATTCTGTTAGTCTGGCATAGAGGAGCAGGGTAACTAATTGACCCGAGTAAAATGCCAGTAGACAGAGTGAGTCTAGGAGTCACCATGTTGAAGATTTCACCTGTCGCGGTAAACAAACCACACCACACACACGAGACACCAAACGAATCGCCTAATTGTATGCCAGACACCTGCACACCAAACTCGTCTGCAATTGTGCATCTTTGTGAACCGATCTGCGAGAAACCGTGTTTGGTAGAAGCTTTCTTGTGCATGATGTGTCTCTTAAACAGTAATATCTTATAAGTTATTAATTAATTAATGGTATTTTATCCATCAGCCAGAGCTCTGATGAAGTTCGTTCTTTGGTTCCACTTGAACATTTGTATGTCGTTGTATTTGTTGCGTCTTGTAAATAACAATAACCGTCGTTAAATTCCTACGGAATTAAAAATTTTTAAGGGGAGACAGAAAGTTGTATGCTAAAGTAATAATGAATTTTTAGAAAAAACTCTTATACATACTACAAATATATTAATAATTTGTGTGAAACATTGGAATTCCTATACCCTCGACGAAACCACGACAATGATCCCACAATACTTCGAACATCACGAAAGCTTTGGATTGAAAATTAAATTCATGTATATTCTTCGAGGGCTTCATAGCCCAATGATATAGGTATAAAAAGAACGATATAGCATGGATTTTAATCTATATATATATATATATATATATATATATATATATATACTTGTACTTGGGCCCTACAATAATATTATTGGTATTAGTTTTGGAAATTATTCGTATTAATGAGTAGATTACACATTTTGAATCTAATTGACGCTTATCATGAATCCTGTATGATGAGAGAAGAATTGCAACTGCGCCTGAATGACGATCTCTAAATATGTGACACTCATCTCACAATCTTATATTTTCATAATGTTGTGTTATTCGTTGTAAGGGTTCAAACACCACCACAGACTACATTGATTTTCACTTGGCAATGATGAGCAATAGTTATTAGTGATTACTGCTAATAACATCTACCTGCTGTATAGTTCATTGATAAAAGGCATGTCATGTACTCCATTTTGAAATAATGACTCTTTATGTATAACTATATTTGTAGGGATGGTGTAGATTAGATAACATTTGTTCAATTATATATATATATATATATATATATATATATATATATATATATGTGTATGTATGTGCATAAATAAGGAGAGGTTATGACTTACAAGTGCAAATCGATTAATTGCGCTAGTCCAGTTTGTAAAACTATTATAGGCCCCTATATTATATCACAGCATGTCAATTTAATGAAGAACGTGCCATTAACTAACATCCCAAAATAACGTAGAATGCATTACGCTTTTTTACACGACATCTACAGAATCAAGATAATCCTCAGTTTACATGGTTTCGATACTAAAAAACTTCATTACTTAAATTTATACTGAGTAGGGGTCTACTTTGAAATACTCAAAGATTCGTATGTTTATTCATAACAACAATAAAAATATCAGCAATAATCGGTTATTTGGTGGAATAATATCTGCAGTATTTTCTAATCGATTCATGTAAAATCTGCATCACATCAATTAAAAATATTGCTTCCTTGCGTACTTCAGAAGTTACTGCTATTTGATTGAATGTAATGTGTCATGTAAATGTTTTTGATCTCATCAGTGTTTTTCGATAGCTACGACCATTATTTTATATCATGCATTTATCCAAGTCAAATTATTATAAATTGTTGAACCTTTATACGACGTGACTGTGATCACAAATATTATAGACCAATACGTATAGAAACTGAAGGATGGTAGGAACGATAGGAACGAGTAACAATTTGTGTAACATTTTTCCGATAATAACTTACTTCAGTAGGTTCATAGGCTGTATACAATAGGCTTTCTACTGGTACGACTTATTTTGAACATTTACATACGTCGTTTAATCAAGTACATACACCCAAGTAAACAAATAACGTACAACCGCATTACTCAGAGGGCAACGATTAACATTCATTTCAGTAAAAATATCTACTTTAGTTGAATCTCATGATTCGCATTTCCAATATTATACGAATCGCACAAAAAAAGGCGATTTTAAAAATCAAAGTTCAAAAAACCGTTCGAACAAGAAGTATAAAACATAGACATTCAAGTTTCTTGACCAGTTTGAAAATCGTATTTAATTCGGCTCCATAACTTCTAAATGAACGATTTATACAACCTGCCTCTGTTTTTGTTGGAGGGGGTAGGCCTACGTATGAATTCTTTGAGATTATTTATGTCTGTTCCTTTTTTAAAAAAGGGGTTGTTCGTGCTTAGCATTAAGAATGATGAAATTAATTGAAAAATGAAACTAATAACAAAAATGTTGGTAGGTTTGATGATTTTGATTGATCTGTCATAAGTGATAAAATTAAGTTTCTTCAAGTTTAGTATAAAGGCTAATAATGTAGGTCCTACGAAATGCAAACAATATCAAAATGTTTATATCACTCAGACTTTACTCAGAATTGTTACTTTGTGAGATAGTTATTCAAGCTCGACTCCTCGGGTAGTTTTTGCATGCCTTCTAATGTAGAAAATATTATTTCTATTGTTTACTTAACGACACTATACCAACACCTAGGTTATACGTTACAACAATTGTTTGAGGAAGCTCTAGAAATATAGGCCTAGCACAATTTAGTGACTGCTAAATGCCTATTCACACGCATGCACACTCAAAACTTGAGTGTTGAGATTGATTTCAACAAACTGATCGAAATCATTATAAATAATTATAGGCCAATCGAAAAAAGATATAATTGATAGCAATGACTTTCCGTCTGAACATATTGTAGTGGGACTGCTTCATTCCGTGGAAAGAAAATATCTTCTAAAATATTGTCAATCCATAATAAATATTTACATGTTATGTGTTATTTGTATGTAACGATACGCTGTGAGGTAAACATCGATGGCAAAAATATCGAGTGTTACTGTTTCATAAAAGTGTTCTTTCCATTTCAGTTACTATAAACTTTGACTTATTATCATTTTCGAGAATTATCGTCACATCAGACGATGTAGGGCCTATCTAACAAATTTTGTATCTTACACAGTTCAAGTTATATGATCATTTATACCTATGAAATCACCCTGGCGGGAACCGTTTGCCCTATGGAGACTGGGGACGCCTTAATCTCTATAGCTATATATATAGGCTATTCCTTGAGTCAATGCAAAAATAATTCGATTGAATAGAGCCGAGCTACCAATATTTTATAGGCAATTTACAAAGGCAATAATACATGCGTATATTAATCACAGCTTGTGCGGCAGATTTATTAATATATAATGTAATTTTAATTTCAATTGTTGTAGGCCTATCAATCATGCAGATAAATCTAACTCTCCAGAATGTTTCAATTGCCTTTCAGTAAAAGAGTGCATTCTATGATATGATTCTTACACACTCGAGATCGATATTTAGTACTAGAAGTAGAGATACACGTTTAATGAAGTTATATAATATATTATGTACTTACATCTTTATCATCGAGATATGCGTAGACATCTAATTTGTCGAGACGGATAGTTCCTTGGAAGGGGTAGATAATTGTACCTTGTGGGATACGTGTATTAGTCCATACTGTCACATGTTCCTCAGCTTTGGCACTCGGGCCTAATGCACCTTGTCCGGATAAAACTAAAGATAACTCTTGAGGAATTAACACACACGTCTCCATATCGCTCAATATAGCATCACAACACGACTTATAGAAAATAATATGTAGAAACACTTCAAGAAATTATTCAATTAATTGTGTATTCACTGTCAGTTCAGTTAATTTCAGAATCGCTGTTGAAATGTCCAATAAAATTGGATCAACACTGATATGTTTTTAAATGTTCGAACTCGATCCAAGTTATGAACAAAGCAATCATATAAATTCGAACGTCGAAATACGAACGACAAATATTTGAAAAAAAGAACGAGATCAATTCACGGCCAATCCACAGATTTTTCGGAGGCGATAATTGAATGTCAATCAAGACGCTAAGTCCACGTGAGACAGGTATCAGTATCGGAATGACCTTGGCTACGAAGTGAGTGGTGACCATGTAGCGCCTTCTAGTTCAAACAACACACTGATGTGGATCGAGGCACGTGGTGCAAGGTGGTATATCCCTACCTTCGATTAAAGATGCTCTACCTTCCTTCCCATAGTAGTCTGACCAACCAATCGGAAGGCACGAGACCGAATACTATGAGCCAATAGGAAGAAGCTGCTTCATAAGAGCACAGGTTCTCTATACTACAATGTAATTTTTAGATAGACAAGGACATATTAAATTTTATTAGAGATTGATGAATACTTATGTTGAACCCTTTAAATTACGTATGGAAATTATTGTAATAATACCTGACTCCCAATCGTTCACTGGCGTTTGGTTCGTGTTGAAAACTAACCATATCAGATCGGTTTTCCACAGTAGGTTCTAATGGATTCATTTTGTATTGCTATGCTGTCTTGTCTGACACTATGATCTGAAATGGACAAAAAACGGTGAATTCTGCAGCCGAAGTGTGGCACTTCGTCGTTTTAAGTACACGCGCGCAGTTATTTTTAATTGGGCCATATGATATTATGGGCCATATGATATTATTGTATAACTAAAGAGATTCCATAAACCATACATATATTTGTAAAAAAATGGTATTCCTCAGTTTACATAAGTTTTATTTCAGAAAATTACAAAGAGTAACTGACTACATGTATATTTTATACATCCTTTCAATTTTTGAAAATGCATTACTAATCATTTATCAGATTAAATAGATTTTTGACGGTTTATTTCCGGTATTTGAAAGCATTTGCAATCGGTTTGATCTAAGGTAGCTCATTGTCAAATGACCCATCTCCAGATTTAGTCAAAGTTGAGACCGCTACTTGGAAATACCCCAAAATATGTATTCGCCATCTGTGACCTGAGACATGAAAAATACATGAAAAAACTAATGTACCCGAAATTCCAATAACACTTCTGTTTTAGGTCACAGCTAACCCTAACCGGCATTATTAATATTCAGCAATTATAATGTGATGGCCACGTGTATGCACAAAACTGAATAACTTATAGGCTTATTAATAATGAATCAATGCGTGATCGTGGTCACTAAAGAAATCCTACTCATAGTTCAGTTCTTAGTGCGTTGATCAGTATTGTTTAGTGTCCTTGCACGTTTAAGCCGCCATACTGAATCTCACACACTATTTATTAGATATGGCACGACTAAGCAAGCATGTAAGGCGCTACTATTAGGGCCTATGTATTCATTTTCAATTTTAATTTTTGATAACATCGAAACTTGTTAGAAAATCTTTGTTCCCCAATTAAGGTTATGGATGACGTTTGGATGGACCACCACAAGGGCGATCTTACCACCTCATCTATTGAATAACTATATTATACTTATTATATGTTATTATATAAATATAATTGAAATTTTGAAATCAATCTATTAAATATTTACATTTTCAAACATATTTTCCTTGACAATAGTATACAACTATAAAAAAAATACATTTTCCAAGCTAATTGACTAGGTCCAAATGCCCTATAGAAATCCCCCAAAAAAGTAGTATGTACACCCAATAGAAACCTAAGCAAATAAATATTAAAAAACAAGGTACCAACCATATACTAAATAAAACAGATTTGTTTTTGATCCTTTGGAGTAAAACAAAAACCTCACAACCATAGCAAGCAATTTGGAACGATTATTTCGTACTGTAAAATCTCTCAAATGTAATCTATGGGATAAGGATAATACTTTGCTTGGACCAGATTGTTTGTTTGAACGTCCAATTAATAAACTAATGGTAGTTGAACGTAGGCCAATAACTCGATGGAGCCAACTGGTGTTGATTAGCTGATTGGGTGTGTTAGTGGCAGGTTGGGCTGGGTACGATTAGAGATGTCAACACGTACACTATGTGAGTATCTGACATCTTCAACTAATCACTACAGTAGACCTACTCAATATAGGCCTATATATATATATATATATATATATATATATATATATATATATATATATATATATATATATATATAAATATTTTAAGATGTCTCTTTTCGAGAATTTGCCCTTCCTTGAAACAACTGGAGGCTCTAAAATGAGCTCAGGCTCTTTTTAGAGCCTCTAGTTGTTTCAAAGAAAGGCACATTTCCGAAAAGTGACATCTTATCATCTTCCTCCGGCCCTCAAAGTCTACGCTACATGGCTACAACATATATATATATATATTTATATATATATATTATATACTGAGTCGTGTGGCCGAGTGGTTAATACACTGAACAGTTATTCAGAAGACTGGGATTCGATTCCCGCCATGTTCGACCATCCTGACAGGGGTTTATCGTGGTTTTCCTCTGTCGTTCAGGTCAACACTGGAATGTTTCCCTAACAATAGGCCACGACCGACTCCTTCCCACTATCCAAAACATATAATAAAATAACTTTTCATCTCATCATCCCATCATCTCATATATCATTCACCGACGCCAATAGATCGTAGTCGATCTATATCAGTAGAGTGTAGAGTGATCAGTAGAGTGATCTATATCAATAGTTCAGTTGAGTGCGTCGTTGAACCAATTAATATATACATTTTAAAAATATATATAAGCCTATATAGTCCTACATATAATATATACGTGTGAAAATATAACCGGCACATGCAGCGCAGTGGTTAACGCGATGGTTTTTCTGTTTGTGACCATAACTTACTAAAATGTTCGTCAATTTACAATTCAGTCTAAATACATCCAGGAGTATACTATAATGGAGTTACCTAGTAAATAAACTAAACGAACTATATACTATACTCTGTACCAAACTAATCTACAACTGAATACCGCGAACGAAATTCAAACCCACGCAATTGAAGTCCTAATAATAAAACACAAAATGAATTAGACAACTCTTACTCTTGAAAATGAAACTATACTCTCAAAAGGAAATACTCTCATGTATGCCCAAGTTTACCTGTTTTCCCTTTCTTTCATTATCAACTCCAACAAATTATAACCGACCGTTTATACTTAGACCACTGCTAACACGGTTAAGCTTTATGTTCATTTTTTCCAGTGCATTCAAACTTATAAAACCCTAATCAGAATTATAATTACTGTTGCTTTCTTTTCATTGTTTTAACTCATTATCATAAGAAAGTAGTCGATATAGCCCTAAACCTATAATACAGTAGGTCTTATTTAATTTCTTTATTCCAATGGTGGGAAAAGAATCCAACAAGCTCACAGCTTTATATACGATAATATAATATAGAGGCCTAAAACGTCTTAACGCAAACAATGAAAGGTCGTAGTACCAGCTCATTATGGCAGAAGCTAACTTTCCTTGCTATTCTCTCCACGCGTGTATGAATTATTATTGACTCTTACACGTCTTATACACTTCTAATTGTAGATCCAATGCGTGAACAATTCGTTTAGACGGCCGTATACTTATACTCATGATTCCATCCATTATAATATAATATTCAAACCCACATTCTTTCAACTATCGTGTAAAACAGATAGAAAAAGATCGCAAAATTAGAAATGAATAGTTTTTTGTGATTTGCTATACTACTGGCTATTTGGCTAGCATGATAGACAATCACGAACAATCATGCCCTGAGCGGGATTCGAACAGGCATTCATGAGGTTCAAGTTTTTAATGATGAAGTGAGTCTTGCCATAAGATAACATTATCGAACAAGAACTTGACACTGGTAAGATGTTATACATTTTCAAGGATATGGCAACGAAAATGTATCAACTAAAATGCAACTATAATGGACAACAAAACGGAAAATATCATATATTTATATAGGCCTACAATCCATAAAAAAACGGAATAAAAAATAATTAAAAAGAGAAAAAAAATATGGAGAAAATGACATCAAATTATGAATAATATCATAAAACAAGAAACCGTATAAAGGATGTTTAACATATATCAAAAACAAGAAAATCACGAACGAATCATAAAAATAAAGAAACAAGTGTACATAATGGTAACTCCAAATATCAAGTTATTAATACCGAAACCACTTTTTGAAAATTTTCATCACATTTTTGTGTGTGCAATAATGGTTAAACTTCCCAGCCTATACAATAGTAGCCATTAATTATCCAGCATTTAAAGGGTACCTCATCAAATAACAATAATTTAATTTATTCATCGATAAATTATTTTATCCAGACTGATTCAGCCATGCAGTTAATGGAATATGACGCTAGTTGTGTATATAACTATAAACACCGCACAGTCGACTGCGTCTACCAGGTGGAAGGTAATGTATCAAGGGTGATCAACAGTTAATTGTTGTACGCCACTGGTCTCAACAGCAATGGATACACCAGTAACCAGTAACCAGTGGTTAATCATCAGGGTTACTTCCTATAACCTGTCTACCTGTGATACTGACACCACTCTTGTCACCCTGATTGTTTACAGCTGTATGAAGTGTGGTCATTTCGAGGTATTTCCTTAGACTCAAGAACAACACTCAAAACACATCCAAGTAAGATCTTTTTATTTTAATATTGGTTATAACGACGGTTTCTTGGGTTTAACGACGCACTGTAATGATAGCTAAGATCTATTGGCGTCGGATGGATGATTAATGAGATGATGGAATGATGAGATGGAAGCGGTCGTGGCCTGTATTGTGGGAACCATCCCGGCATTAGCCTATATAGACTACTGAAGGTATATGCAAAACTATGCATATTTATACCAAGAGCGAAGGATGGAAAGCTTTTGACAATAGGTGGCCTAGTGATTTGAGTTCATGAGTTCAATAATATTTCCAATTAATTGTGTACACCTACGAAAATAATTTGTGATTAATTTACAATTGAAAGCTATATAGGCCCTTTAAGCTATAACTTATACAGGGTTATATTTTTAAATTTGTTGGTTTTATTATTTTCACTCATATCAGGTATTGAAGATTATAATGCAGAATAGAATGAAATTGAAATTGAATTGAAATATGGAGGTACTGCTAATTTCGATCCAACACTAACGTAGGACTATATTGATATAACTAAGTAGATAGAATGCCAATTTTTTGAAGCAAATGCTGGTGTTGCTTATTTTCTTTACAAATGAATAAATTCAGAACTATTGTCACGTATGAGAGTTTAAGCGCATCGAAATTCGGAAAAGTCGATTATTTTCAAACCGATGATGAAAGAATAGGAAATCTTGTTTATGAAAACAATGCACCGTGTATACATTTTAAAAATTCGAAATGAATGTTTAGCCGTTTTTCAAAATGTAGTCAAAGGCAGTGCTATTTAAATTAACACTCAACTTGCTTATACGGTCAATTGCTAGTTGCAGTTAACTTTGATAACTTTGATAACTCATTGTAGTCATTAGGCCCATTTGAGCCACAAAACAACGAGTGATCACTGATATGTAATATGTAATGATGAGAAAAGAACGAATTAAGAATGTATGAAACAAAACCTTTACACGGAATCGAGAAAAATGTTTCCTATATTTGAAATGACTTGAATAGTAACTGAACCATGCACCCATGTCAATTGAATAATTGATATGTTCACAAGAAATTCTCACTACCAATATTGAAATTGATTATATCTATAATTCATAGGAAATAAAAAATATCCACTTTTGTATTATCGAATTCTTTGTAGCCTTCGCCCTTCTTTAGACGTCATTCATGGCACACGAACATCAAATCCCCAAATTCTTTGTCTTCAACATTTTATGGTTACCTGGAGGCTCGAATCAAGAATTCAATCACCAGTAGCAATTTATTCAACAAAGATTATATATACCTCAATCCACACAGGCGATCATTTATAAACGTTCTACACAACATTACCGAGACCTGAGATAATTGCTTGAATGAAAGATTGTCATTTAAAGGATATCCCAACCCTGAAACTAGATTTCAATAAATAATCACGATGTTTATTCCCCTTATTTTACAGAAAACTAGAAATTATCATCTCAATTTTAGAAATTATGATCAATTATATGTATTAACATAGAGGCCCATATATATATATATATATATATATATATATATATATATATATATATATATATATATATATATATATATATATATATATATATATATATTTATATATATGTTGTTTAATGTTGCTTAACGACCCCACCAACAGCTAGGTTATACGGGGATATATATATATATATATATATATATATATATATATATATATATATATATATTATTTCAATTATTTCATATATATTCTTTAGTAATTTAGCTTGTGTAGCCTGTAATGTGCTCTAGGATTATAAATTTATATTACTTGCGTTTGATCCAAATGTGCATTTTCATGTAGGCCTATATACGACTATGACTATTACATATTGATTGGTTCCATAAGTGAATAAACGTTTCAGTATTAATTTTGTTGATTGAAATATTTGCATTATTATATAGCTCGCACCATACCGCAATCGAATTCTAAACAAATATAATTCTAGAAATATATAAATAATATTATTTTCAAACAATTGATCTACTGCACGGCGTGTCAATAACATCCAGGGTGGAAAATTTAGAAAATGGATCATACATACATACAAAAAAAAGAAATCAATCAATTAATACGAAATGTCAAATCCATAAATGAAACATTATTCCATTAAAGTTGATGTACATACGTTAAAATACGTGACTCAAACTAGCTGCTATATTTTAATTGTAGGCTTATAAACTTCTACAACACCTTAGGCCCTAGCTTCCTAATAATTATTTTCGGCCTCACTTTGAGTAGGCCTACTACTGTATTTGGAGTCAGTTGAATCGAGCGTGTGTGTGTGTGTATATATGTGTGTGTGTGTATATAGAGGGGTCTACCCACCCAATCCCACGAGCACCCAACTTCTGGGCGTGTAGAAAAACGTTTTTATTATACATTCTTTCAATCAATCTGATGATCGAAGGTTTTTTCTAAACGAAAATGCTTATCAAAAGTGATGGAAAGAGAGCTGATTCGAAGTGAGAATGCAATGTGCGATCGCAATGCCTTTGGGTAAGTTGCTACTGTGTATCATATCGTGTCAGTGAGGACTATGGCGTGCAGTGTTGGTCATCAAAAAGGTAGCTACTGAAGTAAGCCCGAAGACATTTTATCGAGCATTTGCTTGACTACTGACTGGTCTCAACTGCAATGGCTGAATCACGGACGCATTGCTGTACTGCTGAAACTATATAGGGTGATAGGGAGGCGTCTTGAAAATCCCAGCCCCAACGTATGAGATTAATTCGCTTCAATTACTGTAGAATAAATAGTGAAATATGACTTTTTCTTTGGAGAAGGAGCAGTGTGAACCTTCTCCAACTGAACCTAAGCAGAATACACGAAGACAACATTGAAGAAGACTAAAATCTAACCCATGTAACCCTAACCATATAGCTTCTGTGCCCTAACCAATTCCTCGTGATAGTAATTCTTACGGCAATATAACTTGATACATCAATTTAGTATTTCAGAAAACAAAGAACATTATTTATTGAAAACGAGATAACTTGTCTACAGCGAGATTCGAACTGGCGACATTCGGGTCCCAATGCGAACGAGTAATCACAACACCAAAGAAACAACGTAATTTTAATCGATATATCAGTCGATATAAGCAAGAAATGCGAGAAAATTGCGCCTTGCGGTGGGACCTTATACGGGACTGTAAAGTTGCGATGGAGACATGAATATGGCACAACTCACAGTACAGGTATATAGGTATGATTTGATCAACACAAATAAGACCATCGTTGAATATGACAGGAGACTGATAACAATGATGATTATTGGAGATACGATACATAAGGGATATGATTTACGTGTGAGCGGATGATACATCATGGAAGGCTTCTAATCCAATCACTAGGTCTATACGAGAAAAGGGTCGCATTACATAACTATGTTTATAATAACATTGATTTCTGGATTCATTCTCTTTTAAACAACCTTTGCAATATTTCTATTCATCTCGATTAACATTCTTTATCATAAAGGCATTCAATCTCTTCATAATATAATTCTTAGAAAAAATTATCGTATTTTCAAGATTTGTGTATGAATAAATATGTCTGTGTTGATGAGTCTTTTGCATATATAAGCATTGGTCACGCAAGAAATTTGAAGCTATGATTTCATATACGAGAGACATTAAAATAATAATTTGAAACAAGAAATGAATTATCTATTTTTCTTCTTAAAATCCACTTTTTGAGCTGTATGAATAACAGATATGGTATTCATTGTCTGCAAAGAAAATGTAGTGCAGAAAAAAAATGAGAATATCACAACATTATTTGAGAATGTAAAAGTGCATGTGTATGGTCTATAGTATCTGAGATCTATGCTAATATTACACGACGAATCAAATCTGAATATATAGACATATCAGGTCAATTACATGGTTTTTAGGGTAATTCTGATTTGTTGAACTAAATTCTAGATGACACTTCCTATACTCCCAATCAGTCAGTTGTACGTGATCGTGTGCAATGCTACGGTACGTCCAACGAATTCACAACGACCTGAAACTAAATGTTAAAGGGCATCACAATCCTGAAAGTGGATTTTTATACATTATGACGATATATATATATATATATATATATATATATATATATTTCCCCAATTTTAGAGAAAACTAGAAATCATCAACTCAATTTCAGAAATTATAATTAATTTATTTGTCCTCTAGGAACCGGGTCTTTTTCTGAGTCGAAACGTAGACATTACTCGATTATGTTTATGTTGCTGTACAGCAGGGGCGGACTGGCCCGGTATAGTGTCTGTTTAGTTCATACTCTAAAATTCATCTACTCTCAATTATTTATTTTTGTTTTATATTCTAAAACCTGCTATTATACTGATATAAAACTGCTATATTACACCCAAAATATTACTAGAAGCTACCACAAAACAATGATTTTGAAATGACATATGTGATATGAGCTACCTCAACAACAGTCGTAGTGGGCCTATGTATACTACGACCGATATTGAGTAAAATAATTGATACCGTTATCTAAAATATATTCAAGATATCAATTCTTTTACCCAATACAACGCACCTTTCTGGACCTGGATAGTAAATCCTTTCATATAGGACCAATTCCCACAACAATTGACGTTACAATATCTATACCTTTTTCAGAATTATTTCTCCCAACAAATCGTACTGTACAGTTGCAGTTCAATTTATATCACAATTAAAGCAAACAAAAAAAAGTAATCAAAAGTTTGACTTCAAAATTTCAACTTTAAGAGCCTGACAATTGTATATAATTATTATGATGAAGAAATATTATTAGCATGACCCCATCAAGTATCAGGCTTTTGGGGAGGATACACTCAGCCTCAGGACTAACACGCAGCAAGCGTTTTTCTAGGAAAAACCTCTCGTCATAGTAGTCCTTAAACCATGAATTGCTCCGATGTTGTATTATGATAGAGAGATCTACGTTCTGAGTATGATTTCTGAACAGTATGCATGGTATAATAATAGTCAGTAACTCGATGCTATGTCTAATAGAACAAAAATAACATCCTATTCCTATTAATATTTGATTGTACAATGCTAAGTTGATTTTTATCACATTCCTTTGCAAATAGTTTCTGAGGAACTAGTGAATCAAAGAATCATCTAAAATAGTTGAAAGTTGAAAATGCAAATTATTCTGTGGTAGCATCCTAGGAAACGATCATTGATATTCAGCCATCAGATATACAATTATCATATATTTATTTATATTGGGTTTAACGACGCACTGTCGTGATGACTAAGATCTGTGGGAGTAAGTGAATGATATATGAGATGATGAGATGAAAGGTTATTTTATCATGTGTTCCAATATTTAAACCTAATAGGGCCTATGAAAAATCAAGGAAAACATCTAATAATTAAAACAAAATACAGTATGGGACGGTAAGCTCAAACAAAAGCGAACTTGTCACTCTCACACTTTATATTGCGGGCGTCTTAATATCCTAAACAACAGTTACTTGCCACCCTCGGTAGCTCAGTCAGCTGAAGCACCGATAACCGCTATAGGCGTGGGTTATATACACCGTTCACACTATGATCACTAACTGCAGTTAATTAAACCTCTAACTGCAGTTACCAACGCGTAATGTGAACGGAACGCAGTTAGCACTAACCGACATCAAGCCCTAACTCCGTTCTGTGAACGCAGTTAGAGCTAAACTGAGATCAAAATCCACCGCCTTCTCGAAAAAGAACATCTTTCGTATCGTCACATTGTTGGTTCAAAGCAAGGCCTTCCATATATAAACATCATGTGAATTATTTAGATGGCCTTGTTAAAAGACAGTATACGAGATATTGACAAAAAATCTGTAAATCTATAAATACATAATGAAAATTAACAGCAAATGAACAGAAAGGTGGCAGTGCATGACGTCACTAACAACCAATTCACCGCTATAAGTGTGAACACCTCACCTCAGTTAAGATCGGTGTCACCCATGATGCTAACTGCAGTTAGCCTAACTTCAGTTAGTGATCCTAGTGTGAACGGGGTATTGGGGGTGTAATGGGTCCAGGGCGCGGCAGGGCGGCGACCTGGTACTAGTCAATGAGCCCTGGCTTCTTGAATAGAACTTACAAGGTATAATTAATATAATTTCAATTTACAATATAACGAAGAATGTAATTTATGAGATTAATCAGATGTCCAACAATCTGAATATACCTATTATATGGAAATATATAATGAAGCGCAAATAACTCCGTTGTTGAAGCGCCGTAAAATAACACAAATTCAATACTTACTCAGCCACGAGTACTTTGTTAAAAGAGTTGCAATACCAGTTACAAAGAGTCAAAGAGTTGCAAGAGTTACGTGTGTTGCTTGGAACAAAATTCAGCACTGAATTAGAATGAAACTTATACACTTGTTATAGGCTCTAATTCATTACTATTGCTATACAGTTAGTCTGGACATCCAATTGTTATTGACAGACGCTCTTTTGAAGAAGGACAACTACAGGCCTGTACGTAAAACTTGGGAAATATAATCAGAAAACTCGCTATTTAAAAAATGAATCGAAGTGGAAGATATCAACATTAGCGAGTTGTTTAGTAATTAATACCAATGCTTGTAATGTCCGGATGAATCAAAGAAACGGTTTTTAAATATAGTGTGTTCCAGACTTTTGGAAACTGTAAGACTTTTATCTGCGGCTGAAAATTATGGTCACAGACAGTGCAGTCATGGTGTTAAAGTTAATTGGTTTTGAATATTCATAATGGGGTGGTAAGATCGCCCTTGTGGTGCCCCGTCCAAACGATCCTACCTTTCATCCATAGCCTCAATTGGGAAACAATAATTTTGTATCAAGTTTCGATGTTAATAAAAAAAAATCGCCCCCCCCCTTCTACACTACACCCCTGGCTATGTGCGCTACACGGGTTGTAGATCGCATATATTGCTCCGATTAGCATAAATTCTAAAAGTGCTTATGTTTGTTTGCCAATTGGTGAATAGGTATACCGGTAATTTATGCGACATATTTTTAGCATTTCCGGTGTCCGTGATTGTTTTAAACATTATAGGGCCTACTAGTCAATACATACGACATGAAAGTCAGGTTAGGGGCACGTGGTTAGGCTTACGCTAAGATTGTGTAGCTACTGCTATATTTTTTATGTTGTAAAAGTCGATAGTAGTAGTAGGCCTGCTTATTATCATCAATTCAATTTTAGCTAGAGTGTGAAACCGGGTTATTTATCGAAAAAAAAATGAAAATTATGGAATTTATGATTATAGGAACCAGAAAGGCGCCAAGCAAATCAATGAATGTATGGCTACATATATAACTTTATATATAGGCCTATAGGCATGATTGAAATATTCCTGCAGGATATACTTGAAGTAATGTATAGTGCAATATTATCCAACTGATTATCCATAGTATCTAGTTATCTATATCTATATATCAAATTGTGTCTATATATTGTCTTATAAGTAGTAAGAATAATTTCGATTCTATTGATTTATCTCAATTCATATCAATTAATCTTAGTTCTTTGAATGTATCATTATTTGTTGTACTGAATGCTTGATATACTGTAATTACTAATTCATTAATAATTCATAAATGATGGCTTTACTGCCGTACTCAATCATCTAATATTATTTATAAGTTATATTGTAGATATATATAATTTGTGTACGGATTTCCTCGAAAGATGGTTAAAGGAGTAAACCCTACTACTACTACTACTGCATAACAAGATGTCTTTCGCCAATATGAAATGAAATATGTGTATCAACATCACCGTTTTTCTCTGATTACCCCCCCCCCCCCCCCACACACACACACATTACAATCACAGTGACGTCACAGAAACCCAAATGTGATCTGACAAGTTGTGACAGTTATTACTCGAGTGGATCAAGTAATTAACATCGAGGGCAGACATTACAGGTTCAAATCCTCGATACTGAAGTTGGCATGCGGATATTTCAATTGATATTTCAGTACTTATTTGGGTGACCAGACGTCCCGGTTTTCCCGGGATTGTCCGTGTTTTGAGTTTCGTGTCCCGTTATTTTTTTTTTTATAAATAGAAGAAATATAAATAACTGGGTATTTTTCATACTCTAAAATTCATTTTTTCATCATTCATTTCTTAGATTTGTTGAACTGCTTATAGATTTGTTGAATCGATTTTTAAATTGACATCAAATTCAAGTAAGCTGTCGTTCTTTATTAACATATTGTGGGCAACGTCCTCAACGTATAAAGTTGTAGACGCAATCAATATGAAAAAAATATTTCTTGATTTTACACGATTAGAAAAAACACCCAAAATATTAAGAGAAGAATACAAATTCCCAAAAATTCCTCGACTCTCCCCCCCCCCCCCCTAATACGCTAATACAATTTGGAAAGAATCATTTTGATTACGCAAGTATAGGCGTGGTATTGAATTTTCCTTTTTTGAATATGGTTATACCCTAATTCAAAATGAAACAAATATCTTGTAAGTTGTGTAAGACAGTGAAATAAACGTAGATAGGTAAATTGAGGCAACAAAACGTACGAAACGGCAGTATTAAAATCAGTCCGATTTCACACGTAACTAGCGATCAGGGAATGTCGAAGTTGGAGCTTATTGCCCAGAAGGGCATTTATACCCTCAAGTATTAAGAATAACACAATTTTATTATTCAAATAATAATTTTATTGAGAACAACATGCTACGTTGTGCACACTGGTAGAAACCAAAGCAGCCTACTGTGTTACCCATGTAGCGATGAAAAAAAGGTAGCTTGGGCGTTGATTGCGTGTATCTGTGTGTGTGTGTGTGTGTGCGTGTTACCGTGTGCGTGTGCGTGCTGATTGTTAAGTGGATCCCATGGTAGCTATTACTGCGCTATTAGACCGGACGAGGTATTCAGAAGCTATGGTCCAAAGGATTCTGTACACAGATCTCGAGACAAATAATTAGTATTGAGATGGTGGGTTTGAAAACTGAGACAGTGGCGATACTCGAAATTTACCAAAAAAAAAAAAATAATCATCAACGCTCACGGCTCTGAGTGAGTAAGAAAAAACTAGTTTATTTGGTTTCTTGATATAATAACCGTATACCTTGACTAGATTTTAAGGGGTGAAGTATTCATAAACAGTGGACAACGTATATATATATACCAAATTACACATTTATTTTCTACGAGAGAAAAAGTAGTTCAATAGTTTCACGCGAGATAAAAGGCAACATGACGTGATATAATGAGAGTAAAAAGTTAAAAACATTGGAGATGGCTGGTAAAATAATTGAAATGATTGGTAGCATATATGAGGTATAGCGTACGTCGCGGAATCACCACGCAATCTCTATTTTCTTCATAAAAAAATTAACTTGTGACTTCGGACACGAGAACGCGTTTTTTTTAATTCAATACAAAAAATAAATGAAAATGTATAGAAAACATAATGAAAGAGTGTTAAATTACCATCAAACATATAGTTAGTGAGTTATTTAAAATGAACTCTGGAAATTTGGCAGTTTAATTATATACCCCTAGATTCAATTGTATGGACCAGAGTATGAATTGTTAAATGATCATAATCATGACAAAATAAATATCACCAAAGGATGCATATAGACAATAAGAAATGTAATGAAATATGGATTTGAAATGAATAAATGAAAACCATATTGAGCATGTGACTCAGTTATTCTTTTTACAATTGAATGTTGGTGTTATTTACGGATAAGGGATCGTAAGGGATATGGCAATTAATGTGGGGTAGAGAAATGTGGTATATTGATTCCTGCAGGTTTGATATAGTTATACCACAACTTACAAGTTCCTTAAATGTCCCTGAAAATATTTTTTTGATTCATAATTCGTATTTGTTTTTAATGTGAATAAAATGACATATTTTGTTTCCTTGATTGATTACTTTGATTGATTAATTTGAATGATGACGTCGCGTCATCCTGAAATATGAACAAAACTATTGATCTCAAATATCACACAAAAGAAACAAAATAATCACACTATTAATTTAAAATTCTGTAATTTCTTTTCACTTTTAATATTTGCTTGATTGGACGTTTATAAAACCGCTTGCTCCTAAATACTGGGGAAATATAATGAATATACATTATAGAAGATCATGTTTATCGTTTGTAAGGCGTTTGACCTGTGAACTAGAGACAAACACGCATGTATGTCTGAACATGCAGTTAGCAAACAAGTTTCACTGTGAAAAACTTTTTAAAATTTAAGTATACTACACTATATACATTATAGAAGTAAAATTAATATTGTGCTCTTGAAAAAGTATCAAAAGTTATAACAATTATTTCAAGCTATTAGAAAACGTATTAAATTAGTATCTTATATACAAATTATTATAAATGAAGTATACATAACATAGACGTAGGCCTATTATTTTCGTTTGGATTAGATTACGTTGAAGAAATTTTCATATACCATAAAACAACTATTTTTTTATTAATTATTCTATACTAAAACCAATTATATTCTAAATATGTATATTGAATAATCATTGGATATGGGTAGGGCAATTTTTAATTTTCTCACGCTAGTTTTATGCATTCTTGTTCATAAGGGAACACAATAAAATTATGGATCACAATTTCATTTTAAAAATTGGTTATTTGTGAGAGGTATACAAACACGAAAAACTCCGCATTTTAACTTTTTGATCGTTCACCACGAAACACATCAGTGCACTGTTTCAGTACAATATGCTAAAAAAGATTAAAAATTACCATATTTCCCCGGAAACATCCGTTTTGCAACGGGTTTTGCTCATTCATAAATCTGATCTTTTAATTCACTTCACTATACAACAAGAATGAACACATGCAAATTGCAGGTGAGCGACCATTTTTTTTTGTTAACCGTGAATTATATTTCGTGTATCTTCCTAAAATTGACCCATCGTCTACTAACTGGGCTGCAGCAAAGGTTCGCTCGCTCATCCACACCTTTAAACGCGATCGGTTTTAAAGGAGCCTTACCGCGGTTGCATTTCCTTTTTTTTCCCCCAAAAAACGGATATTATTTTTAAATAATTTCCACTTCCTTAGCATAGAGAAGAATTATCACATAAGAGCGCAACATATAGTGTTTCCTATTGATTAGTGAAGTATATTTTTCACTATATTTTTTTGTATTATATATGATTTGAGGGCTAGCTTAAATTTTGGCCCTAATTGACTTTTGATAGTAAGAGGTGATTTATTGAAAAGTTTTATCCCAGCATGCGTAGGACCCTTTGTCAATCATTGTGTTTCATAACCTTATCTATAGCTACTATCGGAATTGGTTTTCCGATAGTTGTATAGTTTTCACTATCAGGAACTTGACCTCAAAATTTTGACAACTTCTTCATGCAACACACATCCGTGGACTTTTCGGTGCGAGACTTAACGTCAACTGCTCGTAGCTGCGCCACTGTATAAAGGAGGACGAAGATGACATTGAGTTGTCTTAATGTCTTCGAAACGGCGGTCAAGTGAAGATGACATTAATCCCCTCATAGATAGATAGGCTATCCGCTATCATGGCAATCAACCAGGGATCATGTTATATCTAGCATGCTGCTCGGATTAGAAAAACCAGACATAGCCAACATCGAAGGTATTTATTTTAATCCTTAGGTGAACGCTCTACTCAGCTTTGTTGACGGGAGAGTGATCATTGTATTTGTGCTTAGAGTGAGGTTCCGTTGGGCGTGAGTTCGAGTCCCACATAAGGCATGGGTTTTTCTAAATCACTTCATAGTGATTTCACTTCATCACTTCATAGTTCCATAATCACCAGCTCATTCGTACCCTCGTATGACCTAGCTGTTGGTGAGGTCGTTAAGCAAACAATAATCATCAATAATCATCATTATAGTGAGATTAGCAAGAGTAAAAATACACTAGAATATTGCATTTCCGGTTATCAGCATGAAATTTGCTACATTACCTGAAAACGGTTCGTCTATTCAAAAACAACCGGGGGACAAGCAAAATTCTCTTGGGTTACCCCCAAAAACTACCTCTGAAACGTTTTCGATCGAATTTTAGTGAAGTAGATGAGCAAAGTTTCTGGGTTTAGAGACAAAAGCATGAACATTTAAGGATGTATGACCTAGTCAGAAAAATTAGCTGATTTAAAAAAGTCAGGTTTTCAGATTTCCAATCCTTTTGATGGTGAGGGAATGGTGGGGGTGGGACGGTTTTGTTGATGGCAAATTAATGACAATAATTTGGTTACGACTTAATATCTGTTTTTTTACAGAGCTACATCATATGAAAACCACATTCACAGTATTTTAAACAAACTAGTGATTTTGACCTATGGCGAGGATAGAAATTAAAATTTGATCTGGTCTCATTCAATTTCTACAATTTATTCAAACCTGTCTTTTGACGAAACTTTAGATAAGAAATGTCGTTCAGAATTCATATTAGACGTGTATCCTCGTTTGTTACCGAATACCGATGACCTATAGAAGGTAGGCCTACCAGTACGATCATTATCTTCGGTCCAAACACAATTTGTAAAGATAATTTTTGAAGCGTATTGGCCTATACGACAAAGTTTTGATGATGAGTAAGCTAAAAATTTGAAGACCTAATCAGAAAAAGCTGATTTTTTTACACGGCCGAAAACCCGAAAACTTGCATCATTACGATTCAATCCGCCCAGTTATTTACATATTTTTATGACGTAATACAGAAACATACCAAACACGACAATAAATATTAAATCTGAGTTTGTTTGTCTTTAGTTGTCGTCAAGAAGAGTTTCTATTTGATCTACTACCATCACAAAATAATTTGCTTCCTCTGGTGGTAATACAGATTGAACACGATGCTCTACACTTGATCAGTGGTCAATTTGTACAATAAAATCACCTAAAACATCAACATTTGTGGACAATTGTGATTATTTAACTTATATACGACTACAATTATATACGACTACAATACAATTGATAATTCAAATTGATATTATTTAATTAAAGTGTAATTTAGTACTCTCAATTAAATGATTAAAATATAAGAAGTATATTATCTCTATATAAACATAATAATATTGAACCGGTTATCACCACAACATATTTTTCCTCGTTGCAAGTGTATCTACAATAATAATGTGTCGTTCATTATTTCTGCAACTTGGTCCATATTGTTATATAAATCAAACATCTGACACCTGCAATCATCAATCAATTGCACTCCCCCATTCACTTATTCCTTAAATCTCCTTAAAATCGAGTCAATATGGTCCACTGCCCCACACCTCGCACCATTCTCTATCACTTGACAACTTTATCAATCTTGACCCTTCAATAATGTTAGGGCTCCGCCGAATCTGGGCGGTAAAACAGATTGATCATGACAATTATCTACACTTGATCAGTTTTCGATTTATACAATGAAATTACCTAAAACATCAACATTTGTGGACAATTGTGATTATATAACTTATATTATTATATACGAGTAATTCAAAGAAAAACTAATAAAGAATGAAAGTTGCAATCCACACCTAGAAGTCGACTAGATGTATTCTAACGCATAGTGGAAATATTGATAGGGATTAATAGTATGAAAAGTATTCATGAAATGAAAAACAATGAGTAGAACAAAGCTAATTGTTTGTGAAGATATCACAGAACGTGCGAGAAATTATATACTATATTAATTAATGAACTACCAGCAATTATTTGAAAAATACGAGAAATTATCACGGCATTCACTTGCAGCTCTTTACTTTTGATCCCAAGACCGTGTGATGTATATTAGAGCCTATTGTTTAGACCACTATATGCCATGGTAAGTAATAATATACGTCTAATAATACTGATTCGTTATTAGAAAGAGCGAAGCGAACACTTTCATTCAAGGGGATGCATCCACGCGGTGCTCACACAGATAGAGAAATTCAACTTGACTATTTTTTTCTTTGTTCACGAACCAATGTAATTGAATGAAAAATTCACATTTCTAAGATAATTTTATGCTCTCCAATTAATGACATTTTTGTGAATTCATTCAGTTTTGAGATAATACGTCAATGAATTTCATCACATTCTTAGTAGATCTATTCATTTACGTATTATCTTGAAAGTTATTGAATTCACTAGAATAGAATGTCATAAATAAAGAGTCAAAAATTATCTTGGAGTTGTTAACTTTTCATTCAATTTCCTTGGTTCGTGAACATAGAAAAAAATAGTAAAGATGAATTTCTCTATGTGTGTAAGCACCGTGCATGGTCCCCCCTATAAAGCCCAGATGCCGCAGGCGCCTGCTAGACATGTAAGATGTCATGCCGTTAATTTCCATGACCGTAGTCTTCAAAATATCAATTTTGATTTTTGTTTCATTCTCTCATCAAAAATGATATGTTCACGCCAATACGGATAATTTTTCATAAGCACTACTGCTCTGCCTGGTAATGCACCGTTCAGACCATTAGCTACCACGACCGTAATTAGTAAACTATTTATTTATTTGATTGGGTTTAACGACGCACTGTACTGATGACTACTATCTATTGGCGTCGGTGAATGATATATGAGAAGATGGGATGATGAGATGAAAGCTTAGTTTATTATGTGTTTTTGGATAGTGGGAAGGAGTCGGCAGTGGCTTGTTCATCCCAGTATTGACCTGGACGACAGAGGAAAACCACGAAAGAACTGTCGAACGGTATGAGATATGAAAATTATAATATGGAGGAAACACGGATATTTTTAATACCTTGAAATGGTATAAGTAAAAACTATTCATCTTTTATCGCACATTTGTCAAGCACATACAGCTAAAAAATGTTTTTTCTCAGCTGTATGCGCTTGACAATTGGACGATATGAGTTGAATAGTTATAACTTACACTGGGCCCACCTGAAAGGTATTAGAAATATCTGTGTTTTCTCCGTATTAGAATATTGATATCTCATACCTTTCAAACGTTATCACAAAACAATTATTGATAATTCGCTAAATTGACTCCCATTCACTTCCAATTGGGCCTACACACAAAAATAAGAAAATAGCATTATCCAATTTTTGATACTCTGTCGCATGATAAAAGAGACCTAGTCTTTCCGTTTTTGTTCTGCGTAATACGTCTTAATTTGAATAAACCTGAAGTGTATTTGGTCATTGGTGAATACAGGAATCAAACTTTTGTGAATTCCTCCTAATCCAGGTGACCCGTTCATAAAATGTGCGTTTCACGTGCCGTCAGGATGGTGACGTTCGCAAGTTCACATCACGAGTTCACAATCTACATGGCCATGTTTTTATATAATATATATTGACCGTATTTGGCCAATCATTAAATATATAAATGGCAATAGAATCACTTTGCCCATGTTCTTTTATGATTGAAAAAAAAATGGTGGAATATTTGAAAAATGACCTTAATTATCTCATTTATTACTTTACCATTTTGTTTGCTAACATTTACTATTTTAAGCATTCAAAAAGAGTATTTCCAACCACTTCTATATAACCAAGCTGTCGGCGGGGCCGTTAAGCAAGCAATAATCTTCACAGTATTCCCAATAAATCCTATCTAGACCGGTGTTTGATTTCGGATACAGATTTAAACATTGCCACATAGTGAACAAAAAAAATAATACTCCAATAATAATAAGCCACTGTTCACCACCCCCTCCTCCATAATTCAACAAATTTCGTACAACATGGTACAACCAGAAAGAAAAATACGAAATCAATTAGACCAGGTATCGGCAATCCTACGTATGTAATCTCTCCCAAAAGAATAAAATATTGTTGTGCATTATTATTGTTCAGTTAATAAGGCATACACCTATATGAAATCGCAGACGTCTCTTTATGGAGTCAATAAAAACTTGTTTTCATTTCAATGGCATCGTCCACTGTATCATATTTTTCAAGAACCTATGATTACTATTTAAACCCTACGACTCTTTTGAGTATCAGAAGATCACGTCCCTTAGGTTATCATCAAGATAATCATACATCAAGCCATGGTTTCATTATTTGATTGAAATCACTGTATTCAACTCCATATTTATACTCGAATACGATCGCTAGACGTGTTTTTAACGCGGCACGTCCATAGTTATTGTATCCATGTAGGCCTATGCCTCTTGACGCAGGGCCCACGTTTTTTAAACTTATTATTATTGGTATAAAGAATAAAGACAGTAGTAGCATATAGATTAAAAGAAGTTTTCTCAAACAGGCTAGCCTCCAAGGGGTGCGGTCAAGAGCGATGGTTATATATAATAGACGACTCGGATCATCCGACCAAACCGTCCAAGCGATTTATATGATAGTCAATGAATGCTATACCAGATGAAGTACAGCATCAATACAAGGATGCGGAATGTTTTTATTTGATTGGGAGTTTGGGACTGTAATATACAGTAGGCAATATTGCCAATTACATTTTTTCAACCAAAGTTAAAAGGCTATGTGATGCATGCACGGTGCTTATTGAAATGGATAAATTTATCTTTACCACTTTTTTCTATGTTCACAAACCAGTGTCATTGAATAAAAAGTATATATACAAATCATATATGACATTATATTTTTGTGAATTTTATCGGTTTTAAACAAACATAATACGTCAATGAATTTCATCACATTCTTGGTATTCATTGACGTAATATCTGAAAACTGAATGAATTCACAAACATAGAAGGTAACTATAATTAAAGAGCATAAAATTATCTTGAGCTTGATATACTTTTTTATTCAATTTCACTAGTTCGTGAACACGGAAAAAAAGAAGTGAAGATGAATTCCTCCATTTTTATATTTTTATTTACCCCCTCACAGAACTGTTGGTAAATACTATTGTAGACGTCAGGGGGTGTATTCCATGGTACATATTGTTGTACAAATCTTTGTGTTTGAACATCAATAAAACAACTTGAGACTATAATTTGATCATTCTGTAAGTTAAAAAGTTGGCATGAGAACAGAAGGTAAATACACAAAGCCTACTTCAATATTGTGCTATAATGCATTCACTAGGCTATACTTATCATAACAGATTTATCCTCTCGCGTGGAAAAACTTTTCATTTCCTCGAACACACGGAATTTACACAAATAGGAAAAAAAATAGCATACTGTAGGCCTACCATCAGTTTCCCTAGTGGCAGCCGAGTGCAGATAAGGATCCACGACACATTATATTTGAATATATAGGACCATACTCAAAAAAATACAAATCCGGGACAATGTTACGAAGTTCGATTAAGTCTTTCACGCTAAAATGTATGAGGGGGAGGGGGGATTGGAAGGCACAAACGCCCCGCAGGGAATATTTTAGGAATTTGAAGTCTCCTAGTTGGGTGTTGGGTGAATTTTAGGTCATAGACCTATAATATCATGAAGATATTTTTTTCTATCTCGTTGTATTTATTTATATTGGGTTTAACCACGCACTGTACTGATGACTACGATCTATTGGTGTCGGTGAATGATCTATGGGATGATGAGATGAAAGGTTATTTATATTGTTTTTGACATTCCAGTTTTAACCTGAACGACAGAGGGAAACCACGAAAACCCCTGCCAATGACGGTTTACTGTGCTAGCCACTCTACCACTCGTCTCAGTTTCTGTGTAGTGATTGCATACAACTTTGGAAGCTGTTAGAATGAAATGGTTGGCTCCAGTTCCATTTCATGCAGAGGTTTCAAATTGTCAGTTCTTCCAGGGTTACAAATCGTTTAGGCCAACATGGGGGTCGACAGGAAAATAGTCAAGAGTGGCAGGGGGGCAAGAACTTCTCAGTCCAAATATCGTAGTACCGATAGGGGTGTGGGGGAGAGCCCAAACACCCTAATAGTCACGCAGATTTTTCGGAATTGTATCATTTTATGGTGTTTTGGAAGGTCTTTCGACTAGTTAAATTGACTTTTAATTTTTACAGGACTACATTGTTGAAATCAGAGAAATTGAAACACTTGAATTATATTTTTCAAGTGTTTATTTTAATTCAAATTTTTAAATATTATTTCATGAAACATTCCAAGTGAGTTGGACGATTTTAGCTAGGTCTATATAATATACAATTTTGAAATAATTGATCATATTTTAGTTGGAAATGTAATGATACTAATGAATAAGTTATTCAATATAATTATCTTTTCAGGCGTGATTAAGAATCTGTGTATTTCATTGGTCTTTACCATTCGGAAATAATTCAATTTTCAGCATTTTTCTAATAAATTTCCTGACTTGAATTCTTAGAGTGTGGGGGCAAGTGCACCCCCCTCCCTTGCCCGACGACCATGAATGTTAAGCCATGTATTAAATCGAATAATTAGTTTGGTACCCCAAATTTGGTTTATGCAATGGTCTTTAGAATCATCATTGTTTACATGAATTGAAACATTATTGGAATCTTCAAGGTAATACTTTGGAAGGATTGAAATTGAACTGAGTATAATGTGTATAAACAAATACAAGTAATTCAATGATAATGAATATCAAATATATGTCACTGCAATGGCAATTGAACTGACTTGACTTTATAAAAATTGGATAAGTTTCAAAACAAAGATGTGTACATTTCGAATACTCATCAAACAAATATCGTGTTATGCGACCCCACCAACAGCTAGGTTATACGGGGGTACGAAAGAGTGGGTGATAATGAAACAATGATAGGCAAAACGACGTTTACAAAAACCCATGCCTTATGCGGGATTCGAACCCACGCCCAATGATGACTTCAGTGTCTGAAGCGTGCCTCAGCTGAATGAGCTAACGAGGGCAGCCAAACAAATATCTCGCTCTTCTTCTACAATGCATATGCTGCATTGCCAAGTATAAAACCATTGTTATGCACAAAATTGATGATTGTGAATGACATTTCAAAATATAAGATATGAGAATTTCTTTACATCAGATATAAGTTTGCATTATATTTGGGCTCCACTAATCAACCAGAAGACGGGCAGAAAGATTGATTAAATTTCGTCAATCTTTCTATTACTAATATTGAGGCGCAAAGGCGCACTATAATGATAACCAAGAACTATTGGCGTTGGATGAATAAATAATGAGATGATGGGATAATGACAGAAGGGTTTCTTCGCTAGTGTGAAGGATAGTGGAAAGGAAGCAGTCGTAGCCTTTCTTGTGGAACCATCGGCATTTACCTAGGCTAAAGAGGGAAATCACAAGAAAAAACTGTAAAGATGGTCGGTGGCAGACATCAAACCTATCTAGCCTGATCTATAATCTCACTTATAAACTACCATATACACTAATCCATACACCACAAGTGCCGTTAATTCCCTAGTTTATTTAGCCGTTGGCAGTCAAAGCTACCATTCTTGTTCCAGAGTAGGCCTAATTACAGAGCAACAGCTTTTAGCAAAACGTATCGAAAATTTCATTCAAAAAATTGAATTGAAATCTGTTTGAAATTTTAATTCATACAGATGAGTGATGAATGACCTAGGTTGACTATAGATCCTATCTTGGGTTACGACAATACAGAAATAGTAAAAAGCAATTTTAATTTCACTTTATGAACAATTACAAAGAATACTGAATGTTGAATGAGTATTTCACTTGCATTCTACATATATATAATTAATTAAATATTAATGTAATCATCTAAACCAAGCTGTAATACAAGATTCAGTACTGTATTGCATTAGGGCTGTACACATCTCGGTTTTTGAGTCTGAATCAAGTCTTAAAATTAGTCAAGATTTGCAAAATTCCAATTCCAAATATTATTCTCATTATTAGTATAGATGTACTGTACTTTAATTCTATTTCAGTCAATTCATTAAATGAAAACATAGAAATTATTCATTATAGAACAATTTTAAATAATACGTATAAATACAATATGATGTACAAATCGGAATAATTTGTAACACTTTAATCAAGGTAAATATTCGGATTTGAAACTTGTGGCTTTGCACAGCCCTACAATAAAATTATGACTGAAGGATAAGAATAATCAAGACAGAACTATTACCCTACCTTGGCTAGCACAAAAAAGAGAAAACCTATGTAAAGTTTGCAAGACTTGTTCTCTAATTTTAAAATAATTGTTTATTACATTAACCTGTTGAGAAGGCAACTGACGCTGTATGAAGGATGTACAACCGTTTTCCGTACCGGTCGATGAAGACATGCGATCATATAAACTGTGTAAATCGAAATCAGGAGCTAAAACGTAGCTGGTAAGGATACCAGGCCTCCCTGATTTGCCAAGACTCTTCACAAATATGTGTTAAAAAAGAAGTTACTGAGCATAATATAAAAGGAAGAGAAGAGACTGTTAATATTCTCCCTACCAGGACTGAGAGACTCAAGTGATTTACCATATACATTATTCTATAGAAACTAACTATGACAGTAGGAACGCATAATGCAACTGCTACTGTTGACGGATATAAATGAGTCACTAAGGTAGTGAGCAAGAGAGATGCCCTATATGAATCATCAACGATAGTGAATTGCAGTACCTACTGTAACAAAAAACCAATGCTAATTTGTACAAATTGCTTTACCTTCTCCAGATCTAGATCAGTGTGACGATCTTACGCGTTCTTAAAACGATCGAAAAAAATCCAAAGTATTATGTTGTTAGATAAAATCATCCAAATTACCATAGGGCTGTGGGAGCCTTGAAAATCTCGATCGTGATCAAGTCAAGATCAAGACTCGAACTCGATTGAAAATATTTGTTCACAGATTGAAATTTCAAGTCTCGAAGTACTTTCAGGTCTTGAACTATTTCGAGCAATCGAGAGTGGAATAATAAACTTGTTATCCTCTTATCATTCAACAGATTGCTATTAAAATTACAGTGTCTGAAACGTAAAAAAAGTCTTGTTTCTCTATTTCTCTATTCAATTTTGACTTGAATTAAGCTCGCACGTTCAAACTAAAATTGTACTCGAAACTTGCTCGGAAATGAGTCAAACTCGCTCTCATTAAAAAGCTCTGCTTGCACAGCCCTACAAATTACGGTTATCTCTATGGTCAGTTTTCTGAATAAAATCTCAAATCTCATTCTCACAAGTTTGCCGAACGTCACGGTTGGCCAAACTGTTTCTAAGCTTGAGCACGCAGTCAATTCCAACAGCGTTGGTTGACATTACAGTATTAGTTTGGTAGCGCAGTGGCAGCACATTTTAAATGCAACATGCTCTTGTTAATTCAAATCCTCAGACATTACAATTGGAAAAAGACCACACAATCACACCCTTCGAAAAGCGCAAGAAATAAAATCTTCCGAGGATGAATCAACAAGGCTTTGGTGTACTTTTTGTTCTGTTACTGGTGAGGATAAGGCATGTACCATCAAGTTCCAGATTCATTTATAAAACGTTACAGATCATGCGTGGTGTGTGGGTTGAACATTCTATATGCTACAGTCCTGCACACACATACATATATATAAATATATATATATATATATATATATATATATATATATATATATATATATTAGTGATGCCTTCGAATACATTACCCGGGTAATATTCTGTTACCCGGGTACCCGTCTAGGTTCCGGGTAATTGTGCTAACCAGTACCTATAATATAGAAAATAACTTTTATAAATCACTCAAGCTGCCGAGAGAAATTCAACTTCGCATTCTACATAAGTTTTTTCACCTACCCTTCCAGACCTCCCTCAACTTGTCATAATGCGCTCGTCAAATCTAGTCGCACCACCTACCGAATTATCTGTGGTCACACATGCAGTGTACTGAATCCCTCTCCTGTCAACCGCTCTCTAGTTGCCATGCCAAATACTATTCTTTACCGAGAACTGAGAAGATTATGAAACGTTAGAACCACGGAACTAGACAGGGGATGACGTAAATCGTTTTTTTTTTCAATTACCCGGGTAATACCCGGGTAATTTTGGCGGGTACCCGGTTCCTAATTTGTTACCCGAAGGCATCACTAATTAATATATATATATGTATATATATATATATATATATATATATATATATATATATATATATATATATATATATATATATATATGGTAATGTCCACAAGAATAGTGCATATTGAAGATTTATTTGTGCCGAGTTTTAAACCACAGTACCTAAACCCTTTTCAGTGTGCACATGAATACCCTTGGTATGTTGACTCGGATCTATACGACATTAGCCTGGACAGGCATTACTCTTTCTTCTAGTCGACAAAAATATACACTACATAACACATATCTCGTAGTTTGCTCGATGCTTAAAATTGAGAATATTAATATAACAAACTTAAATGTTACCAACTACATTGCCTGTAAGACTGCCTTACTTATATACCAGTCCATGTGTAACTTTGATGCAAAGGAAATGCATAAGTCTAGTTATTACACATAACCTTTCGAATAATGCTGTAGTAAAACCAGCGTCGATAATTACAATCCAAACAATGGATTCCCATCGTCTTAATGCCACATTTAAAAAAAATGAGTAAAACAGATTTTTGATTACATGTTGCAAAAGTTTTATGAATATAAACAATCAAAGTTGAATAAAAAATAAAGATACAGCTCTGAAAATGTCAACGAATTAGAATAGACAATTTTGCAAGACAAGAATAATTGATCAATATGGCCATGTTATGGATAAGAACTGTCAAGTGCCTGATGCATTTAACTAGAATTTGGTGTTCAATAATAATTATAAATCAACATAGTGACGTAGCAAGAAGAGGGTAGGATCAGATGTTAGCACACAATTCAATTTTAAAGTATCCCTACTCCCTAGCTACACCACTGATCTCACTGAATTAACGTTTACTTGGCTTATTTACCGCCCAAGCCGGCGATTGCTTCCGAAGCAAAATATTTGACGTCAAAATCTTGGTCAAGTAAAAGTTTTTCTAGGACAGGTTTCACCGTTTTCTGGATCGAACTGAAAAAGAATAATTGCATGATGATCAATATCTTTTAAATTGGCAGTATAATTACGTCATTTTTTTTGTACGACTGTGCAGCAGCACCAAGACCACCATGACTTTTGGGTTGAGAAAGCACAAAAAATATCAAGTGACTTGTTTTTACTTTGTGAGTTTTCAACTTTTATCCCCTATTTCGATTATCGATAGAAATATTGTGCAATAATAGGCCTACAAACGGGTTTCAAATTGTTAAGAAAATATCTTTAAAAAAAGTTCCATTCTTATGCAGCTTAGAATCAAGTCATGTCCTATTGTATGATTCTTCTGTTTATTACATTTATAATTTTGTTCAAGACTCGGCGCGGACTCAAAGTTAAGTACATGGACTTGCACACTCTTAATTTAAATAATTAAAAGTATGGTGATGGCACAGAAAAATAATATAGGTCCAAATATTTTGGTCTTAAATTTAGAAAATATTTCCCTTTTTTTCCCAAGTGGCTCTTTCAACCCTGTTCTCTCCTACTGATTAGTTACTCATGATTTATGTTGTGTGTATGCCTACTCTTAATTACTACGATTCCCACACCTGGGTACACGCAAGCTAACAAAAACAATCGGACCATTAGACAAAGTAGTTAAATGCTAGGATTATTCACAGGCATCATCACCATATCACTCGCAACACTACTTGTTCATACGACAATTTTGACTCCAAATTATTATTTAAAAAGTTAACAAGTTCACGACTTATTTGCTATTTTTTGTTTCAAGACTAGCAAATTTCAACTAATTTCAACTTGTCTACATCACGATTTCACACTCTACTGACCTTTGGTCCAGAGTTGGTCCAATCTGCTGCAGTGTTTTGGCCACGTTGAATCGAACATTGGCAACTTTATCTCCAGCCATCGCGATGACTGTTGGCAGCATTTCAACAGACGTAATAGCCGTTCCGCAGACTGCAGCGAGAACCTACAAACAACCCAACTAAGTACAAATGTGAAGCCATTCAACACTAAAACTAACAACAGAATGCGCTTCTAGATCCCAATATGGCTGACGAAATGTTACAAACAAAATGTAAACAATGTTATATTTATAATAAATTATATTGTTGCTCTTTTTTGTGACTTTTCACAAGATCCACTTTTCAGCACTGACAGCATACCTGCTACTTTTACTGTCGAATAATAGTAGGTGTAATAATTTTAGTGAGAGCCTAGGATAAACCTTAGTACGTTCACATACAACAAAATCAATTTACCGCATTTTTATTGGGTTCAACGACGCACTGTAATGATAACTAATATCTATTGGCGTCTGATGAATTATTAATGAGGTGATGGGATGATGGGATGAAGGTTTCTTAGGTAATGGTGAGGATAGAGGGAAGGAAGCAGTCATGGCCGACTTATTGTAGGAACCATCCCAGCATTAGCCCAGACTAAAGAGGAAAATCAAGGGGGAAATCAGGCAAGAAACCACGTGATTCGGAGATAGGCTAGCAGCTCCCGCTATACTAGTAGTTTTACACACGGATTGCCCCCCCATCAGCGTGTCATTTTGATGAACAAATGAATGTTATGGCTTAGATGAGTGTCAACAACGAGTATATTTTGGTTATTTTGAAATTATTTTCTAGATTCAATTTCTCATTAGTAGGCCTTGACTAGTATCTTAACATATACAGTGAAACCTCTATGCATCGTTCCCGGATCCATCGTTATCCTGCATGAATCATTCATCTTTTCTCACCCCACTCTCATATAATCGATGTCAAATTTTCCTGCATGGATGGTTTCCTGCATGGATGGTTTTATTTTCCTGGTCCCTTGAAAAATGATGGTTAGAGGTTTCACTGTGGTATCATGAGAACTAATCTGGAGTTCAACAAAAGCAATTAATAAAATTACCCAATGGAAGAATTCTAATCTGGCCTGCTCTGTTGAAATGTTCTTCCGTTTCTGTGCGATATCTGCCCACCTTTTCCGATGGATTATAGTTATAAGGAAACCCATTTGCCATTTTCTATTTAAATCACAAACGAGCAACTTGATTATAACAGAACGATTGTCAATCGCTGTAAATAGGCCTAATGCTCGATTATAAGACTACCAAGCGAGCTAAATCTAGTAGGTTTCCAAACCACAACGTCCATCAGAACAAAAACGTACAATTCAAGACTTTCCGCCACGACTCAAGAGATATAACGTTGAGCTTACATTGATGCAGAATAAGCAGGTCATACGATGCAGATAATTGCTGTCGCGTGACATAGCTAGCACTTTCGGAATGACGGTGTTCAACGCCCAGTCGGGTCCAAATTTCTCCACCAACTTTTTCAGGTTCAGGGTAGCAGCTTCACGAATCGCGTAAACTGAAACACCACATTGGACTTGGTTACATTTCTATTAAAGATAATCTATGCAAGATTATATCGCATGGGGTTCACGGTAAGTTTCTGGAAACTTGAGTAGAGTGCTCAGTCAGCAACAGAAGTTCCATATTAAATGAATAAATAGCGAGAATATATTGATAACAAGCTTTAGCCCCGTGTTTCGAGACACTGGTCAACATAACCGCTCCCTCGCATACGTCGTATTACTTTGACACATAGCCACTCGACCGTGCCGGATGATTATCCAGTACTGCGGCCAAAACCAAACAACGCAATTCGCCACCCATCCAAGGGCCCCATCATAACTGACCCCGCCGTTGACCCCAGCCGGTTGTCGTCTCAAGAATAGCTCTGCAATAATAATCAATGTAAAAGCTAGGTAAAAGCTATAATTCAGAGACCGAAGTGACAGTTGGGCGTGGGTTCGAGTCCCGCATAAGGCATGGGTTTTTGTAAACGTCCTTTCACCTATCATCACTTCATTGTTGCATTATCACCTGCTCATTCGTACCCCCGTATAACCTAGGTGTTGGTAGGGTCGTTAAGCAACATTAATAATAATAAAGCTATAATAAAACAGCAATTAGCATGCAAGTTGTTTGACAGCTGAAAATGTTGGACAGAAAACAAAAATTACGAAGCCATAGCCAGAACTTTATTGTGTCACTTGAGCCGAACGCTCGGTGCTTACCGTGGTCCACCAGCCAGGTCATACAAAGCGAGTTGAGTTTCTCGTCGAAGAAATCGACTCCAAGTTGTCCGGCCAACAACGGCATGTACTCGATGATTGCCAAACGAACCCTCCACTTCGAGTCCTCAGCCAGTTCTACAATGGCCGGCAGAAGTGACTGAGATAATTGCTGGATGCCGATCACCTCGTTCACACAGTCCAGATTAGAGATGATGTTCAGTCGTACTTCCGGGCATTCGTCTTTGAGTTGTGAGAGGAAGAGCGGCAGCAGATGTTCGACAGTGCTGAGAAAAAACACGTACAGTAAAAATAAAAAAAATACTAAACAAATTTTTGAGAGAAGTTATGAACCCACACCTCATCCGGAAGTGAAGCCCGGATCTCTCCATTACAGGTAGAACGTCTTGAACACTAGACCACCGAGACAAATCTCAAAACACCTCAAAGTTTATACTATCTCAACAGCACAGGGGCTGGAACTATTTGGTCACCTTCGAATGAGTGTTTATATCATGATCTTGACATAAATAATCTCAGAACCTCCAGGAATGTTGTTTTATTGTTAATTATTTGAATCAATTGCGTGCGAGATACAGCTTTGCCATAAGTCGAAACTGCATGTCAGAAACCGTTGGTAGGTCGCTCAATGTTCGTACATCAAGGGGGGACTTGGCTAGCTGTCTACTTGCCATTATCTTGATTCGATCGACGCACAGATATTCTGAGACTGACAAACGATTGGTTCGGCTTGAACAGCTTTCGCCTCAAGGTCAGACAATAGAACCACAAAGCAGATTCACGCTAATCAGTCATGTGAAAGACACAGAGCACTAAACAAGCTTGTGTAGCTAGATGCATTCTTCACATGGCATAATTCTGATTTCAAACTACAATTGTCATTTTTCAACCCGAGTTTGGCAATCAGGTACCTGGTTGCTAAATTTGCTACCCAATGTCAATCTTTCTTCTAAACAATGTAGCCTACATATGGTTATTTCTTACTTCACTATTAATATATATTCACTGATCATCTCCATTGTATAGATCCGTTCGGCACCATACCGGTACCAAATCAATAACTTTGCAGTTGAAAGGCTATATAATTTATTCATTCATCAAACTCTACTGTATCACTCTTATGTCATTGCAATGACGCATGTATCGTTACCGTGACGACTTCAAACACTTTGCCACTCAGCATGCAGTAAACATCAAATATAATATTTCTTGTATGATAATAAAGTACAAACCCAATCCAGCCAAACCTCTCATATCCCTACTTGACAGTCATAATGCTTTTTAGAAATTGTAGTTTTAGGAAAACAAAAAGGTTTGACGGTACCAAGATGTGACCTTGCAACTTCAGTCTAAAACCAAACGCACTACCCATTCGGTCACTGAGCCCGTGTGTTGTGCTTGCTATTTGCTGTTGACAGCTTGAGCGAGAAATGCAAGCACTGCATCTCAAGTCTCCTTAGAATCGATTCTCGATGCCAGGACCTCTTGATGATGGTTATTGTTTGCTTGACAACCCCACCAACAGCTAGGTTATATGGGGATACAAATGAGCAGATGATTATGAAACTATGATGTGATGATAAGTGAAAGGACGTTTTACAAAAACCAATGCCTTATGTGGGATTCGAACCCACAGCCAGCGGTGACTTCAGTGTCTGAAGCGTGCCTCAGCTGACTGAGCTACCGAGGGTGGCCCAGGACCTCTTCACAACACGGCACTTACTTTTGCTTGCCAAGGATTGGACTGAGACCCATAATGACCGAGGCTAAGGCGGATTTTACGTGTTGATTAGCGTCGTTGACAAGCTCTTTGACGAACGGTAGAATACTGCTCATGATGATTGCTTCCTGTTGGCTTGGATCGAGCTTGAGACAGAAGTCTCGAACTTTATTGGCAGCCGCTGCGCGTACTTCGGCTTCCGTGTCCTGTAAAATGCACATAGTCGTATGAGGATCATGTTGTCCTGAATAATTATTATGTTTTATTTATTAACATTGTGTTCAGCAACGCACTGTACTGATGACTAAGTTCTATTGGCGTCAATGAATAATTAATGATATGAGAGGTAATCAAGTATTTTTGGATAGTGGGAAGAAGTTGGTCGTGGCCTATTGTTAATTAAGAAACGATCCCAGTATACACCTAAATGACAAAAGGAAACCACAAAATACTTGTCAGGATGGTGGACCATGGTGGGAATTGAATCACGCTTTTCTGAATGACGGTTCCGAATGCTAGCCACTGGTCCACCCGTCTTAGTATATAATTATTATACCACTGACCAAGTTTCTCGAAAACAGATAGCCAGTAGACAATACTTGCGATGTACTGATGATTAGGATGTATTGGCACCGGTGGATGACCAATGAGATGAGAAGTTCTTTCATCAGGTGTTTTTGGATAGTGGGACTGGGAAGGAGTTGGAGTAGGCTATAGGAGGAGTTGGAGAAGATACCCGGGTACCTGTGTGGATACATTCAAGTGAAACTCAGGTCCAAACAATAACCTGCCAGGTAATCAATGTTTTTTTCTGGTCTTCATTTTCGTCTGTACAATATTTTTGGTCGAGTGTATCAGTGTGGGCATACGACTCACGCACACTCTTCTCTCCGCCCCCCTCACTAACACATCACTACTCCATACCATGTGACCTGCTCAACGACCCCACCAACAGCTAGGTTATACGAACCATGTGTCTTTGACACCTCAGTTCACAAGTGTGCCTTGTATGATAGGCACACATCATGCCCACAGCAATCAAGCGGCGCTGTCTAGATGTGCTAATGTGGCATTACTTTAGCCGTGTTTTCGACCTTCATTTGCTTCCCTGTCATTATTAAAATTACATTTGACTTCAAACAATGAAAAGCGATCAACATTGTCTTTTTACAATGCTTCGATTTTGGAATTACTTTTCGTCGCCTTTGTGCGGTCACACACACGTCTTGCGTAACCCCCCCCCCCGATCACCCTCCCAACCATTATCAGCTGTTTTACTGGCTGGGGTAATGTGTCAGTGCAACTGCAACATTCTTGTCATTGTAAGTCTTGAGGTTAGAGGGTCTATCGCTTCATAGTGATGATTGGATTGACAAAAATAACGCATCTTTTTAATTTATGAATATACGTGATTAAGGGTCTACTTGATTTTTTGTGGGGAAAACCCCGGTAGGAGTCGGATAATGAACATAGCACCTGGGTAGGAAAAATCCTACCTGCCGACATCCCTAATAAATATAAATATACCTGTACACACGCAGACATATATACAATTTACATTTGCCAATGAATAAAGAGGACAATTATTTATTGATAATATATCATTTGGTATATGCTTGTAATAGCCATGTATCCTATTTTCAAACTGTTTTATAGGTATATATATCATTTCAAATTATAATCAAAATATGATATTTCACTAAATCCATGATTAGTCTGAACTGACTTCCAAAATAGCGTAAATGTGTGTGCTCACTTTGAGTAGCAACTGGAAGGCCGGCACAAGGTCAGTCTTGGTGAGCTCCGGCCCGACAGCCTTCTGAAGGTCCGTGAACTTGTCAGCGACCATGTATCGGACGCGCCACGACGAGTCGGCAACGTTGTGGCGCAGCGTAGGCATGATCAGCTGTTCGATGTCCTCTGGCCCGAGGAGGTTGGAGATACTGACGCACGCATCCACAGAGAGTAGGCGAACAGAGTCCTGCCCCAGTGGTGTGAAACCAATCATTATTCAAGTTAGTCAACATCGATACTAAAGTTAGGACGTCACATAAAAAGCAGAATTCTCAACATATGGTAATCGCAACATTCACTATCTATGTATAATCACACTTTTTTTACCAGCAACTGTATTTATACCTGTAGTTAGTAGGGTTGTGCCAACAGTTGAAGAAGACAATGGTGGGTTAGCCAGTTTGACAGTCATTATATTTTGTTATTGGCTAGGACAATGAGTACATGAATATATGTGGTACTTTGTGCACTTTGGGGTTAGGCCTAACACAACTGAGTACATCTATGGAGTACCTCTAAGATCAATTCTTGTGGTTCTTGCTTCAATTATTCATTCTGTGAAGTGTGAACATGATTTCATTACCATTTTCTATTCAGTATGAACTTTCCAAATTAAAATAAATAGGCCTACTCACAAAAACTGTATTCTAAACATCATTTGGTAAATGTGCCTTATGTGTAAACCTGTCCCTGGTACCAGGAAAATAAGGAACAAAGACTACTTGTACCCGTTTACCATTGCCATTGATAGACTGAATGGTTATAATTAGGGGTAATAACGATAATCGATAATTATAAATTCGATGCTCGATCCCCCCCCCCCCCCCACCACACACACACACACACACAAAAAAACGATAACCGGTATTAGTTATATTATTAACATCAGTTTATGTTTGTATTTTGCGGCGTGTTCAAGTTATACTTGGTGCCGGTACTTTAAAATCTGTTTATATTCCAGTCAATCATTCGGTTACACGATGGTGCTACTAGTCTTATTTTAGCTCGCTTACTCGAGAGCGATCGCAAGCTTACTCTGTTTGGAGCGAGCAGAAACAGCCCTAGAAATAACACAAGTTAAATGTATAAAATTGTATAATTACCCCATTCTTTTGCTGGTAAATATATAGTAAACCACGCCAATGGGTTTTAGGGTTGTGTTCGGTTAACTTTTTCATTTATTAGGGGTTTTTCATGATGATTTGGGCTAGGTAAGGAATGAGTACGTTATAAGGTTTGTGTGGAATAGACCACAAAAAGTGTAGGTTCAAGGTTCAAGGATGACCATGATCGGCACAGCTTACTATATACTTACACCTTGTTTATTACATTCATGATTTGGGGAAAGACTCTGACTCGACTTGAGACTCGCGGACCCTATTCAGACTCGACTCGGGACTAGAAACTTTTGTCTCGCTCACCCCTACCCATATTAAACAGTGGGTGAAATAACCGGAACTAGAATCAATCAAACATTGCTAAAAAGTAACAAACTCTTCCGTAAGAGCACAAAATAATAAACGTATCTTTTACCTGGCTTACCTGCTCTTCTTGTGCTAAGGCGACGAAAACTGGAATTAAGTCCGACTTCAGGTATTCAATTTCAACCACTTTGGCAAACTCGCCCAGCTTGCCCGCAGCGGCACGTCTGACCATGGGCGTATCGTCTGCGCACAAGTTGCGGTAGTGGGTGCGGAGATCATCTAAAGAAACGACATAAAATACGTATATTGCATTCATATGAATTGGGTAAAAGGGAAACAGAGAACAGCAGCTTACTGAGGTTCAAAAGTAGAAGGCCTACTTATTGTGGAGAGCCGTTGATAGAACACAGAGATGAAGATTTCTTACACACGAGAAAAAAATCTTCATCTCTGTGTTCTATCAACGGCTCTCCACAATTGTCTTTCCCTACTACCCAATTCATACAATAAGCCTCAGGCTATTTTCCTATACACACCATGTATTGTATTTAATACTTTTTCCAACACCTGTAGTACTCGCACAGATTGCTAGACAGCGCTACGCATGCTGGATTGTTCTGCTACTGAGCAGTTACTTGGACCCTTCCTTTAGTCACAATCATAGGTTCTGATTAGAGACGTAGAGAATGGAGGTGTGGCGGGAATTAATTGTTTGAACTGTCTTGATAGAATATCTTTTGTCTATGATCTGATGATGAAAGTTGACAATTTTTTTAATGTTGCTAAACAACTCCTCCAAAGGATGGGTTTTACAGCGGTAAGAATGAGCGTGTGGCAATGAAACGATGAGGTGATGATGGGTGAAAGGACGTTCACAAAAAAAAACGATCCCATAAGCAGGACTCAAAACTCACGCCCTACCTGACTTGTTTCCACAGTGGTGCCTTCGTTGAATAAGCAGTCGAAACAGCTGAAAGTTTCAAAACTAATAATAGGATTCTTGGAACTGCCTACTGCATAATGCTGGAGTTCGTTCATTGAATGATTTAGCAGGTGATCTTATGTATGGGTAGTAAACTCATTTGAAAATCTTCCTTGTCATTAATGTAGGCTTACGTACATCAATTTGCGTATTTAATCTGGGTGATTTTCCGACACGTTTACGATAAAATATGTCAATTTTCGTAGACAACCATCACTTTTTGCACTACTTGCAGAATCATTATAGCCTATTCTACCCACTTCTACAGTTGTCAAAATTGCAATATGGACAACAGTCAACACAGACTGTAATTGGCTTATTGTACTTGATAAATTGTCTGATTCAGACACTAAAATGAGAATTTGCACGTTTGCTACAAGTTCATAGGACCATCAAAATGTAAATGTCAATTTTTCTACAATAGACGGAGAAATAGTCATGATAAAACTATAGGCCCATGTACACAAAAAAAGCTACATGCCCACTTTCACATGTATACCTACGTCTAGGGTTGCCATACGTTCCGATTTTGGCGGGACAGTCCCGCTTTATCCTTCGAAGTCCCGCATCCCGCTGAGGCATCAAGCGGGACACAGTTGTACTGCTTGGTCGCATGATTTATGAAGTAGCCTATTCATCTCAACGCACCTCGTGCACGTCAACTATTTCGCGGCATTGGAAAATTCGAACAGGCTATGTTCTAGAAAGTATCATTACATTACAAATAATTTATAAATTGTTTAGATTTATAATTTCCGTGCATGTGTTTCATCACACACAATATTAGTATGTAACCTGTTTGTATGACCTTTCTCAAGCTATATTTAAAATAAATGATAGGCTGTGAATTGTCTTTTGTTTGTTTATTCATAATCGAATATTGATCATTTTCGTTTCATGATGGGTTTCTTCTTACATCATTTGGTACCGTTGTTGCAATTGAAAACATTGAACATTGAAAACATTTTCACATTAAAAATTTGAAACTGTGGCCGCTCCGCGGGTTTGTTATTTCATCATTCACTATCAAAGAGAGAGATGTACCGCTTGAATATTTTATAAAAATGGCAACCCTACCTACGTCAAATGAAAACTCATGAACTCACTTTTGACATCAGCTCCTACTCGCTGATAACACACGCTGAAAAGGCCACAAGCTGAAGTCCTTGATGTGAACCAGTCACCAGAAGCAAGACGCAAGACCAATGGCACGAAGTTTGCTTCTAGGTCATTAACGCTGTGTTGTGCACAGATCAATCGCAACGAGTCAACCGCTTTATCCCGAACAACGGTCTCTTCAACGGTGGCCAACGATTCCAGGGGAGGCTGAAAGAACAACACGGTTATTAACCACTTGATAACTCCATTTGCCGTGGATGCATCTCGCGTTCTTACACTTTTTAATACATCTAGACAACATTACATCATGTTGACATGACTTCTACTGGCATCTACTGACTATTAATCTTACTGACATCCATGAGAGATTGAGAAATGTGTGTCAATAGTTTTTCAATGTCTCGATAGAATACGCTGACGGATTAAAAATGATATAATACAGTTGGTTGTTATTTCAGGACCTCGTTCTAAGCTATTCCTCCTTAAATGGGTCAAACTGACGAGTCTCTGAATGCTCAATGACAGTGATACCAACAAATGTATTGTTGAACAAATCAACTAGGCCCTACAACAATATATTAAGATAATAAAACCATTTGTTTACGGTATAAATGTTATAGGCCTAACGATCACATATACCGGTAGCACAAGTATCTGTTCATTGTAGGCCCTAACACGAAAGTAGCCCGGCCTGGGACGTAGGGAAGTGACTTTGTAACCTGGCTGTTAAGTGGTTTAGGCCTACTACAAAAATGCTAATATTCTATGTTTTCTATTTTAGGTGACACATTTTACAAAATTTTGTAATTTATTAGATAATACTTATGCTCATATGTAGGCGTCAAACAATATTTCATTTTTCTAAGTCAAAAATTCTGCTTATTTGTTGCAGAAGTAATTATAGGCAGATTGATAGGCACCGAAACTTCAAAATTGAAACTTTCAGAAAATTCTCAGAGTATTTTGTAAAATTTTATCTCGTTTTTGAATCTTTGACATAAAAATAGTTCAAGTCAATCCAATTGTGTCTCAAAACAATTGGCATAAGTTAGATGATAGGCCTATGTAGGCCTATAGTTCAGGAAAAATGTTTCACGTTTGGGTTCGATTGGGTAGCATTTTTCTATAAGTTACATGTATATTTGGGAAATTTTATCCACGTTACAAACATCTTCTGAAAGTTTCAATTTTGAAGTTTCGCTGCCTATCACTAAGTCAAAGTAACGATTAGGATTAGTAAAATAAGCTACAGAAAAAGTGGTGACATAAGTGAGTTCTACTAACCAACAAGCAGTGAACATGATCTGGCCCACCAACAAGTGGTGTGAAGCCCCCTAGCTGCTCAGCAAGTGCCAGCAGAACTTCATCTTCATCGTAGATCGTTTCGGTCAGGAAAGGAATCAACTCGGTTCGTGTGCGCTCAGGACCCAATGCAAGAGCAATAGTCGATAGCTTCTTGATCGAATTCAGACGAAGCTGTAAAAATAAATATTGCTGGTTATAATCACATCTGGATTTCCAAGGAAAAGACTAAGAGCATATATAATTAAAATGAAAAAAGAGGTGTGGGATGAATTGCTTCATATTTTGTGAATAGCACATTGATAGAATGTTCATAGTTGAAGAATATCCTGTAGGCCTACGCCTACACACTTTTAACAAGCGTACATTATAACTTGACTTCTGCACGTTCATTGGCCCCTATGTTTCTTGACGCCATGGCGGGAGTTCAATTTATAGCTGGCAAAAAAAAACAAAAATCACCAATGACGGTAAATTTACATTGAACTGTATTTCAACACTCAAAGGCTTAGGCCTAGCTCTCAAACATAGTAAATTTATTGGATATCTGTACATTCAGTATTTAATATTTGTTGAAGAACCATCCCAGTATTGACATGAACAACAGAGGAAACCACGAAAAGTCACTGTCAGGATGGTCGACCATGGCGGGAATCGAACCCCGGTCTCCTAAATGACGGTTCAGTGTGCAAGCCGCTTGACCACTCGTCTAGGTAGGTAATATGATTGAGCGAGAATGAAAATCAACAGCCAAATTATCTCACATAGACTACACATCGTCACGATATAAGTGTAGGAACGTATAATATAAACCTAGACAGCGATAAAATGGATAAATCAAATTCAAGTGGTTTTTACTACACATATTAAATATCTTCATTTCTCACATTCCCCCCATACCCTATACCTAAGAACCAAAATACGACAAAAATCTTCAACAATTTCAAAGAGCGCCTAATTTTTCCTGCTCTCGGCGATAGTGCCTCCAGCAGCTAGAAAACAGCGTACCAATACCATTTCGGGCCATACTATATGTTTTACCCTTCCCACGCCGTAATAAAGGTATTTATAAGTAGGCCTAGGCCCTATAACTGATGTAGACCTAGTGCCTATGTAACATGGTGAAAATAAAGGTTTTGGGAGAGGGGCTCATGTGAGTACTTTGCTACTTGGCACACATTTCCTAGTTAAAAGCCTATCAGACCTAATATTGGGTTTGTTTCCTAGAAATGGTGTTTGTTGGTAGATCGTGATTCTCTCTATTAGGCCTAAATGAAACCAAGTTGCAAGTTTTATGTACCGTATTTTGTTACATTTTGACTAGGCCTACACATTCAGTTATGGTTAGGGTAGCGGGCTAGGCCTATATAGTGTTGGTTTTACGTCCTAATTGTGGATCAAAACCTAACCTCAACAATACTAAACGGAGCAATGGATGTTTAGTCCAGCTGGAGTTTGACAAACTCAATGGTTGAGCTAAAACTAATAAAACGCAACCAATACTGCGTGCGGTGGCTACATGCAATAGAGGAAACCAAGATCCATTAAGACACCTTACAGACACAGAAAACAGTATTAGTGGGAGAGAATAGGCCTATGTTAAACCTTTACCAGCTTCCTACTTTCAGCTAGGGCCTAGGCCTACTCCTAGATCTATAACATAAACGGCAAAGCAGCATCGTAGCTTATACGCCCAAGTTATCCTGGCAAGGATTATGCAACATAGTTCTAACATGGTTTGGTATATTTACAACCCATCAGGTCAGTCTTCATGACAAAATTTAACATTAGGCCTTAGGCTAGGCCATCTAGGCCTAGGCTAGGGCCTAAGCCTACCCATCTTACATGAACGGGACATGAAAAAGGGAGGTATCATCAAGGTACACACAGCAACATAAGTCATACATCATCACAGATAATAAAGTACACAATTGCATATTTACTTGAACATCTTCGTTCTTCAATTCGTCGATCAAAACTGCGATTGGATATAAAGAATCGTCACCGTCGCCGCTCGCTGCCATTTTTATTTAACTAGGAAAACGGCCTCCTCCTAGGCCTAATTTGTACGAAAAATTAGCCGCTACGATTCTCACGGCTCCAATAGTGTGTCACTACAACCTTATGCAAAATACGGTAGCAAATATGAAGAATATCCGTTGCTTCTCTTTATTAAACTTAGTATGACGAATAAATTGATCAGACTAGATACTGAATAAGCAAAACATTATAATAATACAAAAAAATATTGCAGTCCCACTACCGAAGAACTGACATGTTTAGTAAATGACATCACAAACTTGAAGCGACCAATGGGGAAGCTCGCTCACAATGTGGCACCCATTGCATGGATCTAAAACGAAGACATACAGACTTGATAAATTACGGTTTTCAAACCAAATGGACGATTCGAATAATATTTCCTGAAAACCATGGAATTTGAACCGTCATTGTTGAGCATTCAAGTCGGTAGGCGACAATGTAAGAACAGTATTGAATTACTAACAATGTCCAAATCACAGACAATCGAGTCAAAATGAGAAGTAGGCCTACAATACATTTGTTAAAGTATTTATATCCCTGGGAATAGATTCGAATGAATAATATGCTAGTTTTCTCCCTAATTTTAGAGAAAATAGAAATCACCATCTCAATTTCAGCAATTAGGCCTATTGTTAATTTTTTGTACGTCAAATTACCACCCGATAGTAGGGTTGCCATTATCACAATATATTCAAAAAGCGGGACATCCCGCTTCCATAGTTCATTGAAAGTGAATCATAAAATAACAAGACCGCGGAGCGGACATATTTTCAATGTTCACTTACTATAATTAGGGAATAATAATAATATGGTAGTGAGAAATGTAAGACGGAGCACATTTTCAATAGGAAATTATCGACATTCAATTATGATTGAACAAACGGAAGGCAAATAAAGTTCATACGAACAGGTTACACAATATCATTGTGTGTGATAAAACACAAAAATAATAAATCTCAAACCATTTACAACTCATTTGGAATGTGGGCCTAATGATACTTTCAAGATACTCAAGATAATACTTTAATGATTACTCTCAATTTGTCAATAGAGAGAAATATTAATTGACAAGCACAGGAGGCGCGAAAATAAGTTGAATAATTCATTAATTACGCGAACAAGTGGGACCAAATTGACTCAGCGGGACTTCAAACTGTAAGACGGGACTGTCCTACCAAAATCGGGACGTTTGGCAATACCCGAGACCCACATCTTTTTCTGAGTCGTAACGCAGGCATAACACGATTCTGTTTTTAGGTAGGCCTATTTTGAACAGAATCTGGTAATACCAACGTCATAACTCAGAAAAAGGGGCGGGTCTCAGGTGGTAAGTAAAGTATTCATCTAAAAAAGTATTCAGTAAGTGATATTTATAGATTTAGTTTCTTTTTATTGTTAACTTTTATTTCTTTTATATTTCTATATTTTTAAGTCAACTATCGCAAGCGGTAGAAACTGAAGTCACCGTTGGACGCGGGTTCGAGTCCCGCATAAGGTATGGGTTTTTGTAAACGTCCTTTCACCTATGATCACTTTATTCATCGTTTCATTATCATCCGCTCATACCCCCGTATAACCTAGCTGTTGGTGGGGTTGTTAGGCAACATTTAAAAAAAAATGAAAGGAATTGGAATGAATGCAATGCATTTAAAAAAAAAAAATTACTTGATTTATACTCAATTAGGCATAAGCTACTAGTCTCCAAACAATTGTGTTGTCTCAGAGGCCCAACTCCCCCCGTCTTGGTCTAGCATTGCCCTATCAGATAATCGGATACCTTTAAACTAACATCTGGCAAAGGAGACATGCGAGATGCAAGAAGCCGGACTGGTGCATGGAATCAATTCGCACCCCTTTTTATAGTAACCTGACAAAACATTCAGACCTGTTCAACTCACATTGTATATGGATTTATCATTCTGCTAATTTTATTCGTTACCAAAATAAGCGTTTACAGCGACTGCCAAAGTAGAATACCTTCGTGCACAATTCGATGGGAAGGGGGGGGGGGGGGAAGGGTCATCAAACATGTGACAATGTTTGACAAGGGGGGAGGGGAGGATACACTATGTACATTTACGTAACATATTACTCATTTCTTTCAATCTTTGGGAAAATCAGTGATCGAAAAATTAGTATGAAATTATAATCAATGCATTATGCAGGTGGCTGTGAATAGTTTTCATCTTTGTATAAGTGAACTTATTTGCCCTTTACCTGAACTATAAATTTTGAGAGTTCACTGCTGTGTTTGACCATCGTTCTGTCAAGTCTATTGCATTGGATCTTTCACATGTAATTGTCAAAGTTAGAAGATTACGTTTGTTAAAATGTCGTCCAGACCTAAATTTCACGATTTGTACCAAATATTTTTATAATGCATACAAAGACATTCACATTGATACGAAAGATATGTGTAATACGAGCTTTGCAAGGATACAAGGAAGACTTTTTTTAATATCCCAATTATACATTATCACTGATATCCCACTTATTTCAAATTTGCATAAATAATATTAAGGGATGGGGTACTGGATATCGTCTGGATTGTGACATCATTGAAGGGGGGGGGGGGTTCATCATCTCAGTGACCTTCTCAGACGAGGGGGAGGGGGGGGGGGTACCCCAATATTGTGTGACGTAATTTATGGACAGTCAGATAAAAGCTCCAGCCTCCAAGGGCCGAGATATTTGAGTGGTTAATGTTGTTTACTATACGAGCTAATTGGCAAAAACAGTAACAATGTCAAATCTTGGATATAACTGAATTGACATCAATCGTAGCGTACCTCACAAGTAGTACTATGATTTTGCGCTATGATTTTGCGCTATCAGCAATGATGATGAAAAGTGATGATTTCAGGATTTTCTGTTGGGGGGAGGGGGCTGGAAATTTCAGGGTAGGCCTACCGTGAAAAATAATTGTCAACCCCTCGGATTCAACTGCAGTTGGTACTGGAGGTGAACCATCATCCTTCAGAATAGCCAATACCGGTATGGAAGTCATTCCAACGATAATATCTTCTCAGAATTATAAAAAGAATAATCAACAGTATCAGGTTTTATATTAAGTTGCCAATTAAACATTACAAATGTATAAACATATAGCATATGCCCGTGAATTAATCTCACTGCCAAGTAAAGAAGCCAAATATCATGATAGCAATGTGTCAAACAAATGCATACTTTACTGATGTTGGTACCGTTTTTTAAATTCTTACGAGAATCAGTTGGGCTATGCAGTTAGTCAGCTCTAGCAGAGAAGAGTGAACCGAATGACTTGGATGCTGCATTGCTTCATCAGCTAGTTATACAAAATGAAAAGAGGTGTCACCTCTAGTCTTTGTATTAATTCGTTATTGCCTTTTTTCGTTTTTGTCGATAAGTCAAACCAAATTATATCGAGTAAATGGAATGCAAGCGCATAAAAGAAATGTAAGACATAAGATTAAGGGACATAACAATCTTTGACTGGGTTTTAACGAATAATAACGATATTTATTTCCCTAATTTCAGGGAAATCTAGAAATCACTCTCTCAATGTCGGAAATTTTAATTTATTCATTCGGCCCTTTATCTGAGTCGTGACGTAGACATTACTCGATTCTGCTAAGATTTCTGAATAGAGAATCGGTGATGATTACGTCATGACTCATGGTCACTGGAGGACAAAAAATTGATTACAATTTCAGAAATTGAGATGATGATTTCTAGTATTCTCTAAAATTAGGGAAATAAATATCGTCAATATTCATTAGAATCTAGTTTCAGGGTTGTGTTGTCCTTTAAATTACTGTAAGATAAAGAACAGAAGAGTGAAAAGTATTCGAACTCCCAATCGATATAATTTAGTCCTAATTAAAATTACGTAAAAGCTCGTTAGTTCGAATCAAGAACACAAAATCATGTCAATCTTTTACTTTCTGACTCGACTATACTCGTTGATTTGACTTAATTGTTCGGGTGGGAGTTCGGTGAAGATGCGTTAAGTTTTCCAGACATGTGAAGGTTTTCAAGAGAATTTCATCGAAATAAATTGGTTTCATTAGAGAATGAATCGTGTAATCTGAAAAAGCCAAGGCGACGAGCCGTCTAAGAGAACGGCAAAAGAGGACATATAATTATTATAATTTCTTCTAGCTAGAGAAGATTTACTCGAATAACATTTTATGAAATCTTATGATAATTTTATTACGATTTCAAATACAACAAATACCAATCATGAGAGAGCTACGGGAATTAAAGTTAATTTGGTATAGAATAAGTGTGCTCATCGAGTTTTAAATGAGATATTTAATTGAATATAACATCATACTACAAACCTATTTATGATTGATTGTCTCTAACAATAAAAATCGCTTGTGTGTATACTCAGAATTCAAATACATAAGCCTATTGTAAATGCCCTAAAGTCGATTTTTAATTTGATTTACAATATAATGATGTTTAAAAAAAGTACACTTGTATTACCCATGAATAAACCTACCCACGATCTTTGAAACCAAAAGATTAGCATCTTAAACAAAATCGAGCATTATTTTTCAGAATTTTTTAGGCGAAAATTTGAATTTTGAAATTACAAAAATAATACAAAATAATTCCATTAGTTCACACTTGATCTCTGTAGCTTAATGCTTATACGTATACTGAAGTAAATACGGTACTGTGATTTAACAATGATAACCAATTTTCCAAAAAAAATATATAATATGAAGTAGGGTAACAAAATGGTAATTATATATCGCCTTTATTTGATCGTTGGGACAAATCATAAAAATTCCCAATAATTAATATTATCCCGAATGAACTGACAGTTGCCGTTCGAAAAGGTAAGGTAAAATTAAGGTAAGGTGATTTCACAGAGATAATGGGTAGGCAAAGATAAGTGTGTGAGTACTGCGGTGGGGCTCTGGCAAAGACAGGATGTGGTTCAGTGACTACAGCGGCGGCATTGTAGGTTTATCAAAGAGCAGGAGATAATGAGACATCATTGTCCTAGACTGTAAGGTCCGGACCCACCCACTCCCAATTCCATCCCGACCAAGATCTCGTGGTCCGCAGGTGCCATGCCCACTTCGCCATTGCCAACCACAGAAACAACGAAGTTAAAAGTCCATGGGAGTCGATTTAGAGGAATAAAAGTTTTTTGGTTATTCATCTTGAACGGTATAAGATATCGAAATTTGAAAAATAAGGAAACACAGATATTTTAAATACCTTCAAGATGGTGTAGGTAGTAAATATTTATCTCGAATTGCCTGATAGTCAGGAGTAGTCTATACGCTAAAAAATACACATGTTTTAACCGTATACGCGTGACAATTAGGCGATATAAGATACACTGTTATTACACCGTTCTTGAAGCACCATCATGTTCTTCTACACCACCTTGAAAGTATTAAAAATATCTGTGTTTCCTCGTTTTTTAAATTTCGATACCTTACACCCTTCAAAAGTTATTACCATAAAACTGAAATATGGAGAAAATCATCTTTACTATTTTTTTCTATGTTCACTAACCAATGAAATTGAATGAAAAGTTCACGTTTCTGAGATAATTTTAAAATTTCATGCTCTTCAATTAATATGAAATTCTATTCTTGTAAATTCAATGAGTTTTGAGGTATTAGGTCAATGAATTTCATCACGCTCTTATTACTAATTGACTTATTATCTTGAAAGTGATTTAATTCACTAAAATATAATCTCATATTAATTAAAGAGCATAATATTATCTTAGAAATAAACCCTTCTCAATCAATTACACTTGTTCGTGAACAAAGAAAAAATAGTAAATACGAATGTATCTATTTGTTTAAGCACCGTTGCGTGTTATGAACGGGAGTGATTAGAGCTGGATGAATATGTATACGAGCATTCATGTCAAGAATGAATATCCCATGAAAAACGAAACTAACAAGAAGATACGAAATAATTATGCATAAAATATATATAGATGTAGAAAATATATAGAAAATAACCGGAGCAATATAGCCACGTTTTTGACGCGCCGTAAAACCCAATATTCAATTCATTCTATAAAAAATAATGTTTCGTATAGGTCTGTAAAGAACAGTATTACAATTTAAATAAGCTTGGTGGGTACAATTTGGATACAAGAAACTTATTTAATTATTAAGCTATGTATGAAACACAATTTTCCATGTAATACTTGGGAGTGGGCTAACACTGCATCAGAACTTTTAGATGCAAAAGTTCAGGCATTGGCATCTAATTTGTCCCAGTTATATTATTTAGGGGGTATCAAATGATTTTTGTGGAGAAAATAATCATAATAATGAAGTAAATTGAACACACCAATTTAAAACCAAAATGTTGGATATAGGCCTACTGAAAATGTCAATGATTGTTCCACTAAGGTTATATTAAGGGGGTGCGTGCATGGTGCTTACATGAATCGAGAAATTTATCTTGACTTTTTTTTCCATTTTCAAAAAACAGTGTAATTGACTCAAGATTCTAAAGCGGTGCCTAACGTGACTGAGCCACCGAGGGAGGCTTTCATTTGATTATTTCAAGACCTCACAGAGACATTGGGAGTGACCGCATTGTTGAGATACAATATGGTTTAAACCCAAGTTGAATGCTTCGTGTAAAAGATCTTGTAGTTCATGCTATGCTATAGTGCTGCGTGTTTAGTACTTGACTTCAAATGAGCTACCGCTCACCTAGTTGACGGGAGGAACGCAACTCAATTTATATCATAATGAAATAACAATTGTTGAAAGAGATGGAGGATGAGAGATTTATAGCGTCTATGTTGTAAACATCGCGAAGGATTTGAAGTTTGGCCACAAAAATGACCATCGGCAATTTACCAGCAGAAGAAAATGTCGTTGGCGGCTTGTGTCGCGTATCATACTCCATGCACTCGTATTTTTTTTATTTTTTTATCACTCACAATAGGCTACATCGTATAGATCAATCATTCAAAACACATTAATTAATATTTGTATAATTGCATTAATTTTCTTTTATTGCTTGTTATTCTGTTTCTTCGGGCAACTATATTGTGAGCAGGGATTCAATAAAGAATTCAACACTTTATTATATTCTTATCAAAATTGAAAAACGGAATATTTATATTTATATTATTTTTAAAAAAATCATTATAGTTTCAAATTTCTTTTGTGAAATGAGTATACTGCTGAAGAGAATATACTATATACGTTGAATTAATTGAAACACAATGTTTTTATCGGGCTCAATGAGTTATTGATAGCGACAGTCACGGTTAATAAGATTTAGAGGAAGCTGCATCTCCATTATCGGTTTAATGCAGTATAGTGTCGTATAGTATAAGATTTCACATAGAACCGATGTATCGCTATGAACAATCTCTGTCGTTCAGAACTCAGAACAGTAGCGCAACCACTACCAACGTCATTCGCATATTTAATTATATAAAAACGCCAAAACTGAGACGGGTGGACCAGTGGCTTGCATGCTGAACTGTCATTCAAAATACCGGGGTTTGATCCGACCATCCTGACGGCAGAGTTTTTTCCCCTCTGTCGTTCAGGTTGATACTGGTCGAGTTCTTTCTATACTATCCAATATTATCCAATAAAAAACTTTTCACCCCATCATCCTATCATCTCATTCATCCGACACCAAGAGATCTTAGTCATCATTACAGTGCGTCGTTAAACCCAATATAAATGAATAAATAAAAACCGTCAATGGTTTACCTAATTAGTAGTAGTTGATTTTATAAAATGGTACACATATTGTATGCATCATGTATTTTGTAGGCCTACTTATAAAATTTGATATCATGGATAATATACAGACCAGTGAATGATATTACCTTACTTGTTTTGTCTATCCTTTTACTTTGTTGTTCTACCTTTGATACCGGCACATGCAGCTCAGTTGCTAACGCGCTCGCTTCATGCGATCCGGGAGATGAGGGGCATGTCGGAACTGGTTCTTTCCCCGCCAACGTCCATCTTTACATGATTTTTCTGTGGTGTTCCTCTGTAGTCTGAACTAATGCCGGGACGGTTCCTACAATATAGGTCACGACCACTTCCTTCCCAATACTCAAGACAACTCCAACTCATCATTCATCCGACACCAACAGATCTTAGGTATCATTACAGTGCGTCGTTAAACCCAAAATAAACAAATGCATTCTTTTGTTGGTATGACTTCTTTACCAGGACCAGTTCCGCTCAGAACCTCTCTCTACATATGGGGGAACATATCCCAATAAACTAATATGGAAGAGGTCATATTAAAGAGGTACTCTAATAGCTCCACGTTTACCCATGCCATGTATTGGCACTATCCCTCAGAATAAGGCTGGATAACTGGACTTGGTAATACCGGGCCTCTTGCACCAGGCAATTTCAGTTGAACAATATAAAAATTAGGCTATAAATAGAATATTTACAACGAAATTAATGATAATTTTTAAAAATACAATTAAAATGAAAAACGACATTTACTACGTCGGATGAAAGTTGGAGGGTAAAACGAAATAGGCATTTCTATAGTTGGAATTATTTATAGTATTATTTGTAGTAAACTATTAGCATTAAAATGGTTAAAATTGTATTATTTTTGAAATATAATACGGTATATATGATTATATAAAATTATTCAATATAATAGTAATAGGTCTAATATTTATATAGGCATTTAACCACCCTCCGTAATTCAGCTTCAGAAACTGAAGTAAGATAAGCGTGGGTTCGAGTCCCGCATAACGCATAGGTTTTTGTGAACGTATTTTCACTTATCATCGCTTCATATCTTAAATATTGTAGTATTTAAAAGTTGCCAATAATTATGATCAATTAATATGATATGATCTTTTTTTGGGCCACGGAATTGACATATCTTACACCGATATTATTAAAGCATTTTGTTAAGAAAACAGGAATTAGCAGCATATAATACATAGGGTACAGGGTATAACTACAACCTGTTTTACTTTTTTGGGACTGCTTGGAATAATTTTTTTTGAAAACAATCCGTCGTTTCCGAAGGATATTATAACACCATGAACTAATCCATGCAAACAAATCAACGCACTTTACAATTTATATCAAGTATAAAATCATATACTATAATTTTCTATGATATAATTCGATAATTTATTCTGTTTCGTTTGAAATTTTAGAAGGATTTCAATTTAAACAACAGTTCAATAAATTTTGTAGAAAAAAGTATCAGAATAGATCTTACAGAACACTTTTTCGTACAGCGTTATTCTCTTAGTTGACTTTTCTGTGATAAAATAGCTGTTTAAATTGTGAAATATTGTGATTAATAATAGTGACAATCGAGATGAAGATATTGACATAATCTTTTGCCAACTTGTATCTTCAAAATATATACATATCTCAATTTTATATTCTCTCTTAATAACCACTCATTTATTCTACATATTATCCACCAGTCATTATTATACAGAGAACAACCCTAGTTAGGTTCCCTGGACAAAAGTGCCTTGTTAAGCGACCAATGTTTTACTAGTGTCCATGACTATACAACATTAGTCTTTGTAAACTCGAACGATCGAGCTTCTTAGATATGCAACCAAACAATTATCTTACATTATGTTGAGTTGTAATTTAGTTTTCCTTAGTCTACTGGTACTCAGAAACAGTAAGGGTGGGAGTAACCTGGACTTTGAGACCACCCAACGTGGCCAAGGCTTTCCTCACTCTTTCAAGTCAATAATGAGATTGTTCATTAATTAATTATTTACTTCACCACCTCTCAGCCAATTAACCGAAATCCTTACTAAAGTCCAGCTCACGAGGATCATCGAGACAACTAGATTCTTCTACGTGCTCCGAGATACTTACCTGAAATAAAGTGCACTTGTCCAATAACACGTACCGGTCGTTACAACATTGTAATTCAAAAAACATAATCTGATCATTATTCTCATATCATACTAAACAACAACTTCTGAAACCAGTATGAAATTGTCCCGACAAATATTTTCAATTTCACTCATATTAGTGGATCAGTCAAGTTGTAAGTTGTAAAGATCAGTGTAAATATGTGGTCATATTTTGGCCCCTCCTGTAAATATGTCAGCAGGCCATGCTTATATATATATATATTTGTTTGTAACTAATCGCTATAGGCTCGCAGCGGCTAGGTGTCTAGTGAAAGCAATGTAAGACCTAGGTATGATTATGATTTATGAATAATATATCCAAAAGGCCCGAAGTGATTGGGATAAGGAAGAAAACAACAACGTCATCCATTGCTTATGAGATGCTATAGGCTCGACGAGGCCACACTCTTCCTCACCTTGCTGTGGAAAGACACTCGCTTTCAAACACAATATACCAGTCAGATATTCGATAAAATTGATTTATTTTTATTTATAACATGTTTATATAATAAAACAGAATGGATTGACTTATCTGTACAGATTTTTGATTTCTTTTAAATATAAAAATAATAATTACAATTAATTAAAAGATTAGAAACTTTGTGTACGGTATGTGTGTCTTTTAAAAAAACAGAGCTTCACTCAATACGCCTATAGAATAAATAGTTTGTTTTCTACTTCCGTAGAACTCCCAAGGATTCGAACTACCTTGCCCACGCTTGGGTCTAGCGATCCTCGCGGACAATTTGACACTTTGCTCGCTCGGATCATTTAAATATTGAAATAATTACTTCAAGGCCGCCACGGAAACAGGACTTAACAATAATATTGAAAAAAATAAAAAACATGTAGAAAACTTGTACCGGTTTTTATATGACTGTATGTATAGTGTCTATATCAAATATCTCGACTTTTAACACTATCCTTATTTTTAAAACGGTCAGACTTTTATTACTAAACAGTTCGTGAAAGGTAAGTTTTGCGCAAGAACATGTTCACTATTTATGTCCTTGTTTTGCACACGACAAGGTGTTAAAACACACAGCTCACTGTATTTGCAGTGTTCGAGGAATGTAACGCTTTATTCACACGCTATACCATCCCTTAATAACCAGGGAGTGTTCAATCGTCGCTCATCCATACAATACATACACACAAACAGACAACATTCACTCGCTCATAAACACTCACACTATATATATATATATATATATATATATATATATATATATATATATATATATATATATCACATTCAGACCTATCAGATAAATCGTTACATAGGAAAGAAGAAAGAAGGAAGGTTTCACAGGGTAGAAAATGTCCACGGTGCACTACCGACAACCACACCCAAGTACTGCCATATCCTGATAGTTCTTAAGCACTACTTTACTTTCTTCGTCGAGATAAAGCATTGATATGGACGTGAGTTGGGTTGGCACACAACACGCTTTGGGCACGGCTGATGGATTGACTGAATTCACTAATGTCTGAACTATAGCATGATTTGTAGAGTTCAAATGATCTGCTAATGGAAAAGGGCAATCACCATGACAGTAATACGCTTCGTAGCCTTGAGGAGCAACTATCCAATCGTTCCAACCTACGTCCGCAAAGTCCACATACAATGGATGTCTTCGACAATTCTCTTTTCGCTTATACTTCTTCGCATGAAGCCCCGATAAACTTTTCGATCTCTTCGATCTACTCACTATTTCCTCCACTTTTCTTTGTACATTCCTACCATCGTCTGTGTATGTAAATAATAACGGCTGTTTAGGTAGCCATGATGAGATTTCCTCATCGTTGTCCCTTCGCAATCGAATGTGTTTAGGAATATTTTGATTACTATCACCGTTTAAACCACTCACTTCGACTAGAAGTCCATAGTTTCGTTGATTTGTTTCTAGCCATCGTAACACTGCTGGCATCACGTCAAAGCTGATACTTTCACCCAGCTTTGTGTTGACAAGTTTAGAATCGATGATTCGAAGTATAGGTTCACGTTGGCCCCGGATGCCTGGACGAACTATGTCGTGGACGGCCACTCTTTGGTAGGTCGACTTTTCAGTCGGTTCACTGTGAAGTTGGAGCTCGGCGGCTGTAAGACGTTCACCCACGGGGAGATTGGCGATGTTGAACGATAAACGGAAGCGGTTGCCTGTCATAGGGAACTTGCTGTCAATGGCACTCACTGTAAGAGAAGACATAACATTGTTACAATTCGATAGCGATCTATTATATTAATTTTGCCATCACAGTTTTACTGGTATAGCTGCACCCACAGTAATCAAGAGTACGGTACATGAACTTTCGTCACCATGCATTGGATAGTTATCACAATAATACAATAACCAGGGATTCATCAATAAAACAAAACATCTTATAATAAATGAGTATTTAATTCATCTCATATATAAAATCAATTCAAAAGCAAGGGTATTACATAAAAAATTAACTGAACAACCGTTTGAAATTATACCTGAATTAACGATTTTTCATACACAGCCAAACACATAAATCATCATTCAGTTCAATTACTCCAATTTGACATTATATAACCTATTATTACATTTAATTCACTGATGAAACCAACTGGAACAGTGTAGTTGATCATGTACTGGTACACGAGCATCAGTCCAAGTGGACTTCTCTCAATACAACCAACGGCTACATTCTATGACGACTTCCATTGCCTGCTATAAACTACCTTGATCCAACGAATAGACATGTTGAAGGTGATGAAACCAAGTTGCTCTTTAGGTAAGCATTTGGTCTCAAATAGAATTTTAATGAAGTCCCATAAAGCACCGTAAAATATAAGAAATCTTGGAAACAGGCAATAAAAATATACAATCTGTGAATGGAAGAAAAGAACTGAACCTACGATAACTGAATAACAATACTATATGACCCACCTATAGTATACCTGTGTACAACCTTCGTACATTATACAAATCTTTGTATATAACATACAAAACATACGCGTTGGTTGAGACGCAACCCTTTTTGAAGATGTACAACTCATTCATATTTTCGGGCTTCTGAGAGGGAATAATATATATATATATATATATATATATATATATATATATATATATATATATATATATATATATATATATATATATATATATATATATATATATATATATACATGCGTGTGTGTGTGCGTCGTTTTACAAAATAAGTAATATCAATAAATACAGATTTGTTTTGTTTCATTATGAATTTTACTCAAGTTATCTTAACTGAATGAAAAATATCAAATTTCATTTTCTAAGACATTATGATTCGGTCTTATCAAAATTTTATCTCCATGCATCTAGTTCTCTAAAAGAAATTGTTCGGTCAACCAAAGCGAATGAAAAGCATATTCCTATGCCAGTAATTTCATAATGAGCAAACGAAAAACATATGGGTCCATATATGTTATGCAAATCAGATTTACCATATAACATATCATGTTTAAATAATGACCTTTTACGTCATCCTTAATTAATCTCCAAGTTCCAGCGAGCCGAGTTTTAGTGGCACTAAAATGTACTGATACGTACTGAAATAAACTGATCATCATACGCTGAATTCCACATAGATCGCAGAGACCCACTGAGAACTACGTCTCCAATTAACTCGTCATGAATAAGTCAGTCCCTCCACTATGGTATCACCATTATTTTCATTTCATCTCACCTATAAACTCGATGCATGCGGTTAGAAGCTAGTTTTTCTAGTTCGCAAATGTGCTCACTTACCGGAATGCGTGAATGTCCGTACGGTATTGGCCGAAGCAGTATGCTTGCCCGGCAAAGGGAATGTGGCAGTATCTAGATCCTGGTCGTTCTGTTCATGGTACAAGTGCATCATCGCTTGGGGAACCAGTGAGTTGAGACGGTTGGGATGAGGGCGTCGCTGGAAGCCGAACAGTGCTAGCAGGTTGGACTCGAGACCTTTGATGATCTCCTCTTGGCCGAGAGGCGTCGGAATTGTCGTGGACGAAGCCGCAGTGACGGTATCTAGCCAGCCGGGGAGAAGCGTCGCGATAACGGAGAGTACCACTATCAGCCCACGCATCATCGCTCACACTCCTGTCATGAACAGACGCACAACAGATTAGAACATTCAAATCATAATAATAACTATAATCGAGTGTAACTCGAGGTAATAGATATATTTGAGCCAGCATTGACACAGATTAGAACATTCAAATCATAATAAAAAGACTCGAGGGTAACTAGAGGGAATATGTATATTTAAGGCAACTTTGACCCAAGGGTTGGGGGGAACGGGCATTTCTAGAGAAATTATCATTTTATATATCATTTACATATCATTTTAATCGGAGATATAAAGAACAGATTCTTCTAGTTAATAGGAAACATCAATGATTTGAGATTCAGTTTGATATTTCCGAGAGATTCACTGATGTAGGCTATCAGCCAAAACGAACAATAGGCTTGAACGGTATTGAAAATACGTGGATCATTCGAAACATGTTGACTCGATTACAACAAGTGCTTTTGAGAGGCTCTGTCTTTATTGATAACGAAGGTCACAGTCCCTAAGATAAAGTAGGAAAACTCTCCTGCTTTGAGTAGCATGACTTGGTATGCGATTTTATGCAAAACCGGGCCAAGCCCATTTTGAAATGGGGTACAATGTATTTAACAATTTCTTGAGCAATCAATTTCTATTAAACAGAAACTGACCAACTGATTTTGAGTTTCTGGTTACTTTGTCCGACTGTATCAGATTCATTAACATTACATTAATAATTTATAATAACAAATTATATGCAAATTATTTATAACGAAGATATTATACAAGGAAAGATGTTTATTTCATTTGAAAAATTGATAAGCATGCACATGAACAGGTCCCGTTCGTATCATGATTTCAACATGGTGCTCCAAAGAATATATTATTTTAGTTGTGCAGGGTATGGATAATTGTACAAAAATACCAATCAAACGTGAAAATATAGGTACAAATAATTAATTATGAATGAATGAATAATTGTAAGATAACAAAAATGATTAGCACTAATTGCATTTAATTTGAACAGATGGAATACCAGTATAATGTGAAATAGAGTAGTGTTTTCTTTGATTTGGGGTAGTAAGATCGCCCTTGTGGTGCCCAGTCCAAACGATCCTAGCTTAATTTAGGAACAAAGATTTTATATCAAGTTTGGTTGTTATTCAAACAAAAGTTGTAATGAAGACTCAATACATGAACTCTCATATTTATTGCAATACATTAGGTTTATTACTTTAACTGAATAGTAGGAGCTCCGTAAAAGATAAATATGACCTCTTCAACATCGAGGTCAATGGTTTGTTAATTGGGGCGCGAGGCACCATCCCTCAAACGATTATTCTACAATGAATTTAGATTATAGTTAGTTTAGGCTTAAAAAAACAGACTTGGATATTGTAATATCTAGCTCTAAGAGTTTGAGTTAATATTTCAAGAAACCGTTCGAATAATTCGTTAGTCGTTTTGTAAAAACTCACTTAATTTTATTTTTCAAGTAGTATTTATATTGTGACTATTTGTTTAGGCCTATGCCTTTAATTCTTGAAATATGTCAACATTTTTTCTTTCTTGTTTCCAGGCAATATTTAATGATAACGTCCATCCCACGTAATTTATTACACAACTTTTGATTGAAATATTTTGACTTTATATTTGTTTATTTCATGAAATATATGCCTAATTTTTCTTTCGTTGTATTGTCGTCAATGTTATAGTATTGCGTTGAAATCAGTATGCTAGATAATGCCATGTTATTGACGATTTTCGTTCCCCGCCTCTTTGACGTCATAAAACAAAACATCCAATCACCGGACCTGTTTAAACTGTGGTAACATTCAGATATCTAATCAGGGTATCTCTAAATGACCACAAATGATATACATGTAACTGGCCGATTGGTAAGCCAAGCCTATAATTAGTCGTCAATATAGAGATCATATAAGTCTAGTTAGGCATATACGCATTTATTAAACAGTTGTGATCACACTTTGTGTTACACTCTTGATTGAAGTTGAACAATAATAACAGTGATGTAAAAGAGAATCTATGCATAACTATACAAAAGCGACAATCAGAAACAGGGCCATATCAAGGCACAGGCTCACGAGGCCTAGAGCGACAAATATTCAAGGAGCATCAAATTTTCACCATCCCATTGAAATTTGAAAAATAGATTATATAAAGTTGTAATCATTTGAAAAGAAGTGCAATCAATATTATATGGTATTTAATATCTTACATTCGTATTGTGAGATGTGAAAACAATGCTCAAAACATACACATTAAATACTACGCATTCGATGGTGAATTGTTTTCCAAGTACATGGATGGAGAGGGGAGGGATCCAAAAGCTTTCGGGCCTAGGGGTGCAAATGTCTTAACACGGCTCTAGATTGGATTATGGAGGAAGCGGCTAGCGGACACTTTTCCACATCGGTGGTGGTGCCGGGTTCTAAATCATAATATGGCAATGCCAAACGACGGGCAATATGGCATGATAGTTGACCGATTTATAAAACAACTGTACCCTCCAATAACTGATCTATTGGAAGGGGTCGATAAGAAAGAGAATCAACCTGAATAGCATGGTTTTATCATGATAAAATATCACATGATAATGATGTATCATTTATAAATATGGTCCACCAATAGGACACAAAACGCATACATATTAAAAAATAGAAATATATGTTGTTTTGTCGGTTAAGCCAAGCTTAACTAACGGTTAACTATCCGATCCCACGAACGCACGTACACACAAAACAAACAAATTGATCGAGATGAATGAGAAAGATATTTTTGTCTTTTTCTGTTTACCTTTTAAAGTTCCCGTCAACAGATATATCTGGAATAATATGCCAATAATTTGTCAATGTTATATTTAAAAAAAATGTTAACTCGCGGTTTTTCACGATCACACTAATAGATATGTATTGAGGGGTTGTTAGTTCACGCTTTGCCATAGCTAGCAAACAATGTGTCTTACTAAACGCTTTACTAAAACAATGTCAGCTTCTCTAATTTGAAGTGAATCGGACTCCAAACCCGCTATAGGCAACTTTTAACGTACCGCGCTCATAAATAATATGATTAAAGGATTTAGTGGTGTGGTGGAATTACTTTCATTTTGTGTTATTGTTGAATGGACGCATAACTACAATACAAGTAAAACTATTTCTAAAAAACGTCAGAAGAACCGTCCAAAAATTGTCACATAAATGTATAGAAAGTTATAAACGTGGGAGCAGAACTTTACGATTTTCACAAATATTTGGCAATCACCAACTTATATTATTGTAGTATAGTTTATATTTTATTATTAACAAATTATATAACCTCGGTTAATGCACTATATTTTAAATGTTTTTAAAAAGAATCACACATATTCGGCAGAGCTTTTTTCGACGAGAGATATTTTCATCATAAGTGTTCTTAATCCGAACAACACTTTCAATTTGGCCCGGGATACTAGAGATTATTGGACGGTGTAGGTGTTGATACAAAATTAAGTGTAGGGTAACTGATGATGTTTTAAATGTTTATAAACATTGATTCAACATTAAAACCTACAAATGTTATTATATCACGTTTTTATCCCTAAGGCAGTTCCTGTATCACACATTGCAGGTACCCAAAATATGATTTATATCATCGACGATACCCATGCTGTATTATCAGCTGAGACAATGTTAATGAATTTTCAATCACGGATATTTCCACTCGGGTCATCACATGCATTCAACTTTAATAAAATACACAATATTGCTGACTCAAAGCGCTTTGACTACTTGAAGCTTCTGTAAGTTTCGAGACTGTTGTAGATGTAAACTCAAATACTAATTCAAAAATCACCCACACACTTTAAAAATACCTTTTTAAATACCCTAATTAAATATATGGCATGCATATATATATATATATATATATATATATATATACCAGATATCATACAAAAAATGACATGCTTCGCAAATTCAATCACACGGAATGCAACATATGTTCTACTTTTTTTAATAAGCCAGTTTGTATGTCACTGTCAGTCAAATTGGTTGAGCGGTGTTGAAGGGAAAGAACGTGTAAATTGACAAAACATGTGCTTCAGCTGGGAAGACCAATGTACAGAATTCTACGAATACACCAGAATAGTATCCTTATAATATTTGGTATGCAAGGTATCTTCTTCAAACTGAAGTCCATCCCCCGAAAAAACGTGTTTCATTCTTGGGTTGGATATAATTTAAGAAATCATACAAACTGAGAGATTGAATTGATCTTAGACCACACCTACGTAGAACGAATTCAGGCCATTAGAAGAAAAGAAACTTTAAACTAGATAAAAGCTTACAATTTTCATCTCGTATTAGTTAAATCTGAAAAACGATTATGTATAATTATCAAATAGAAAATATGTTATTAATATTATAAGACTGACACAATTTAGTCAGTAATTTAACAAGAGCAAGAATAACAGTGAATTCCATGGAAAACGATCGGTTTGCCCCAAATTTCTGAATAAACCAACTCACCTAAAAAGTCATGACAAATTACTGAGTGCATATTATATCAAAATGTCGTGTAGGCCACCATGGATTTCATAGACAATTTTATAATACAATCCGCGATTAAAAATAAACGATCAACAGTATTGGTAATTGAACAAAATGTGTATATATTCGACCAGCACAGAATGGTACTAATCAACAATGTACTATTATAGTTTATATATATACATATATCATTTTTCTAATGCTGCTTAACGACCCACTAACAGCTATGTTATACGGGGGTACGAATGAGCGGGTGATAATGAAAGGATGAAAGTTGAAAAGAAGTTTACAAAAACCCATACCTCATGCGGGACTCGAACCCACGCCCGGTGACTTCAGTTTCTACCGCTAGCGATAATTGACTGATCCAACAGGGCGGCTTATAGCTTATAGTTCCATTCTAGAATAAGACTTTACCTGCAACACGTAAAATCCCGTTGTGGGCAGAGCCCGGTAAATCCAAATCATATGCACTAATAATCATTATACAACATGTAATGACAAATTGTTTGCACACGAACTAAACTTTCCACGTAGATGAAATGTAAACTATTTTTAAAATCCGGTAACTTATGGAATACATACAAAATGTGTAAGATTTGACTGTAGAAGACAACCGAGTCGCTCCGTCTACTGTACTGCAATGAAGAGCAGAAAATATTGCCTAAGCTAGCACGTGGTAAATTCACAAGAACCGGTCACCGTTTTTCAACCCCTTGCAAACTACCTAGCTAGGTACTACCCCGAGGCACCGACACGTACAAAAGAAACAGGAAGAAGGCATGGATGGCGTTGCTTATCTAAGGTATATACAGTCTTTGTTTCTATTCAGGGAATTCCATTAAAAACGGTTGGTTAGTGGTTATATTGGTGTTTAAACGAACAGATTGTTAACAAAAGAGTAATATTTCAAAATATGGAAGTAGCAAGCATATTTATCATAGAAAGGTGTGTTTGTGTGTGTGTTACCGACCATGGTGTGGGAACGGTAAAAGAAGACGAAGACTTGTTTCCAATGTAATCTAGATGTATATGATACTTTTCATGGCGACGAAGTCTCCGCATAGAGTAATCTATGCATGGTCTCAGAGCGAAAAATACATCAACAAATATATTTTGTATAAAGAAATTTAGCCTTGTTCAAGTAGGTCTACGCACATTTAGAATATTCGTCTTCTCTAAAATATATACAAATGTATTTTTAATATCATTTTGTATACGCAGTGTAATTGGATGAGCGGAAGTGAAGACTTTTATTCGATCCAGGATATATTTCTTTTTTGCCATCTCTCATCGGACGGTTTGTTCGATTAATATTTTTTTGTGTGAACACACATACATTTGCGAAGCTATCGGCTTCAACACTCGGAAAAAAATTGCAAGAAATTGCACCCCACAGGTCGGTAGGTATGCTTGATGAACCTGGATTTGTTTCTGAACACAAAGACTCATACAACTTAGATCTGCATAGGTTTTGGTCACAGTCGATTCTACCACTTTCGAGTTAGAAAAAAAATGAAAAAAGTAATGATAAGATTTTTCGGAAAAAATGATTTCCTATCTAATATTGACACAACATTGATACATTTGATTGCAGAGTTTTACATAAATTGGACCGGGTAATTGAAAGAAAAAAATACAATATTGAAAGTGGTTACTTACAATGTTATATCTCATTTGACGGGATAGATCAACTGTATTAAAAATTAACTGTCCTAAAACTCGACTCTCCCTCAAACCGACCGGCTATACTAAAAACCAAACGGACTTGGAAAAAGAAACTTTCATTTTTCAGAGACCTGTAGAAAAATTAAATTGGGTGGTTTGGCTCCTTCCTATCACAAATCGTTACTTCACATCAAATGTTTTTACTGTTGGTGAAGGTTGTGTGGGTGAGGTTGATAAATGATAACATTTTATCATTTGTTTTTTCGGACAATCGAGCTTTATGACAGTTGATTTTTATTACAGATGTTACCTTATTATTTTGGCGAATATGTATGTAATTATGTATGTATGTAATTAATAATTTGGATGCCAATAATTCATAAGGATGTTCATAAAGATGGTTATAAGGACCGAGGGTACGAATGATCAGATGATAAATGAATGCTGATATTTACAAAATCCCATGCGGCCAACTCAACTTAATAGTTTCTTAAGCAGCGATTTACTATCAAAAAAATCAATGACGTATACATATACAGAGCCATCGATCTACTCGCGTTGGATTAATGATTAATGGCATGATAGGATGATGAGATGATGAGATGGGTATCTGAGGTGATGAAAAGGAAGGTGGGGAGGAAGCAGTCGTGTCCTATATTGTAGGAACCATCCCGGCATTAGCCTAGACTACAGAGGGAAACCACGTTGAACCCGTATCACGTTGGACGGTTGCGAGAATCGATCTGCCCCTCACCTCCCTCCATCACATGAAGCGAGCGCGTAAGCAACTGAGCTACTTTTGCTGGTTTTATTGAAGAGACAATGAAGAGTTTATTTTTTATATGAGGTAGGTCCTACAAAACATTTCTTCAAACCAAGACATTTTAATTTGATGGTATTTCTGTTACTTTTTGATCATACAGTTTCGAATTCGCACGAATACCTTCGAGTGAGATATAATTTTAAAAGAATGTATAATCGAACACTATTGAATAAACGTGGTGCCTCCTTAAGTATAGAGGAACCTAATTATATCATACTTTATAAATAGAACTGTTTCATATTTAGGCTGAAGAAATATATTTTGTCAAACAAAGTAGATTTTAGTGTTTATTATATCAGATAACATTACAAAAATCACTACACGACAACATTAAAACAGTGATCCTTCTCTCACCATCTCTCGAATCATTTAACAGAATAAATCTATATTATTACACCAATTTATTTACTAGTAGTACTGCTTATTCATCCAAGCAGATGAACATGCTGTTGTGTATAACACATACCGATGTTAGAGGTATAATAGAGGTAGGCCTACTCGCAGAGAGCGGAATGATTATATATGTGATGATAAGACTATTAAGACGAAAGAGGAGTGTGGTAATTTGTGGTCGGCACCTGCATGATTGAGATTGAAAAATAACCGAAGGAAATAATCCTCCAGAGCTCTGTAGAATGAGATTCCACTCTATTTTGGTCCTGTTGGTACACCTTTCTACATCTTTTAGTCTTTTGTTGCTTATTTCTTGACAAGAATACCTTGTTATTGGAGACAGCAGTAGCACCCACTTACTCGATCAAGTACGCCCCCTACCCAGGATTTCAATATACGTTTCTAGATAATCTATATTTAATAATCAATACATATCGATAGTAAACCTACAATGAAGTTTCATTCATACGGTAAAAAAGCTGGAACAATGTATTATAATAATATTTCAATGCCCAATCACAGCAAGTAGAAGTGCTCTCGAGTTTACCACTGAAGCCACCTGTCTCGGCATAGGCATTGTATACGTAGCTACAGTAGACAGCGTGGTGCCTATTGACTAGTGTGTACCCAGAACGCAGCGTTCACATTCCATGGTGGGAACGAGCTACGTAGGACGCACACCTGTTTAAGCTATCTGGCAATCCAATCCGACCGTCCCCTTAGAAGATTGTCAGTCATATCGGCTTATGTGCCCAGACTCTATGGGATGCCAAACTATAACCGGTACCACACTGGATTGAATACTCTCTCCATGCATATCTATACGTATGGGGTTGACTTGTTGGGGTCAAAAGCATTGCCACGAGAAAAGAAAACATGAAGAGATTCTAGATATTGATTAGGTTTAAAAGGTTCTCATTGAAAACGTCGTATATGTAAGATTCAAGTACTTTTCAAAGTAGAAATGTATTTACTATGCAATCAACACATAATTATATAATCTTAAATTGCAAACACCTGAACATCAGAGCACATATTCCTGGCTAAATACCGTGAACGAACGTGTGCCCAAGATTAAAATAGGTTGCATTCCAATGTTGTCTGCAGGGTTACTTCGAAGGCAAAGGATCGGTTCCTGTTATCACTATTTAGTAATTATAATTTTATATTGCTATTCGGGCATGCAACACAACTATGCTCAACGGAAAAGCCTGGCAATTATACAGGAATGACAGTATCTTGCGTGCGCGAGTATTGGGGCTTGACCGTCAATGTAACGCTAGTCCTACAGCTACTGATCGGACTGACTGGTGGATGATCGCCATCATATTATACCGGTACATCTTTAGAAAGCTTATAATTTATAAAGATTTCACATTTTTTATGTCCATAAACATGAGTATATAATAACCAGTGACGATATAAATAGCAAAGCAGGTATATTAGTTTTTACGTTTGACATAATCGCCATAGCATGTCGTATTATTCGCAAGAGTCACATTTAAATGTCAATCACAAGAGGAATGATATCGTGCATCTAATGATCGAATCTACCGCGGGCTGTCAAACTAATCTTATTTATCTGTTAATGTCAATTATTTGATCCGATGGACGAACAGAAGAATAGAATGTATGGAAGCCGTTTAATTGATCTACTCATGAATAAAAACAAACTGATTTCGTTTTATCCCTGCTATTTCATCTTACGTACTTCGACTTCTTCTTACCAGATAGAAATGTCATAACCCCATCATTACGTATTCGTATTGCAGTAAAATCCAAATGCCTTCGGGGTCCTTAGCTTTTATATAGAGATTCTGGGGATACGATACGTTGTTTTCCTCATGGCTGTACCCCCCCCCCCCCCCTTCACACTAAATATCTTGTCGGTGCCCGGGACTGATGTCACCCCCGATAAGAAATGTTTCGATTCGTTCCAATTTTAGATTTTATTATTCATAAAGGTTAAAAGGTAGGTTATTTGAAATATCAATGATCACAAAACTAAAAAGAACGCTAATAAGGGATACTCAATGTGGTTCTGATCTAAAACTGGACTGTCACCTATACTGATCACATAGGATAGTCACATCATTTGTGGCCACAATTAACCAAGTGGACACTGGTAGTATTCTTACCTTGGCCGCAGGTTCTAGCTGTTTAGTAGGAAACTCCCGGTTAATGTAGGGCGACCAAGAAGTCTTTCTACATAGGGCACGATGGGACAGCAACTCTCAGTAGAGATAAGGTGCATGACGGTGTGTGGAAGCTCACTAACATGGTTGGTTTACCCTTTGATCTTCAACTCTTCAGATCGTATCCTAGTCGTCACAGACATTGTCACAGAATTAAAACATTGCCATAGCCAAACACACATTCACAAGTAAACGACACGGAACTTGAAACTATCAAACAACAAAATCACACATCAACACATTTTTGCTACTGTTTTATAAAGAAGATAATCACCGTGGCTAATATGTACTTAAAAATTAAACCACTGAATCTAATTCGTGTATCCACTTGTCAAAAGACGAAAACAAAAAATCACTCAAAAGGTTTTTCACTTAATTTCGATATAAAGTACCGAAACAATTCGGATTGGTAACACAATTCGTCGTTGTCAACGCCAGAGGGAGGTATTGTGACGAGTTAATTAGTGGTCGAGGACGCGGTAAATGGTCACCTCTCTTCATGGGCACGTTCACTGTAACTGACTGGACTGAATCTTGCGATGAGCCCTGAGAGTCGATCGCAGCAGACACTGAGGAGTCGGTGGGCTGCTGCGCGGAAATCGGCTTGAGGCTTGTCTCTAACGCGCATCGAACATTTCACACAGAAAACACATCAGAAGAGGAAAACACAGATGTAAGTACATTGTCATTTGTTTGCCTATCAAACTGTATTGGTTGTTAACATGCAGTTACTTTATTTTTATGGGCCAGTTTCTAAACGAGGTATGTGATCATATGTAATTCCTGCATGTATACAAATATTCAAATCTTCAAACAAACAAACAGACATATTTGTGTATGTATGTATGTATATATATATATATATATATATATATATATATATATATGTAATCAAACAATCATAATTATAGTCATTCGACATTAATTACATTTTTGTGGCGAAGAAGTAGTGGCATTTATGATTACTTGGAAAAAATATAAATCATTTGATATAGACTACCTAAATATAATGATTATTGTTTTTTATTTGCTTTTAAACGACCCCACCAACTGCTATGTAATACGGGGGTACGAATGAGCAGCTTATAATGAGACTACGAAGTGATGATAAGTGAAAGGACGATTACAATAACCCATGCCTTAAGCGGGACTCGAACCCAAGCCCAAAGGTTTCTACAGCGGTGACTTACCTGACTGAGGAACGGAGGGAGGCTATATGTAAATACATAAGTTTATATATATACGGTATATATATTTATATATATATATATATATATATATATATATATATATATATAAATATATATATATATATATATATATATATTATATATATATATATATATATATATATATATATATATATATATATATACTTATATTCAATATATGTTGACTGGTGACTTCGAAAATTGGTTATGAATTATATTGGTCTCGTTTGTGAACGTGTACATTCACGAATTATCTCAAGTTTTCCGTTAAAAAAATAATACCAAGTGTATACTAATGATAATGCATACTGAAACTATTATAAACCTATGCACTCATTTGAATTTCATTCAATTCAATTAATATCTATTGAGCCAATATTTCATAAGTCACATTTCTATTTCCAGCAATATAATACATTTCGTCTGTATTTCTCCGCCATGTAGCTCTATAGTTTTATATATTTTCAGTAGTATAAAAACATTAATTTAGTGTCTTATTTGGCTAGTTATGTATGTATAAGATAGTTGATGGCATTTCACATTCTCTATTAAACTACTATAAATAACGAATAGACAGTTCTCGGAGACTGTGATAACAGACTTGATCATTTTAATCATCCCCACTACGCTCTCCGTCGTAATGTTGCACTGAAATTGTATCAACACCGACAAGCGACTTATCTATTCGATCATCCCTTTTAATTAAGACTTCCTTCACGGTTTCCATCGACATTACACTTGAAATGTTGGTCCGTATTTTAAAATAATTCACTAGTAAATATCGGTTTATAATAACCTCAGATAAGAACTATTCAAATTTTAGAAAAATATTGCAACCCATCTAAACACTGCTAAATATGGATATGACATTTATAAAATTAAAAAATACATAATGTATTTACGTTATTGTACCCTCATACCCCATTCACACTACGTTCACTAACTGCTGTTAATCCACTAACTGACTTCAGCAAAGTAATGTGAACGGAACGCATTCAGTACTCACTGCCTGATAGCGCTATAACTTCGATCTGTAAACGCATTTATCGCAAGATGTCAGTTAGTACTAACAGCAGTTAGTGAGCACCGTGTGAACAGGGTATTACAGTTTGTTACCATACATTAATTTTGACCATTTTTAGTGCGTTTTCTTACATACCTTTTCTTTGAAACCAGATTTGAAATTAGTTCATAACGGAAAGTAGACTTATGCTGGCTTATTGCCAACATTGAAAAGTTATAAATAACTAATAGCTTATCAAGTTTCAAACGGGTTGCATAACACTGATCGTATTTATTAGCACTAGCAGTGATTTCAATCAAACAAACTTTTTAATTGGATTTGATTTATTTTTATTATTTGATGCAAGCAAGCGCGAAACATGTTTAACCTTTGCTGTCATATTATATATCTTGTGAGTAACAGGCTATATAAGAATTATTTCTTCATCGGTAAAACATTTGAGGTAAATCGAAGAAGGGAATAATTACGAATGAGATAAATATCTTGAGAACATAGGTAACCTCTTATACATACCTTCTTAAAGAGCCAAGAGGACATCAGAATACACGACTGAAAGAGGCGCGGCAAGGCGCACCTATCTTTCACGACGCCAACCTGGGGATCACACTCTTGATCGACACGGTTGAAATTTCAAATACTTGTACGAAAAATGTCTATTGTGTTTTTTTACGACTCGAAATATCAAAAGACAAACACACTTGTAGGGGTGGTAAATCATCGAAGAATTGGGTGGCAAGAGATTTGATTTCCGATGTCCTTGCCTACTATAAGGTTTCCCACAGTCATAGAGACTTACTGCCATTGGGTATATGCAGGTAAGTTGCTGAGAAGGTTACTCATCGCATTAACTAGTGAAATACACTTCCTTTCGTATTAGCCTTACCATCTGCGACGGGAAGAAATAAGTTTACAGAAGCATTGGGATCGGCATGGTTTAGCTTATCCAATGTGACATGGCGTACGGAGGCCTATACGATCAACCTGCATCTCATCATATAAAGATGGTGATACAAAATGTCCGAGAACTTTATTTTATTTCATAAATTCTAATGCGAGATTTGTGAGTTTCAATCTTCATCCACAATTCCACATACTATGCTCGGTAAAAGATTCTAATCTGTTGTTAATACATTGTAGTAACAACGTTAGAACATAATCTGTGAAGGTGAATAATAATTCAATTCACCAGCAAATCTAGATCTTAGAACACGGTGACAGTACTTCTGTGTTAGAATGATTACGTACTATTGCGTTCACATAAAGTGGTTTATCAAGCTACATTAAAATGCATTCTGAAGAAATTATACCGATATTATACGCACTAAAACTAGAAGACAATGTGCACACACAATCCAGGCACAGTCTGTGAAAAAAATAGCTGTTGACTTTGTGTACTTGGTAGATTTTATTTAAATTAAAATATTAATTTCGGGTTAAACCATTTTACGTGTACGTGCGCACTATAATTTCACAGGCTCAGCACGCGTGCGTATTTTGTCCGAAAGAATCAGTAGAATGATTATTGTGGGTGCTTAACGACCCCACCAACAGCTAGGTCATACGGGGGTACGAATGAGCAGGTGATTATGGAACTTCAAACTATGAGGTGATGATATGTGAAAGGACTTTTACACAAACACCCATGCCTTGTGCTGGACTCGAACACATGCCCAAGTGTGACTTCAGATTCTAAGCGGTGCCTTAGCTGACTGAGTTGAAAATCTTGAAGGATCTTTGAAATATCACAACCCTGAAACTAGATTTTAATGAATGATGAAGATATTCATTTGCCTAATTTTATAGAAAACTAGAAATTATCATTTCAATTTCCGAAATTGGGACTGATTTTTTTATCTTCCAGAGACCATGAGTCGTGACGTTGGCATCACCGATTCTGTATAGAAACACGAACAGAATCGAGTAACGTCTACGTCACGACTCAGGAAAGAAAAACGGGTCCTGGAGGACAGTAAATTAATTTCAATTTCTGAAATTAAGATGATGATTTCTCGTCTTCTCTTAAATTGAGCAATTATTCGTTAAAATTCAGCTTCAGGTTTGTGACGTCCTTTAAATTATTCCGTTATAAAAATTGGCGTACATTTTTTGCAACTATGGTAAATGTAAGTTGCCTACCATTGTACGATGTGCACCATTTTGCACAACCTGGGTTGTTGTATAAATAGACAAACTGATGATTTCCAAGCCTTTAATAAGGTATTAAAACTTTTCAGTAAAGACGCAACCAATAGAACTTTACTTATGGACTATAAAAACAGTCATGATCAAAGTAGTTCAGTTCTACATCGGCCTAGCAATCCAGTAAATATAATTAACAGTAATAATCAAATGTATCAAAATATGTTATTGCACTTGGCTCAATGAAATTACAGTAGGCTTACGTTAAAAGCACTGCATTTACATAGGTATGACAATCGACTGCAAAATAAGCTGGTAGTTCATACAAAAATACAAAAAAATATACTTATTAGAGCTTGTTATGCTCTCCGTGTTTTAAGGAGCCAGTTTCGATTGTTGCATAGGATGCGGATTTACCACGGTTACTTTCAATCAATTTTAAGATATGGTCATGTTTTGAGGTAGTGTTTCATGCGGTAACAATATTTTGAAGTACAAAAATGTGCTGTACGGATTTTATTTCAAAAACAAAGAAGACATTATTGCAGAAAGTTATTCAAAAGTAGTGGATTACTGACACAATCTGGGTTGTATACATTACATGAATTGCTTATTTATATAAAGCAACATGCACTTCCACTGGAGTTAAACGGTGAATTAAGCCCCGCTCACAATCCAAGATATAAAATCATTTCAAATGTACGGCTCGGCACTCACCATCATTATTTGAACAATACCTTACGTACAAAAGGAATTACTTTATATGATCAGTATACCAGAATGTATCAGGAAAGTATCGAATTTTAATTTTTTCAAGTAGTCAATAAAAGAATGTATTGATAAGAAATACTTCTATATATCTTAGATGAATTTAAAAATAGTTGTAAACAAACGTGTAATTGTTCCTATGAAATGTTTACTGATTTACTAAATGACAAACTTTCTCGTACGGTAGGTACTGGAAATTGTATGATATTAATCTAAATGACAATGTTTTTTACATCAGTCTATTTACTTATATCATATCGACATATATTGTTAATTTTAATGTTCGACTATAATCATATGTTGCTACATTCATTGTTAAAAACTTTTGAATGAAAAAATGAATGAAATTAAATGAAAATGCTGATCCTCCTTTGTTTTCCGGTGATTCATCATTAAACATGAATCATAAAATAATGTAGTCGGTTTTTTAAGTTCCAGCCTTGGAATGGCCAGTATACTAATAAAAGACTAATTAATAACCTATTGAATTGACTGAGGTATTAGAGAAAGGATGTATTTTAGGATGTGGTCTGGATTAGATTAGTGATAAGGACGTTCTATCCCGCAGAGGGATTCATTCAGTGATGCCGTCTTTGGGTCTCCCATCAAACTTGGAAGTCCGTGGAATCTGATTGCCATTGCAAAACGTCACACGATGGGATAATGCACATTATTTTGGAACATAATACAATAGAGTCACTATTGTTAAAAAATTGTATTGGTATCGAAACGTGCTGTATTATTTCTGAAACACTTGAAATAATCATTGAGCCTTGATATTCTATAAGCATCACAATCATCAATATAACTATCATCAAATATGTTTCACGAATTTTCTCCAAAAGAATAACAAGAATTTTCATTCCGTTGGGCAAATGCGGTAAAGTGCGCCCAAGTCTGATTACAATAACAAAACTGTTTATCCGATGTATAAGTTATTCAACATTAAAAGTTTCTATAAAAAGTAAAAGCACTGCTTACATACGGTACAATACGTAATTACTTATTCTTCATTCCATTTTTCATTTATGTGGGCCTATATGGCCGCAGTTACTAAGAAAGAATGACCAAAAACTAACTTTTAAATAAACTTATGTGATTTTTTCTTGCCGACTTGAACTTTCATGAACTCATCATGAAAAACGGACTTGAACTTTTAAATAAGGTCATTTAAATCTTGATGAACAGAACATTTTGAAAGTTCCTTTTGAAGACAAATTGCTCACGAGTTCCTCAAGCTCCAGTGTGAATGCTGGTTGGTGATGGGGTAGATCGGGCCCTGGTACGATCCTCGCGGCAGACTATCTTAGAAAGAGTGTTACGTGGCTTCCCTACCTGTATCCTAGGTGAATGCCGGGATGGTTCCTACAACATAGGCCACGACCGTTTCCTTCCCACTGGCTTTCCCACTCTAAGAAACCTTCAGCGCATCAGCTCATCAGCTCACTAATCATTCATCCGACGCTAATAGATCTTGACTATCATTACATCGTGTCGCTAAAACTGAAGGTGAATAAATGATTTAGTTCCTCAATTTTTCTCTTTTTTTGTTCTCACTTTTCAATGTTTCATAATTTATTTAAACTGAACCAATCACTGGATTTGTTGGTTTTAAACTAACGTCGAAATAAAAACGAACTATATATATATATATATATATATATATATATATATATATATATATATATATATATATATATATATAAATGTTATCTCGCATGACTCATTATGTGAGTTCATATCTGATTTTTTGGATAAATCAAGTCGTTTCATGAAGAAAGAGATTTTCAGCGTATTATATTTATATAAGCTGTATATGTTTAAATAATGTATTGAAATGCTGACTTTTCAATATATATACATATATCGTTTGAACGAATTCATAGTAGGCCTATATTATATATAATGTGTTGGAAGTTTCTTCATTTATAAAACGACTTGAAATATCCATATAACTCAAATATTAAATATATATATATATATATATATATATATATATATATATATATATATATCTCTATTTATATATATATATATATATATATACACACACAATACCTAAAACATTTCTGTACTATAGTAAGAAGTCTCAAAATAATAAAACCTCCATTTCCACTAACTATTGACTATTGAGTGTTGACGCATAGATAAACGGCGCTGACCATAAAAGTTATGGCAGTTCCAGATCTCCGATCTATACCACCCGCGAAGACTTTATGGGCCTATGTAGATCATGGTAAAGACTATGGACTACGGACTCCGGAGAGCATCAGCAGCGGCTAACCCATGGTATACAGTAATTATGGGGTAATGTTGTCCCGTCATTGGGAAAGGTATGTGATGACCGATGAGTGGTGTGTTTTCTGTTTGTGAAGAAGAAAGATTCCACTCTGGCGATCGGCCAGACCAACACGGCACGGAACGGAATAGAGGAAACCGAAAGGCTCTCATCTTCAGGGTGGCCCTGTCTTTACTGTATCGGGTGGAAAGAGTGAGAGAGAGAGAGTGAGAGAGAGAGAATGAGAGAGAGAGGGAGAGAGAGAGATAGTAGTGGGGAGGGATAATTTAAAGGTGGAAGGAGGTGGATACGCTCAATGTCATCAATCAGTAGTATTATTAGACCAGATCAAATAAAATACTGGATGTGATATTTTGCATTTTATACGATTCGATTCCCATTGAAAGAATAATTCACTGTGAATGAGATGATCGTTTTTTGTCTTTTTTTTAAACAACCAAATAAAATATTGATATTGATGCTATTCTGACATTTATATTATTTCTTTTTCAGTTTTTACCTATGGGACTAGAGAACACAAAGCCATTAGCCGACCTATAGAAAGGTAGTGCCTTCAGGTAGAGGTTGTTTGACTTGTTTCTTACAAAGAAAATGGAGTATTTATCTATGATTATTTTAAAATAGAAATAATACTCCTTGTGCTATAAACTTATAATAATCAACTCCACATCATCATTGATTATTTATTGTAACTTGATTTTAGTTTGAAGAAATACCGTCGAAAAAAATATGTAAAGACCATAAGTATTTGATGCTTCATTTTTCGTAGGCCTATGCTTGTCCGAAAATATTAAATATTCAAATTTTTTATATGATTTCAATAACTTCTGTGTGCTAGACGACCTTACTTAGAAGGCTGTATGATATACTTCATCACAAGACCTTGATTTGAATATCCCACGATCACGCAACATGAACAAAATCCTGAATTAAATCAATAAATATATAAGTGACGCATGAAACTTGGTTATACAATATTTAAAAAAATAATTTATCATCTATGATAAAACATAGAGATAAATCTTCCATTATAATTCAGAATAATACAGAGTTATATCAGTGGCCACAACAATAGCACACAACGCACATCGAATCTGCACAACGCATAGATTACTTGACGATGATTAAAAACGTGATAAAAAGTTCCTAAAGGTATGTAAAGATAGGTGTTACAGCTACCTCCAACAATGAGGTCCGTAAGACGAGTATTTGAGTGGCCATGCAGTGAGGGGTGCGTGCAGTCGGCAGGTATTATGAGCTCGAACGACAAGGCTTGGCAGCTCATTTCACCGCTTTGGACAACAAGTGTAATAAACCTAAGAGCAAACACATGCACCTTTCGTCTTCGAGAGCGATGAGGAGGATTTTAGCGGTACAACATCTGAAGAGTCCACTTTTCGTTTGTAACCACAGGTATTCAAAGAATTCCATATCAATTCCTTCAAGACTAGTATTCATTCATGGTTACGTCATTTCTCATCAAGCACTCATGTTTTTCAAGCCAAAAGGCACTCCTTACTTGAATCTCCTGCACCCAATTACTGTGTCACTACCCTCCTGAATCCTGGGAAGACCACCGAGCCTGCCTAACAAGCGTTTACCAAAATAATGGCTTTATTTGCTCCGGCCGGTAGGTAATGATGCTGTATTCATCATCAATCATCATAATAATTGGAGAGAAAAACAATATAGTTCGGAATCAATGACTCTGAGTTCACGTGACGCACATGTCTCTGTAGACATAATACCAAAATATGAACAAAAAATAGTTACAATATTGCCATAAAAAATATACGTTGCACGTCGAAGAGAACTCCCAGGACGAATGAAAGAATATATCGGAATTTTAGAAACCCAACAAGAAGTTGAATTAAAGTGATGAAATAAAGAACATTTTAATATTTAATACCTTCACTTTAAATGTTTGATAGATCGTCCAAGATGGATTTTCTACCACCCCTGTACTTGACACTATTGTAACCGGGAGAAAGATAATAATTATTTAGCCGACAAAATGAACAAGGAAAAATAGACAATTTATTAGAAAAATCAAGTAAAATCCGAGTGTCTTGGAATCGTGATGTGACGAACGGTTATTAAGCGGGATGAGTCGTTCTTCAAGAATCTGGTGTAACACTTCTATACTTCCCATACTGGAACTATAATTATGTTTGGCTGGTCAATTAAAACATGTATGACCTACCATATTCGGTATGCTGACTGCTTGTGTCGCAGTCACACCAAGCAAATTGGTTATCAAATTCACAGAATACGATTATTTATTATAGTCACAGCATCAAGTCGACAATATTAATTTAAGTTGACTAGATTAATTGTAAGCTGAGAAAACGTCATCCTCTACTTTCTATCTTATAGTCATAGATGAACGAGGTGAGAAAATTGAAAGTTCAATTTCTTTCATGAAAAACCCGATTTATTTTTAAAATGTCTTTAATCTAGCATAATAAAAAAGTGAATATAAAGACCTACTCACCACGTAATTCATTTTGGAATCTTAAAATTGAGATAACGGTGAAATTATATGACAACACCATTCTAAATTAATTTCAATATACCAATTGTAATGTTTGTCCAAGCTGAATTATTGAACTAGATTTTATTGATCAGTAAAAGATGATGAGGATAGTCTCCACTTCAGATAAGTTCTGTAATGATCAAGTAACAAAGTTGCAGAGGCACTGAGCCAAGTTTGTTTTATATTGTTGAGAATTAAATGTCATTTACTGGATCTGAAGGGCAACTGGCAAAATCTAAACTATTCCCTGCTCAATTTTATTCCATAGGATTCTATCAATTGTTTTAAGGCGTTCCCAGTCTCCGTAGGGTAAAAAGTTCCCGCCAGGGTGATTTCACAGATATAAATGATCATAAAACTTTAACTGTGCAAAATACAAAATTACAAAATACATCACATGATGCAAACAACATTTGCAGAAAACGCTATAATAACTCAAATTGTATAATAACAATTGTGCAAAGATCACTTGTAGTTTTATGTACAGTATAGTTGTATCTTTATGTGCCATCATAATTCACCTCACCGCGTACACATAGGAGTACAAATAACACGTAACCTAAGGTAAATGTTCATTATGAATCGACAGTATTCCAGAAGATTCTTCTCTGAATGGTATGAAGCATGTTCCACTACGATATGTTCAGACGGAAAGTGGCTACGATCGTTTATATCTTACTTTGACACTGGAAATGCTACGCTGTGGGTAGATTCCCTTCAGTATTGAAGCAGTGATATTTTCTGTATATAATGAGTTAATTTCTTTTAAAACCATTGATTTTTGAATCTGGAAATTCCATATTGAATTGATCGACTGATGAAAGTGAAAATGGCTCAATATTGGCCATTCGCGTATAAGTTAGCATATAAAGAATATATTCACGAAAATTTAAAACTTCGAACAACATAATTTTCTCAGAAACCACATTATCTCACGTTGTATAAAATGCCACCATAGAGTAATGAAGTTTAATCTATGATGCCACTTCTGGTTAAATCAAGTTTATATCTTCGCACGATTTTTAAAGGACATCACAACCCAGAAACTAGATTTTAACGAATAATGACTTAATATTTCATCTACCCAATTTTAGAGAAAACTAGGAGTCACCAACTCAATTTCAGAAATAATAATTGATTATTTTATTCAATCGGACCCGGTACATTTTCTAAGTCGCGACGTAGACATTACTCGATTCTGTTTATGTTTCTATACAGAATGCGTACGTCATGACTCATAGTCTCTGGAGGATACAAAAAATAATTATAATTTCTGAAATTGAGACGGTGATTCCTAGTTTTCTCTAAAATTATGGAAATAAATATTGTCATTATTCGTTAAAGGACACCACAACCCTGAAAATAGATTCTAACGAATAACGACAATATTTATTTACCTAATTTCAGTGAAAGCTAGAAATCATCATCTCAATCCCAGATTTTTTTTGTCCTCCAGAGACCATTAATCATGACGTAGGCATTACCGATTCAGTATACAAACATATCCCGAATCAAGTAATGTCTACGTCACACAAAATGGTGCCGAGTACTGGAGGACAAATAAAGTGATTAAAATGTATGAAATTGAGATGATGATTTATAGTTTTCTCTGAAATTAGGTAAATGAATATCGTCGCTATTCGTTGAAATCTAGTTTCAGTGTTGTTATGTCCTTTAAGTTAAAAGGAAAAGTTGTGACCGCAGCGAGAGCGTTTTTCATACCACTGTACGAAACGACTTGCGTGGTTTAAAGTGTGCCATCTTCTAGTGGATGAATTATACGTAGTACAAAGACGCATTCACCACAAGGCACAAGCACTGGAACAGTGGTGGAACGGTGGAGGTGGAAATATTGAGAAATAAAGCGGCTTAAGTGAGCAGATTGGCGCATTTGTCAACCCGTCCATTGAAAGCTTTGCTTCTATATTGTACCCACCACAGTTCAAATACGTGGGGCGTTCGATTTGATTGGTCTGATATGAACACTGATTGACATTTTTTAAAGGACATCACAACACTTGAACTAGATTTTAATGAATAATCATGAGATTTATTTCCCTAATTTTGGAGAAAATTAGAAATCATCAGAACAATTTCAGAAATTATCATTATTTTCCTTGCCTTCCAGGATTCCTGAGATAAATGAGATGTGAGAAAATAAAAATTAGTGAGTAAACGAGTATCTCACATAAAATATGAGATGAAATATGTCATTATTATATGAGATAGTTTCCTGAGATAAATGAGATGTGAGAAAAATAAAAATGAGTGAGAAAACGAGTATCTCACATAAAATATGAGATGAAATATGTCATTATTATATGAGATAGTTTTCTCACTGATTTTTCTCATTTCTCATTTATCTCAGGAATAGGGGTCCAGAGGCCATGGATCATGACGTAGGCATTACCGATTCTGTTCAGGAACATAAACAGAATCGAGTAATGTCTACGTCACGACTCATAAAAAGGGCCAGGGTCCTGTAGGACAAACAAATTGATTGAAATTTCTGAAAATTAGATCTCCAGTTATCTCTAGAATTAAGAAAAAAAATGTCGTTATTAATCATTAAAATCTAGTTTTAGGGTTGTGATTTCCTTCAATGTTTACTTATACCCGTCAATATCTAGGATATTTGGGGATACGCATGACTGAGATACGTGTACGTTTCATAGCAGTAATATGACTGAGCATAGTATTAATTATCGAAGTTGAGTTTATGACCATTTATGACCCAGTAATGTTCAGGACAGGATAATAGGCCTACGTTCACACTTCGATCCGAAAGTTAATATAACTTATTCCTCGGCAAACGCAGCACATGCGTTGTGATTTGAGCGAGATGCTTACACGGAATACTCAAAGACTTGATCTACACAACTTGACTTGTATGAAATATACTCGACAACTTGACAAACTTTGACTTGGAAACTATTAATCTAGAAAACCATGAATAACAATTATTTCTAGGCGTTTGATGTGGAATTCTTCAAAAAGACCATTTCACTCTCGCTGTGAATAATATGTGTACCTTTCATTCGGGCCTAAACTCAGTAGGAATTTGGATTTCTTCAAGATAATTATCTCCTAATTTTCTCGTTTGGGTTAATCTTAAGTGGTTTTTCGAAATTTCGTAATGGTTATTTATTTGTGAGATTATGCAAAAATTCAGCGATGAAAATAGAATCCTCTGAATTCAAATCAAATGCAACCCACGACTAAAAGTGCTCATCAATTAGCAATTATTAAACATCGATAACATTTTCAATAATTTCGTATAATTCTATCAGGTATTTCAGTGAAATTGAATGGTGCAATTAATTAATGAGGCGTTGCAATGGTGCAATTGTAAGGTGCGGGACTTGTTTTCTACCGAGATGAGCCACAGTATCACGTGCAGCATTGCCTTACTAATATCTCCTAGAAGCAAATACCTACTCAAGCAAAGGTCAAGGTAAAGAAATGTAATCTTCTTCTTGTTTCATCCTTTGACCTTGCTTTACGACGCACTTGATCAGGCAAAACATCACCTGGTTATCTCATTAACATCTTTACGCTTATCATATGAATTTGATTATATACTGTACCATGATGATGCTTCGAGAACTGAGGTACAAAAGTATATCATTATCACGAATTAAGGAAAAAAATAAGGAAAAACAGAGGATTTTTTCATTTTTTAAAATCAAACTTAGTGGTATACATTCTATGTCAATGATGAAGAGTATAGTAATTGTGCAAACTTGGGTAATGGATTTCTGAAAACAATTCTATGAAATAAATGGAGAGGAAAAAGAAGTGATTTAAAATTATAGGTAGTGGACGTATGAAATCGTTCGGAATGATTAGTTGCAATTAGGATTTCACGTGAAACAAATACGCAAAATTACCCGCGCGAAAGATCTTGCCCGAACAAAAGCAGCACAGGAATATATGATCCAGAGGAATTTTTCATATAATAAAATTATTCCATCATAATTATATTAGGTCTCAATACAGAAGTACAAAACAGAAAATAAAAACAGTACATAAATAAGTACAGGTATTAAATATGTTATTGATATGAATCAAGAAAATAAATCGTTATAATAACAAATACCACAATAACATAGGTTTAAATGTTTGTCTTCAATTATATGAGAGTATTTGTCAATATAGTTTAATATCCACTTTATAATTATTATTCCCAATCAAATTAATTCATAATTGATATTTCTTAACAATGAATAAATAATAACTTGATCAATTAAAGACAATATACTTCACTCTCAGTTTTCTCATTAAGTGAGGTATTTCTTATTTATTTATAACTTGAGAAATGACTACTACCCCAATTAAGTTCCATTTGTACCATTACACACTGCCAAACCTGTCTCTTCAGCTCAGGGGGTAAGAGCTCTTGCGTATACTAAGCAAGGGCCGGGAGTTCGATTCACTCATAGTCTAATATATGGATTCACCCATGAGAAGGTACTTTTCTCCGATGTGTATACATATATGCATATTGTATGTATATGTATATATATAGATATAGATAGGCCTATATAAATATGTATTAAGCAAAATATATGAGAACCGGTAGCTGTGTAGCATTACTTGCACCTTCGAAAAACTTACAAACGACGAAGTAATTTTCAATTTGATTTTACTTGGAGTCAATTTGAGTATTTTAGGCCTACTGAACAGTGGAATGATATAACTAACTTTTCTTACAGTTACTTAGAATATGTTTTGTCATCCAGTATAAATTACGATTTCACCTATACTCCATGACTGTCTCTATAAAAGACTAACTGTCTCTATATGCAAATTTCTCGTTTTTCCATATTTCGTTCGATTACCATCATTAATACATTGATTTGAAAAAAAATCAAAATGTTGATTGATTTTTTTTTTTTTTGATTTTCTAATATTTTTAGTGAGAATTGAGGTAATTTAGAAATCACTAATTCGTCATAGATAAACTCACTAGCCACACAAAATAACTTCAACGACCAAATCATTTCTCATGAAGTTAAATATAATGTTCTGGTTGTATTACGATTTGTTTTGTTGTTTTGTTATGAACTGTGAAAAGGTTTTCCACTCAAAATAACATCACTGCTAGTTCACCGTTTCTCATAGGGGCCTACCTATGATTAATCACACATTTCATTGTAATTTTTACGCTTCTGTTTCTTCTTTCATGCCGTTTTGACAGATGTATTATTATTAATTCTCAAACAAAATACCTCCGATATCACTTCGTAACACTAAATAGAAACTTCCTGTACGCACTTATTTGTACCTATTCATAGTATATCCATGCTGTGCTAGTGTTAGCACACGAATGGAGAAAAACAATTGAGAAAGAATAGCAATCAAACTTGAAAATATGAAGTATTTTTATGTTACGGCAAGTTATGAAGGCAAATGAAGTGCATAGAGCAAATGAAAAAACATAACAGCAGCTACATAATGTGTTTGGTCTATAATTCAATAATATATTTTTCTTGATCATCATGATCATTCTGTTTCTCACCTCAATTAACTTCCGCTTGTTTTTCATCACCTACCTAATTTATCTACTCTATTTACGTCTTACGTTCCCCAATAATTGGACTCATGTATTGAAAGTGATTAGGTGTCACGCACCGACACGCCATTCAAAACATAAATACTAATTACATTTAAATTGCAGTGGAAAATAATACCTATGTAACGAACAATTCTACTAAAAGTTCAAGTTCGAAACAAACAATTGGAAGTAGGCCTTCTGAGCACTGGATGTCATCTGCATATTTGTGAAGAAACTTGTGATCCTCTCGTCTAAAGGTTTTATGAAAAGAGTGAGAGTTAAAACATTCACAACGAAAAAAGACATCATCCAAATCGTCGATAATTCAAGTACGAATTTCGTATTGCCAGTCTTTCTTGCAGATACCCTGAAAATCATGAATACCCTGAAAAGAGATTGTAGTGGTCAAGACTGCACAATCCCTTGCGCTCGATGCCGACTGTGGTGAACGAACTGGTCTGATAGTTAGCTTGGAGGTTCGAGGTAGTGGAGAAGCAACTATTGATGACTCTGGTTGTCGGCAGAAGTGAGGGAGAAAGGGAGGGCAAGAGGTCAATCTTTGTTTTACTCATCTCATCTCCTTCTTGAGCTTGGAAATGTTGCACACCTGGTCATAAGATGAAGAAGACCGACTATTGGAACACCTGGGACTCCGCGAGATGCTACACACAAATACTGCTGAATCCACGCTATGCTGACTTGTTTCTCCAATCTGTGCAATTATAGCTAGTATTATGTATGTCTTCACAGGTCGGTAGCGCCTAAATGTATGACGTACTTGCAACATCATATCGCTTCGAATTTTCGGAACACAGATTCAAGTTTCTAATTGGCGCATGCGGGTTTTCCTTACAACAAATCGTTCGTTGGAAATTGGTAGTTTATAGATCATCCAGAAATCATATACGTACAGAAAGTAATTTCTCGTGTAAATTTACCACATATTTCAACCAATACGTTTTTATGTATGAACTGATGGATTACAATACTGAAAGACGAACGAAAGTTTGGAATTAGAATAATAAACTAACGTTATTTGAATAGAAGTTATCAAACTGTCGTCAGTGGCAAATGAAGCACTATACTGTTAAACATATCCCCCCTCCTCCCAACCAACTACCATGGCCCTCCCACCATTCCACAGTATCTAGTATACCCGAGGCTAAATACCCTGTACAGGTTTATACCTATATACCTAAATAGTATTCTAATATATACCATTTCTAGGCGTGTGTTATACTAGATATTTCGAGTGGACAGCCGCGTATTTTTTTTTCGAATAGGCCGTATCATACGTAAGTCGGGTCATAGAAAGACTGATCGACCTTCCTCATAGAAGCGTGCATGCAATTCAATAATTCATTTTCTAATATCTGCTTTGTCTTAGTAATATTATCACGAAATATCATCTTACATCATCTTTATTTACTTCATCGTTGAGGTATGCCAGGTGTTCAATACTCGACCTGTTTCACATTTATCTATGATGCAGTTGATTCTGTCTGTGGTTTACCAGCGTTTTTAAACACTAGTTTGTGTGAGATCATTATCGTAATATTATTCTTGCTACTCACATTGAGAATAGTGATGCTACTGATGTACTGATATTCTTCATATACTGATGTACTTATATTAGTTACAGTGTGATTACTGAAGAGATTGACCATAATTGAAGAAGGTGATAGGCGATCTCGTTTTCCCTCAAAATGAAACAAAGTATTTTTAATGGAATTCTTAGTGTTGGAAAATTATTTTTAATTGATTGTTTTGCTGTGATATATTTTGGGTTGCCTGAATTCATATTCAACGACAGCTCTTATATTGCTTGAATCTCCTCTAATGAAAGTACTTCATTGATATTATTCTAATAATCAAACACGTTTTTAATTCCTTAATTGATACTTTACTGTACGGAAAGTCTACGCTATGTAAACTCTTCTACTGGTATTATATAATTGTGAATAATTAACCACTCTGCACGACGTAGAAAAATAATCTGCAAGAGAACTGTCATTACAAACTCTTCTATAGATGTCTATTGAATATAAGTCACATACTCTTTATCTCTGAAAGTCTCCTCTGTTGATAGTTATGTCTTTACAAAGTAAGCCACATACTCATTTATAAGATTTCCCTCTCCCCCCTCCCCCCCCCCCCTATTATTAGTATTCGAAATGTTCGATCTGGAAGCTATACTCTACTGATACCACTCCTTACTGCATATTATTTGTAACTTAATCTATACAATGAAAACTATTATAGGGTCTATACTCGGAAAATCGTCGAATAGGTCATTTTATTTTGTTCTTGAACAACTATTTCCAACCAGAGTTGTGTAAGACATTTTGCGCCTCTAGACCCGAAAATAATGAGCGTTTCCCCCCCCCCCTCATTCAATTTAAAACAACCATCAAACCATCAATTCACCATCAAATACATAGTTTTTAATTAATGTATTTTGAGCGTTGTTTCTAATGCTCTCTTCATTGACCACATATCTCACAATAGAATGTATACTAATTAAATATACTTCTTTTCGAAATAATACAACGTTATTATATAATAATGTATTTTTAAATTTCCATGGGCTATAGCCGCCCCCTTGGCTCAGTCAGTTATTCGCTTGCGGTAGAAACTGAAGTCAGGTCGGGCGTGGGTTCGAGTCCGGCATGAGGCATAGGTTTTAGTAAATGCCCTTTCATCTATCATCACTTCATCGTTTCATAATCAAAAGCTCGTTATTACCCCCGCATAACCTAGCTGTTGGTGGGGTCGTTAAGCAGCATTGGCATTCCAATCAGCTGGTGGAAATTTAGCGCCCCTTGAATATTTTGCGCCCTAGGCCCGGGCCTCGTGGGCCTGTACCTTAATACGGCCCTGTGCCTTAATATTCCAATATAAATTTCCAATTCTACGACTTGGAAAGTTAATTGTATGCTAATAATTCTCTTCTGCTGGCAAACTGGTCGAATAGAATAGTCAACTGCGAAGACAGCCGCTGTCGCGTTTATCAGTTAAAAAGATTCAATCGAAGAGACTAAACACAGTAGAAGATAGGCCTATTATATGTATAAATCTTTTCGAATCCAAATTGGAAAATAGTTGAAATATTTGATTGATATTTGGTCGACTTTTCAAGTGGAATGTTTGGTTATTTGTTATCAATTACCGTATACCATACCAGTAGAAGAGTTTCCATGGGATAGGCTTTCCGTTTGGTACAATATCAATTGAGTATAGGCATATATAAATGTATTTGATTATTTAAATAATATAATCGACGAGTTTAGGAAGAGGATGTACTTCATACAATAGAAGAGTTTCCTACGAGTGGATGTTCAGTATTATCCCAATATTTCAATCTGTGTAAAATACAAATGTATAATACCTACAAAAATAGTCTAGAACTGGAGCAGAGGAAGGCTAATTCTATTACAATAAATTCCTGATTTCAAGTTTGTCTTCAATGAGAGTTTATCGAGATAGCAGATTATCTATTTTTTTGGTTTTACGATGTAAAATGTAAAATATATGAGAAACTCAAATGTGGTACTTTTCATTTATATTGGATTCAAAAATAACTAAGATCTATTGACGTCGGACTAATGGTTAATGAAGGTGACGAGAGAATGAGATGAAGGCTTCGTGCGTAATGGAAATGATAGTGGAAAGGAAGCGGTCGTGACCTAGATTGTAGCAACCATCCCGGCATACACAGGAAAACTACGGAGAACCCCTTAAATATGGACGGTGGCGGTTCACTCGACTTACGTCCAAGTTCCATTATCATTAGCAAGCTGATGATGATGATTGTTTGGTTAACGACCCCACCAACAGCTAGGTTATATGGGGGTACGAATGAGCAGGTGATAATGAAACTATTAAGATGGTGATAAGTGAATGGACGTTCACAAAAACCCATGCCTTATGCGGGATTTGAACCCTCGCCCAGTTTCTGAAGCGGTGCATCAGCTGACTGAGCTACCGAGGGCGGCTATAACAAGCTACATTACCTATAGTAGTGTCCATCATCTTTTACATATTACAAACCAAAAATCGACCATATTATTATTTGTATAGTTTTTACTAAAAACGCTATGGCAAAGTCAGCTAAGACACTGCTTTAGAAACTGAAGTCATGTTGAGAGTGGGTTCGAGTCTCGCACTAGGCATATGTACACCATTGCTTCATCACTTGCTCATTCGTAGCCCCAATATAACCTGGCTGTTGGTGCGACTGTCATACAAACAGTATTCTCGTCAATATATTTTGAGATGTTATTGGATTGATGGATGGATATTGTTTGCTTAACGACCCCACCAACAGCTAGGTTATACGGGGGTAGGAACGAACAGGTAATAATGAAACCATGAAGGATAATAAGTGAGAGGACGTTTACAAATACCCATGTCTTATGCAGGAATCGATCCCACGCCCAACGTTGACATCAGTTTCTAAAGCTGTTCTTAGTTGACTGAGCTACGACGGGAGGTTGAGATGTTATTATACTTACAAGGGCCTCAAAACATTTACCTCTGTGAGTTCTAAAGGATTGTTCACTCTACTAGCAAAACATGCTGAAGTGAGTTTTATAACTTTACAAAATTATATCCCATTACAAAAGATGCATGTTTAGTTCCTGTTCACTAAGTAATCGTCACATCAGACCTTCATAATTATCTACCATCTCCATATCGTCTTCCACGCAAAACTATCCCGTATAGAAGAATCTTCTAGAAGTGTTACAATATCAATAAGATGTAAGCATATGTATGCATAAATGCCTATCCTATAATCAAACGACTCGTACAAATCACCTGTTTGCATTCCGTCAATTGATCATCACAGCATTCCTGTAGGGCTAAGTGAGAATGCAAACTACGTTGTACAACTAGCCAGTGATGATGATATGTACGAACGATGTTATGTAAATAAAACATGAAGTATAAAGTAAATCCAACTCGTCATGATGAGAGTAGAAAAGCTTGTATAGTACGTCCACACCTGAGAAATGATGATTGGAAATTTTAACAAGCTTTGATCCAAGAAATGAGAGTATACACCGGTATTAAAAGAAATGGAATGTACCATCATTGAATACAATACGTAACTTTATTTTCAATTTAACCTCGGTTAACAGTAAAATATTTTAATGACTAATATTCAAATTGGTGTTATGTATATATGTATATTTTCTCTGCATGTGGTATATCACACTTCAAGTGTTATGTTACATGGAATATTGAGACGGTGTTTCTAGAACGTAAAAAAAGTATCCATTTTTGCAATGGTCAACCATTCTTATTTCTCACTAAGATTTTCGTGGTCACTCTCAGTGTCACCCGATTTCTTCCACGGGTCATTATTTTCAATAATTAATAAGTTAACTCGCTGTAAATATTCAATTTCCTACGAAAAAGGAAAATCCAGGACAACGCGTAAAGACGTGCGTAGTTAAAATCATTCCCGATTCCCCCCCCTAATTGTGTGAGGGAGGGGGAATCGAGGGGTCAACTGCCCCGCAGGGGATTTTTTTTAGTCATATAAAATCAAGAGTATATTTGCTAGAAATGCTAGAAGAAAGATTTCAAATTGACTATTATGTATTTAAATTAATTTAGTTCAATTTTTATAGAGTTTGATTATTGAGAGTTGCAGTCGAGTTTATAATGAACCTCGAACTGGAAAAACATAAAACTATAATAAAACACAGCAGTACAAATAGAACAGTGATATGTGCGAATCGGTAGACGAACATTTTCTCTCCTTGATACAACTATAAGTTATTCAACTTCTATCATGCAGTGACAATGAAGGATTTAATTATTTTTTAACAATAATAAATGATTGAGTAGTATATTATGCAACCACTACAGTTGGAACTATGGTAGGCCAGGACGCTTACCATATTCTATGCTAGAAAAGTCTTCAGCACGTGGAATCCTGTTGAAGGTCTTGAGCGGCCTTAAGCTGGCCATAAGAGTCCATGGGAGTCGATTTAGCGGAATATCACTTTTTTATGATAGCTTTTGAACGGTATGAGATACCGAAATTCTAAGAAACAAGGAAAGACAGATATTTTTAATACTTTCGAGATGGTGTAAGTAATAGCTATTCATTTCGAATCGCCCAATTGTCAGGCGTATACGGTTAAAATTATATATGTTTTAACCCCATACGCCTGACAAATATACGATATGAGATAGATAGTTATTACTTAAACCATCTGGAAGGTATTGAAAATATCTGTGTTTTGCTGTTTTCAGAATTTCGATATCTCATACCGTTAGAAAGTTATCACCAAAAATCTGATGTTCCGCTAAATCGACTCCGAACATTTTTTGATGCGAATTCGCTGCCGCATGCGGCGGCGGGACGTTGCGTTGCGAATAAACGCAAGTGTTGCCACCTAGCGGGCAAAGCGATGTGGATGTGGGCAAAGAGGAGGGCGTGCTGCTTTTCGCGTCAAGACTCAAGTTCGTTGAAAGTTTATGAAACTTTATTCACATATCTGGTGTCATCTCTTTGACAAAAATAATTAAATAAAAATAATTCGGGGATAATCAGCACGTGGGCACATTAATTATTAAGGAAATTATTTTAAAACATTCGTGTTAAAATCAACACAGTTGGTTTTGTGGAATGACAGAACCTAATGAATGTTAATAATAATGAAATACATAATAATGAATGAACCTAATAACCTTTGTGAATGGTTTTGAGGGTGGCCTCTATACCGGATTTCAATTTGAATCTAAACTGCATCCGGCCGTTTCGCATGCGAAATGCTGCGGTGCTGTGAGAAAGTACACTAGATCTGAACCTCAGTCGTCGCTGCATGATCAGCTAATCATTCAAAATGGCTGTCAACATCCGAATTCGCTCCCGCATGCGGCAGCGAATTCGCGTCAAAAATGTTCATGTAAAGGCCAGCTTTAGTACGAACATTCTTATCCTTTTCCAGGAAGCTGACAGAGTGACTCTAGTTAATTAACAAACATATTAGGATGATTGACAGAACTATTTCCTGATTTTACTCGACCCTCACCCCCCCCCCCCCCCCCTCCACCAAACGCGTACACACAAACACACCTAATAAGTGCGTTGCAAATGCGTTGAGCCAGAAAAATGTCAAGATGACGATCCCCCCACCTTAATGCTGGTCAGATTCATTCAATCGTGCACATTTGTTTACAAATGGGTCATTGTTACATCCCGAGATCCAGTAACCTGTAAAAAGTGTCTCTCTCTCTCTCTCTCTCTCTCTCTCTCTCTCTCTCTCTCTATCTATCTCTCTCTATACATATATAATATATGTATGTTGCTGGTTCGTTCCCCGCCACCGTCCATCTTCACAGGGGTTTTTCGTGGTTTAGGGCCTACTTCTGTTTTCTAGGATTAAAGCGGAATGGTTGCTATACACTATGGGCCCACGACCGCTTTCCACCTACTATCTTTCCCTTTGCCTAAGAAACGTTGATCTCATCATCACATCTCATCATAAACATTCATCCGACGGCAAAAGATTTCAGTTTTCAATAGAGTGCGTCGTTGAACCATATAAATGAAAAATATAATCATATTTATATATATATATATATATATATATATATATATATATATATATATATATATATATTTTTTTTTTATTTTGTCAATAGTTTTCACGGTTTTCCTACTTACTTGATATGCTCTACTTTCGCGACGTTGACAGTAGAGCATATCGAGTAAGTGGAAAAACCGTGAAAACTATTGACAACACATACCAAGTCCACCAAAGTTTTCGTCATCATATTTATATATATATATATATATATATATATATATATATATATATATATGTGTGTGTGTATATATAGTGTAGATACTGATTGACTGTTTAGAAGTAGTAGAACTCAAAGGCAAAGAAATCCTCAAAGAAGTTGAGCAAGAAAATGTGATTCAAAGACTAAATAACACTTGAAGATGGTAAGTGTGATGTCTGTGCCACACCATCTGAGCAAAGAACTATAGAGAGTGATGCTACAACGAGTGTTGTATCCTGGAATTGAGGTCATTTGGTAATTTTCACTGTTATCTTAAATATACTTAGACTGTATATTTACTTAGTGTATTAAGTACTAAGTCAACAAGTCTTCAGGAAAATTTCATACTGTGTTATTATCAGGGTCTGAGACCCTTATGTGGAAAGGTCTCGGTTGTAATTTATAAAGGTCCTGGTTACGTATATGAAGTTGATTCTATAAACGGTGCTGGTTAGGTTTGAGTTTGCGAACCCCGGTCTCCTGAATGACGGTCCAGTGTACTAAGTACGACGCAGGAGGGGACTTTGAAAGTGGTTAATTGTTTTATCTGACGCTTAAGTCGATTTGACATGTTGATCGGCAACTATAAAATATAAATAAACGGACATATGGAAAAGTTGAAACAATCAAGAAAAAGTCTGCATCCTAGCAATAAGACACTCCCATATAAATTATTATTAAATATTTATTTAATATTTATTATTTAAATATTTAAATATATATATATTCATATATATATATATATATATATATATATATATATATATATATATATATATATATATATATATATATATATATATATATATATATATATATATATATATATATATGTGCCCCGTCCAAACGAGCACATCTTCCATTCATCGTCATAACTGAGGAACAATGATTTTGTATCAAGATTCGATTTTGACAAAAAAAATGTTTGAATATATTGCTTTGTTATCTCAAAATCCCCACGTGTATAATTCAATTTTTTGGACAATTCCTTCGACCGTTTAAATCTCATGTCGTTTTTCTATTCATTCTTGAGATGTTACTCGAAAATGCGATTGATTAATTACTGTACCCAGAATAATTAAGCAATATGATAGTGGTTGCAGCACATATGTGAACGTATTGATTTTATGACTCGATTTTAGCTGCAGTGCAATTGAACGACGAAAATTTAGATGTTTCAAATTGTAAATACTTATACTTGTTTTCAACACATATGCCTATGGTACTTAAGTTGTTATCAACACTTATGGCATGTAACGCAGTATGAGATTAAATTATATTGTATGCCAATAAATAATAACACTGTTTTGCTAATTAAGATGGTATATTTAGAAAAATTCATGGAAAATACTGCTTTCATTGATCAAAAACAAAAACAGTTACGCTGTTTTTGAATATTCATACCAAATTCATTGCCTCAATGCTTATACATACACATACACTTATTAACATTGCAACTGAAATTTTATTTTTTAATTATGCATATTATAACAAGTTCACAAACACACTAGTAACTAGTGATATAATTGTGTCACAACTGCCACTTCTATATAATACGCATTACTTTTGCATGACACTGCATATCAAGTATTTGCAACAATTTAATTGTTAAATAGTTATAAAGCTTTTATTCTCTCTCAAAGTAAGCTGGCACCAAGTGTTTGACAATGCTAGCAACCATACAAAAACAATTTACTCCAGTATTTTATTCATATGCACATTTTTCTGTCATTACAAGACAAAATACTTATTTTATATAGGTAACAATCTCAGCATCTTTGCTTGAAATTATATATATAAATATTTATATATATATATATATATATATATATATATATATATATATATATATATATATTTATATATATATATATAATTCAGTACACTTACATCATTATAATTTTTTTAAATCATTCCAATAAAATATCATTTGTAAAAATTGTTTCTTGTCAGAGAGAATGGATGGTATTTACACGGCATAGATCATTGCCAGTATTGCAAATAAGAAACAATAGATTAGGAAGGAGATACGATCGACCGCTGTTGCCAGTAAGATCCACTCATCTCCTTGTACCCTACTTGAAGATGATGTCTGTCCAGTAACTTGATTCCTCCCTTGAGAGCAAGATATCATTTGATGTTCTTCGCTAGTATGTTCATCAAAACCAGGCGGTTCGTCAATGTTACCGGCAGTTGGCCTACGATGCAAACTTGCACCTGACACCTGTTCAAACAATAATTATAATGTTAATAATACAAATTATTATTATTATTATATACGAATGTAAATACCATTAGACGATACAGTCTGAGTGTTGATCGAGGTACATAGAACACGCGTATTGACTGTGCGTGAAGTAGGGAAATACTGAAGAACACTTCTTTTGAAAACACTAGATACTAATGCATAAAGGAGCTCATAGGTATAAGAGTATACAATTAGCATATCTGAGCTTACACAATTAGATTTAATGAAGAAGGCCGTACGGTATACAGATTTTTAGTTTGCATCTTCAAAACTGATATCATATAGGCCTGCATCTAAATCGGTATTCAATTTTTGGATTTGGTTGGTCAATGGTATGAATAATCAGGACGAATAACGTAGGACGAATAATTTTGATAGTATCCTCAATGTGTTACCGAGTCGCGAAATATGAACATTATATATGCATAGGTTTTGAATAGATAAACTTATTAATAGGAATGTACATAACAAAATTACATAAGAAAGAAAGTGGAATAATGATATATTATAACTCGGAACACAACTAATATTTTATAGTGTCTTTTATCATCACGACTTTTAATAAAATTACAAACATAATATCTATATCTCAAAAGAAATTCAGGAAATCTATGAATTGATCGCTGTTACATTAGGCAGTAATTAGTGTAAACTAGACAGGTTGCCCCGAGAACGGGTATTGTCGTTCCAATGCAGAGTAACGTTTCATATGTCTCTTCAAAAGCATGATTCTTCAAAAAGACTGAATCCAGGTTGAAATAATTTAAAATTTAATACAACATTTTATGCAAATTAACTGTGATCGAATAATTTCATTACCATTTCCTCTGGAATAATATTTGTTTATTAAGGAAAAGTTCATTCTATTCTTTCGTACCATATTCCAATCGAATATTCACAAAATGTATTAATATCACTTGTTAGATATGATAGTATTTGTGATTTGGTTCTTAAACATACTAATTACTTCAACCTTATTACTGATTATATACTTCAACCGTAATCGATCCTCGTGAAAAGAACTATTTAAAAGATTTATATAAAAGTGATTTTAGGAATATCAGATATAAGAGTGAATCAAGACTGGATAATTACGTATACACCAAAAATATACGAGATAATTTTATTATAATATATAAAATTGTTTATATATAAATAATAAAATTGTTTATTAATCATCTGTGAACGAGTAAGTATTAAATATCTTAGAATGAATGATGGATGATGATCTTTGATTCAACTTTTTACGCAGGCCTGTGTCTCTTTTCAGCATAACAAGTGAAGATTTAGTTTGAGAATTAGTTGATAGATAGAGCAATTTGAAGGCACTGAAATCGACAAGTCGATATTGTAGTACACTACAATATCGAGCTCATCTCATGCATCCATGTTAGACTGAGTATAATAGTATTTGTGCGACCTATAATTGAACCATAATTTGAACAAACTACGTATTTAAATCATAAATCATCATATTATGATTTAAAAACCAAACGATAGTAATCGACAGTTGAATCCTGATTATTAATAGTGTAACTGCGACGAAGTGCACGCAAAACAGAAAAAAGGTGAGATACCCATTTACTTTTTCATGATCAAATAAAGTGTTTTTTATTTAATTTTTTGAAAATATATAATTGCTTCGTATCTCTAATGAAAAATACGGCAGACTTCAAGCCTTAGAACTGTATTATTCATTGGCAGAATCAGTTGAAGCAATAATTTTGAAATTAATGAGATTGAAATGTTTAAATCCCTCATTAGAATAACACAGCGCGGAGAATATAATATTATAAAATCCAACTTTTTTTTTCCATCAATCCATCATAGAATATAGACCTACAACCAACATAGTAGTTAATCTTGTAAACTTCTGGTTCAATTTATGCACATACGTGTTCGAGAAAAAAAAATATATTTCATATTTCTATACCATTTCGCTGATCTCATAATGACGAATATTTGATAGTTTTCCTGGTTATATTCCAAAAAAAATGTAATCTAAATGTAAAAATAAACTGACATCAACATGACGACCTGAATGTATGATAGATTTTTCATTAATATTAAATATCATTCCATATTTGAAATCATCCGTCAGTTTGTTTGTGTCACTTTCCCAAGCCCAAAATCTCGAGAAAGCGTGAAACGATCGGCGTGAGACGAACGCCAAAATATTCGCCGCGCGAATCTGCTGCATCCAACTGTATCTCTCCAACGGTTCAGCAGATTGCCATTGGACAAAAGCAAAACTGATCAGCGCAGCCGCGCAGGCACACGAACAAGATAAGCGCTATCTATAAACTCCGCGCACAAGAAATCTTAGTTCGAGTACCAGGACATGGTTTCGGTATATGTAATGGGGCGTCGGGAATCGGAGAGTGGCTGCATGTACAATAAGCCAGAACAACCAAGGTTAGGCTTTTACTCCCCAGTGAGCTTTTTGGTCGGCGATATCTCAATGGTAGCTCTGCGAATCGGCAAGAGTCGGACGCGATCCATCAGGACTTTGCCAAAACATTGACATTTGCACAAAGAAAGCCAAGTATCAGCTAGTTTTGATTAGTTTGTGTCATCTCTTAGCGAGGTCTTGAGGGGTGTTCACGTGTATTGCAGTAATCTTATACCGAGTAGAATAAGGAATAAGCATTACCTGCGCAATCAGATGTCCTAAACCCAAGGATCGACCCACCACACCAGTCAGAGTGTTTTTGAATATCCAAGGTAACGGAACAAGATGTGGCTGACGAGCGAGATTCATTACCACCACCGATATGATCATAGAGAGTGAAACCAAATACAGACTGCTACTGAAGAAGAACACTGAAACAAATAAATAAAATTAAAGTGAAAATTCCTATAGATATTCTGGCAGGTGTTGACTGTATCGAAAATATATCTATTTTAGTACCGTATTTTCAATATATTTGTATTTTGTATTTTAAATAAATTTCATGTTATTTTTGTTTTCAATTTAATGTTTAATTCCTCATTCAATCTAGTTATTATAATTTTCTTGTGTATTCAAAATACAATTTTTTCCATGTTTGCCCGCTAGAATAAGCTCTCATTGGTGTCGTAAAAAAACAATGTCTTTTGAATTAACGAAAATTTGCGATCAAAAATTATAGCATTTTATTGGCATTATTATAAGTAACCAAAGATCCTCTATAGTCTAATGTAAGTAAACACATTTAATTCTTAATTATTTCAAAACTTGATTCTGCATTCAAACAAATAATGTAGGCCTATTAAAAAAATAAATAAATTTTGTATCTTTCTATTTCAAATTCATAATTTACAATGCATTTTGTCATGTGCATTTCAAATGCCCTTAATTGAAGTATTTCTTAATTTGTATTAGTGATCATTTGCATTTTTCAATGTATTTTGCCAATTTCCAGAAACTCACAAATGTGGGCCTACTGTGTACGCTTACCAATAATAGGTGTATTTCCAGCCATCGCTGGTAGTTTCTGCGAGAAGTAGATGAGATAGAGAGAAATAATAATGGCAGTACAGCCGCTTAGAATAAGCTTCTCACCAGCGGCAGGGGGTAACCAAAACACAGCTAATGTCATCAACACAATCACTGAAAAACAAAACGAAGAGAGTATTATTACATTGCGCCACTTGAGTGGGAAGTGGTGACTTAATTCCGGGGTTTACTCACTTGCGCCACTTACACTTACTTTATTACAGAAATTTGCGTAAACAAGCAATTTGTACGACCATGCATAGTTTTTACACCGTAAAACCATTAATTTTCAAGAATTTTTGAGAAATATTTCAATTATTGATTGATATATTGATTGGTGGCTTTTACAGGCGCTCAACAATTATTGAAAATTATTAATCTGATCAATATGTAAGTGGTTATTGTGTCAGTCCGAAGAAACATACTGAAGCACAAGAAGATAAATCTGCTCTCGTAGTGAAAAGATGAAAAAATATACAGTAACTGATCGCATTTTTAGATTTTGATGGAAGTGTAGAAGTTGGTTTGTATGTTGAAAACAATGTGTCTGATGTTGTGCTTGTTATATACACCAGTAATTGGGAAACTTTCTTCAGGACCACACCACTGTGCGTAGGGTTATGTCAAACACAGGGCCCAAGGATCATGCTTCACTATATATTGGTAATTCATTATTTTCAATGTTTACTTTTAACTAATCAGTAAAGATGGTATCTCTATTCCATTATCCGCGTAATTTCGCACAAGTAGATAAGGATTAGAGAATAGTAATAGGAATTGGTCGACTGCAATAAAGCTCAACTATACTAAAAACCAACCGACCTAAAAATGACCAACCGTTCTAAAAACAAACTGTACGAAAAACCAACTGGCCTAATAACAAACTTCTTTAAATTTCTATTCCATGAGCAACCTGTAAAGAGTAGAATTGAGGGGTTTAGCTCCTCCACTTCACAATGAAATGTTTCTATAGTCTTTAGTGATGGTTGAGGTTAGGTGGGTAAGGTTTGTGTGGAATGAAATTTCTGAAGAAATGAGTCAAATCTCCCACTTTAACTTCTGTACAGGTTCCTCAAGAAGTGGAAGGTTAGGCCAGTTGGTTTCTAGTACACTTGGTATTTAGCTCAGTTGGTTTTTAGTACAGTTTGCTTTTAGGTCAGTTTGTTATTAGCACATTTGGTACCTTCTCAGTAGTAGGCTAATTACCCTTTATAACTTATGTATGATTTTCCGTGATGACAGATACTGTGTGTTATAAGTTGATATGAGTTGATTATAAGCATATGTTGATTCTTTTTTTTAACAACATTTTTCTGTTGGCCTACTTCAATTTTAATGTAATGTTGATTATTATTCTTACCGTTATACGAACAAGCAAGGCTAGGTGACAAGGAATTCTGATTTTTATCATTGATGTCCTTGTTTATAACTTGTATTATGGCCCATGTATTTTATTTTTTATTATTTTTATTTATTCTTTGTTAATGCTTGATATACATAAATAATTTACAGACATATTAGTTACATTCAAAACGCTAACCTCATACCTCAATATAAATGAAATTTAAATCTCAAAGATATTATCAAAAAAGAATAATATAACTGTAAGAAGCAAAAAAACGTGTACTGGACTAAGTGTATTGGACTAAGTATTCGTCGATGTTTTGCCATTAAATAGCTGTGATTTTTGCTGGATGCTTTTATTTGTACAGTTTGTTTATTGAAGATTCATGCGTGTTTTTTTTCCCGAAGACAATTCTCCAGTAAAAAACGAAGAACACATGTAAGCAGTTTATGTGTGAAAAACATGTCTGCCTTCTTGAAAGTGAATTGCCGAAAGAACCTAACCTCAATAAGAGTAACGAGGGACTTATCTGTAATCATCTTTTCATGATTGCAGACTCAGAAAAGCTTATCTCCTATAAGACTAATGGAAATTCCAGTTTATGTTTTCACTGCATGGAAGTCGATTTTGAGAAATATCACTGTTTTTGTGATAACTTTCGAATGGTACGAGATTTCAAAACTCTAATACGGGGGAAACACAGATATTTGTGATACCTTCAAGATAAGCTATAACTATTTAACTCATACGACATATTTGTCAAGTGTATACCGCTGAAAAAAAAACATTTTTCACCTCCATATGCTTGACAGTTATGCGATATGAGATAAATAGGACTTACTTATACCATTTTGAAGGTATTACAAATATCTTCCTCCGTATTAGAATCATGATACTTCGTACCGTTCGACAGTTATCACAGAAACACTGATATTCAGTAATAATATAATGTTATTTAGCAATTCTGCTACATCATTTACATTTTTCACATTTGCATTTTTAGATCCCACGAACTCTTGATTGTTTTGTTTCCCAGGAAACATATCAATGTGATCTTATTATTATTAACCAAACAATAAATACACATAAATATACATATACTATATTATTTTTTTACTCATTTATGGTGCCGGTAGGGCCTAAATCAAAATGCAAAATCTACTTGAGAAAACTTTCGTATTCAGAACAATTTTAAAAAAGGCACTTAAAAGCGCATGGGAGTCGATTCAGCTAGCTAGCGAAATATCAGTTTTTTGGTTCCAAGTTTTGAAGGGTAGGTATCAAAATTCTAATACCGGGAAACAAATATATTTCTAATACCTTCAACGCGGTATAAGTAAGAACCATTCATCTTATATCGTATAAGTACGAAACTTAAGTACACATTGTTCAGGTCTTCTCTATACAAATGAAAATGTTATAATCAAATGGTAATAATTTAATTTCTCGTCGTTTTCAAGATATTGAAGAGATCATGTGTTACTCCCACATTGAAATTTAGATATCTCATACCCATTAGAATCCAATGTCAATAATTTCATCTCTCATCATTTTGAAGATCATTTTGATCATTTAGACTTGAAGATTTTTTATCATGTGTTTCTAGGTATTAAATTTTCGATATTTTACCGTTCAAAAGTCATCATCACCAAAAAACTGATATTATGACAATTTAACCAACACCAACGAATCTTTTCAATATAACTGGAAATAGAAGTTTCTTTGGGACCCCTAAAGAGCGTATACCGGAATAAATTCGCCTCGGTCGTGTGGCATGGGTGTGGGTGTCCAACCTTACCTGAACCATAGACTAAAGAGATACAAAGATAGTTCACCCAACGTTATCCCCACTCTTATCCCCACTCCTTTGTATCTACCCTCCCCACACCCCTCACCTTGAAGTACCGGCAATCACAGCTAAGTGCGCTCAGAATCGTTTCGGCGATTGTGCTTCAGTCGACGGTTAGATGGATGCTTGCCTGGCTTGACTGCCAAGTCTTCAACGTGACAGGTAGCAGCCCTCTAGGAATGTGTATCGATGATAAAGATAACTTCAGGTAATAATGAGAGTGTTTTGAATCTCGCGAAGTAACTTACGTGGAACGTCTTGAGTATCTCTTTAGCAATGCTTGAACCCTAACCACATTTTACAACCATCCATTGAAAAAGTACCCCGCAGCTCATGTTACAAGACGGATTCAGATATATTCCGGTATACGCTCTTCATCGCCCCCGTTTCGTTCACCTGTGGCCGGTGTTACTACGATGGCGGTGTAAGTTGGCGATCGACGCTTCAGAGTCACTGCAAAAGTCACGTCAACATACGGCTCGGTACAGCAGGAGTAGTACATTGAATTACGTGTTTGTGTTACCTCCAAAATCTGCCATTCGGTATTCGAAGCCAGAAGTTCAATCTACAAATAAAATTACCCGAAGTATTATTTTTTTTATTTTATAGTGAATTATAGAACTACCAATATGAGGATAGTTCTGACTGGTCACTAGTCAGTTAAATGTTATCATAACGGTTATTTCTGCTATTTGTTTTGACCAACTCTCAGAATATGTAATACCGGGTCGTGGAACAAAACACGTAACTCCGTCTCTTTTCTCGCTCCCTCTCTCTCTCGCTCTCTCTCTCTCTCTCTCTTTCTATCTCTTTCTCTCTCCATTAAATATATATATATATATATATATATATATATATATATATATATATATATATATATATACACTATACACATAGGTATATAGTTATATGGGTTTAACAATGCACAGTACTCAGAGATGGGCAAAGATACTTACAAACTGTATCTTTGATAGATAATACAAGATACTCTCCAGAAACCATAAAAGATACAAGATAAGTGTCCAAGAAGTCGAAAGATACAGGGTACAATTATTTTCAATTAAGTATCTTAAGTTACAAGATACTTTCACCGTAACCTTTTTTCAACTGCTGTTTTTTTCCATATATTATAGCAAATCTGTTATAGTGGAATTGTCATTCAACTTCGATACTTCCGATCGATTCAATAAGTTTTGAAGAAGGGAAATTTAATCAAATCGGTAGAGACTATATCAATGACGCGATTACCGTAAAATCTTCATTTTCTCCACAAAAGTATATCTTAAATCTTGAATGATGTAAGAGATACAGATACCTTTCAATTATTGGAAAGATACAAGATACGAGATACATTTTTAAAATTGTATCTATGATACAAGACAATAGATACATGTATCTAAGTGATTGGGCATCTCTGTATACAAGACTTACTAAGTGAACTTACTTCTGGTCCATGTTCTTCCACTTGCAAATCGATTTGAAAGCCATCATAAGTCCAGGAGCCGAGTTTCATCATGCAGACTTGTGTGTCGAACGGCCAGAATCGCAGATCCATGTCGCAAAATACTATGAACTGGCTGGGAGGTACCCACAGCACTGAGCCATTGGTTTGTGCCAAACAGTGCGTATTCCCGTAATGGTCCACGGAAGTACCCGTTGCACTGCACATAATAATGATAATAATAATAATAATAATAATAATAATAATAATAATAATAATAATAATAATAATAATGTAATTTTATTCCATATTAATTATTATTATTACATATTATTCCATATAAAGAAGAAGAAGAAGAAGAAGAAGAAGAAGAAGAAGAAGAAGAAGAAGAAGAAGAAGAAGAAGAAGAAGAAGAAGAAGAAGAAGAAGAAGAAGAAGAAGAAGAAGAAGAAGAAGAAGAAGAAGAAGAAGAAGAAGAAGAAGAAGAAGAAGAAGAAGAAGAAGAAGAAGAAGAAGAAGAAGAAGAAGAAGAAGAAGAAGAAGAAGATCAAGATAATGAGAAGATTCAAGATTTTGTCTCCCCACTGTGAATGTTTGAATTGTTTTCTAACCCTGAAATTACTACTTTATTTAATATTTGATTTGTTTGTTAAATGAGTTATCATATTTTAATTATTCTTTGGGGTGGTAAGATCGCTCTCATGGTGCCCCGTTCAAGCGATCTAATCTTCCATCCATAGCCTTAATTGGGAAACAATGATTTTGTATCAAGTTTCGATGTTATAAAAAATATATATACATAAATTTTGGGGTGGTAAGATCGCCCTCATGGGGCCCCGTCCAAACGACCCTACCTTCATCCTTAGCCTTAATATGGGAAATGGATTTGTATCAAGTTTCGATGTTATTAAAAAAAAAAATTTTATTCACAATCACATTCATGTGTACATTTGAATATAAAAGCACGAGCATTGAAATAAGTCAAGTAATAAATGTAATAGTCAATAATGTTGAAATAGGAAAAATTAAAAAACAATCGTGTCAAAAAGTCATATGTTTTTGCACATTCATCAACCACATCTGATCACAATTCATTTCCTTTTATATTTACACAGTAATCACACCTGCAAGTAGAAGCTTTTAAAAATTCGTCACTATTATAAAATGAATGTGAAATTAGGAAACTCTCAACTCTTTCATTGGATATTACTATTTGAATATTTGAAGTACTAACTACAAGTCATAACGATCGTTTATCGGCAACTCAATTTTATCAGAAGGTCCTAAAATATGCAATCGCATTCCTAAAATAATTACCGAATTGACAACTTTCTTAGTATCAGGAATGCTAGTTATACAAATTAATTAATGAAGGAAAATTGGTTCCAGATTTGAATGAAGTGTGCATTTCTGGGATATCGTGTTGTAATGTGTGTGTTTTATTTCTATGTCGTGTAAAAAAAAGATATGACAGAATTTCTAAATGAACATTATTATAATAAATCAAAAACACTTCCTACGTTTTACTGTGACAGGTGAATAAGTACAGGTAGCTTTTGTTTCCTGAAAAGTGTTTCAGGAGACCGGAAATAGATCCCAGTCACGATCGACAATCCTGACGTAGATTTGTTGTGGTTTTCCTCAGACGATAAAGTGAATACTGGGATCAATATTTAATATGAGGTCACGACCGTCTCCTTCCTATCACTCCAGCAGCGTAGCGACGGCTATTCACTAAACAGAGCCTACAAATCATGCACCACACTGGACTATACATCAGACATTTATACAAAATATTAGATATCTCATATTGCTGGACGATTGTTAGAGCATGATTAATAAATCCTTACATATATATACATATATATATATATATATATATATATATATATATATATATATATGTATAATGCATATTATAGTTATCTATTTTTATTTTGTATGTACAACGTTATTTATCCATACACTATATCTCGAGTTCAGAGAGATGTATAAATAGGCTTGTATCACTTCTCACCTATTGTATAGTACAATATCTGGTTGCCAAATCTCGTGATCGGCGAGATGTAATAGTGCTAATCCACCATAATCACTCTCATTCCACTTCAGCTTTTCATCGGTCCAAACCTTGAAAAACAATACATGTTGCACTTTGATAATCCTTAAACATATTTAAACCGATGAGTATAGTGACTAATGTGAATAATAAGGTGTGCAATATAACAAAAAGGCAATTTACGGAATACTACATCCAAGTATATAATTTATACAATCATTCAACAATCAATTCAAAAATTCATTGTTCAATAGTACGAATCCGAATATCCATGAATAAACATATACCCACCATTCTCACCCAACCGTGAACAGTCATTATCGCCTTCAATTCATCCTAAAACAAAAACGATAGTGTATAGATGTATAGATGTTGTTGTAATGATTGGACTAAATGACTAAATGATTGGATGTATGTGGGTTCTGTTTTTCAATCATTAAAATTCATTACATTTCTTCATTATTCTTTTTTTAAGCATTTAACTCTAGTCATTATTATTGTACACTAATCGATTAATAATTCAGACCAATGTGTTATATATATTCATGTATCATAACTATGCTTACCAAAATGTTATTTTAATGATATTTATATAGATCCATATGTATTCATGAAAAACATTATATAATAAAAAATGAAATGAAATGAAAAATGAAATAAATTTCAATTCAGTTGTTCTATAATAATAAATTAATTATATCAGCTAGATCTCGGGCAACCAATGACCAATCAGACAATAATTTTCCCAACGTGTAGTGTACAGAAAGTCGATCCGTTTTGAATGAATGATTTAATCTAGTGCGGTTTATCATGCATTTTATGAACATGTATGCTAGACTCAGTACAACACTACAACTATATACTACAATACTACAAGCGTGGAGTGTCTTGGTTTATTTATTTATATAGGGTTTAAGGACGCACTGTACTGATGATCAAGATCTATTGGCGTCGATAAATGATGAATGAGTTGAAGGGAAGATGAGAATGAAATGTTTGGATAGTGGGACGGAGTCGGTCGTCTTAGTATTAACCTGAACGACAGAGGAAAACAACGAAAAACCCGAGGAAAAACCTCGGAAAAACCCCGGTCAGGATGGTCATTGACATCCCCGTTCTCCGGCATGACGGTTCTGTGTGCTAGCCAGTCGACCACTCTTCTCAGTATAGTATATCTTTCATCTGACTAAAACACTTACCAGTTCAACGTGTCTCACACTCATATCAATGAGTACAGTTGTGGTGTTGGTGTGCTGAGCAGGTCTTGCAAACTTATCGTAATTTAAAAGTAAGTCTCGTTTCAATTTGTCAGTCCAAGTAGCGTTCCAGAGAGGTTTAGGCGCTGGTTCTGCAACACACAGAACGGGCACGATGTAGTGATACCAACAGATTTTGTCATAATATAAAGAAGGTGTCCGTGTACCCACTCGCGTCTTCCAAGTGAAATATTTCTGCGGTCAGAATCTGAGTCCATGCATGGTCCCACTTGCCTGTCGCGCAACTATCGCTTTTATATCGAATATAAAACAACAATACTTAACAATGCAATACATGGCTCAGTCGAATTCTTATGGTAGGGATGGCATCTGTTTTCCACGAAAATAATAGATTTTGTAAGTTCAACGATGTCACCGGTCCCGTGTAGCCACTCTTATAGGACCGTTGGCTCTGATTTGACAGCAAGTAACCACAAATGTTTCCCATGTTATTAGTATGGGGGTCGGTACACCTTCTTTATATTATGATAAAATATGTTGGTGTCACTACATCGTGGAAAGAGGGAGCGATAACAATGGTGCTGCCGCCCTCTGTAGCTCAGTCAACTAAGGCACAGCTTTGGAAACTGAAGTCAACGTTGGGCGTGGGTTCGAGTCTCGCTTAAGACATGGGTTTTTATAAGTGTCCTTTCTCTTCTGATCACTTCATAATTTCGTCATCACCTGCTCATAGGTACCCACAAATAATCTAGCTGAGCTATTAGTGGGGTCGTAAGCAAACAATATCCAACAATGGTGCTCTGGGTTATGGTCGTTGTAAATCCGTACCTACCAAAAATATTTACTGTAAACATTGATTGTGAAACTAAAATAAAATATTTCTAAATTTGATGGGTATTGATCTGATCAAATATTATGTATTGTTCCAAACAAGGGAATTTCACGCTGTGAAAGTAGACATAATTTTATATATCGTTCAGAAAAATCTCAAAGTGGTATAATTAGTCATAATGATATATCGTTTATATCTTTTTTCAAAATGGGAATTATACAGCAGGGAAGTAGCCATAATTTAATATTTTATTTCAAAAGAGGAATATTTGAGCAGGTCATAACTTATATAAAGTTATGTCTTGTTCCAAAAGAAGAAGTTACACAGTATCTGTTAATTTTATAACATGTTCCAAGAGAGGGAATTTGAGTGTAGGCCCTAGATTAAATATTTATTATATGTCTTCAAGTATATAATTTCTCGAATCTTTACTAATGTTAGATCAGGCAGGGGTTCTACTGGGCATTTGAATGTTGTATTTTATTTAGTTATATTTTAATTCGATAAGGCTTTGTTAATATTGTATACTACTATAATAATTATATTAATATACAGCCACAAGTTGTGAGGCACAATTTGGAACAGGGCTGCTCTCACTCTAATCTCACTACCTGTACACAGTGTTATTTTTCACAACATTAAAAACTAGGCATATAATAAATTAATATATTATTAAAATAATTAGTTAATACCATACTATTCTTTCTCTCTACTAATATTCTATTTCTATGCCTACTAATATTTCCGTGTCCCCGACTATTGATTAGCAGGGTATAACCTTCCAAGTTATAACAGCAAAATCACATCAATTTATCGACAATCCATGCTATTTTCATTGATAAATTGGACAATTAAGTGAATATCTGAAGGCGAGCTATTGTGATATTTCAACCACTTGATAATGCTGGCTGATTACAGCTTCCTGCTCGCTATTATTGCATGCGTGCATGGTTGCTTCATTCATATTATCTGTCACTCTTCGCATTCTTTTCTTCGACAATTTTCAAGACCTTTATGAGAGAATAATAATAATAATAAAAGTATATATATTGTTTTATTATTGATTTTTCATGGATTTCAATATATAGGATACTCTTGTACGGATCCAAAACCGTACAACCGTAGCATGGATAAACCCTCGTGGGGCTTATCTGTGGAGATAAATAATATCGATACACATATATAATTCGATCATAAATGAAATAAAATTTCACAAAATGAAATATATTATCAATAGAATGAAGCACATTGACGAGAAGCGTGTAGAGAAAAAACAAAATAAGATATACCTACAAAATTATATTTGAATTTCTGTTGATAATAATAATAATAATAATAATAATAATAATAATAATAATAATAATAATAATAATAATAATAATAATAATAATAACAATAATAATAATAATAACAACAATAATAATAATACACTAATAATAATAATAATAATGATAATAATCATTTTTAAGGGGGATTAGTTGTTTATTTCACACTAATTACATAATACCATTCTAGTTCACATTTTTCCACAAAGCCTTGAAGAAAGCTTATCTGTGGATTCAACAGAATTAAAAAACAAAATAAATACACCACAACTGCTCCATAAGGAGGGAGAATTAGCATATTGATAGAAGTGAATTAAATGTTAATTATATCATTTATATGACCACCAAAATTTTGAAACATTCGGTACAAATTCATATGATAATTTTACATAGAATAATAACGAGATAATTATAAATATTTCAAAATTTTCAAAATATATAGAACAAGATATAGACACACATATTATGATTAATAACTCATTCACACATTATATATATATATATACATATATATATATATATATATATATATATATATATATATATATATATATATATATATTATATATATATATATATTTTTTTCCAAAGTAAAAATAATGATAATAATAGCGATGACCAATGGTTTTTAAATATTATCTAAATTCATAGGATATATAATTATTATGGACCTATTGATTTATGAAATTTCGAACACTACAGTTCGAACACTATGTATTCAGCTGTTTTGAGATTTGTAACATCTTCATATCTATTTTGACACTTATTGGGAAGCGTAACAGCGTAACTAACGTATCTAGATGGCAGTGGATCATTATGTTTGGGTGGTCGTATGCTCGGTGACCATGATGACAATCAGAAAACGACCAATGGCCAAATTCCATTATTAAATAAACGGAGCTTTCAAATTAGGTGCCAGATACGTATTTGAGTTCTGTGGCTTTGATTAGTGTTTTGCTTGTAATGATAATAAAACCCCCCAAATTATACCGAGAACAACATTTAACTCTTAGTTCGATCCTTCCCCCTCCCCCTTTCCTCAATTCTCACTTAATTCTTCAAAGGGATGGGGATTTTCATTAGAATCTCTACTGAAATAAGAAATGCAAGAAATGCATCTACCTTATCTACCTTGTTGTACATTAATCCAAGATGATATGTTAATCACATAAACAATACGAAAGAAGTGGTTTCTGGGATCTTGTAAATTAGTAGATTATAGTACGGTATCAGAATTAGTGGATAGATAAATGGTAAAATAGTTTGTGATTATTATTAAAGGTGATATTAATAGGTAGGCCCTATTGTATTGTTATTATAGGTATGTATTGTGAGATTGTATCATGAGGTATTGATATTGTATTTCTATCGTGTCGTATTGTTTTCAAGTTTAATGAAACTAATATTATACTGGATTGACTTTGTACAATTGTATCATCATGTTTGTAAATGTCACATCTCCGCTAAAAAACAAATCAACAGAACTACTTACTAGTGAATCAACTAGACAACTTATCGTACGACGTGGCATTTTGCTTCAGTCGAAACCACAAGCCCCACATTCAGACATCGCTTGCCTGAAATCAAGACTGTGAGCGTTGAGAGGTCTAATTCGTTTTAGTTTGGTACATATAACAAAGTTCGTGTTCTTTAATCACTTAAACAGTTAGTTCAAATGATTCAATCATACAATTTAGGCTATGCCATAAAATAATAAATTCGCTTAGTTAAAGGATGTTATGTAGACAGATAATATGTATGCATCCTTTTGAGTAATTCAACCGTAGACCTATACCAAGGGAAGGAACTTCGTTGTTTCGATTGCATTTAATTTACCATTTAATAATTTTATTTTCACCCAAAACATGGTATATTTTTATTTTCATTTTGTTTATGAGGTTATGAATTATAACAAGCAATATATGGGTATAGTCAGAATACCTTCAAGTAGCCTATAGTCATTGAATCCCCAATCATTTTATGTACTCTTTCATTAATTAGCTCCATAGGCCTATACTATCGCGGTGGTTAAGACGAACTATAACTATAGTACCTATAACGTGTTTACCATAGATTGGTTTTATATTCAAGAAAATGTATTGACAAATGTTAATTATTTCAAAACAGACGTTACTATATACGCGTAGCAAATACATATTCTATCTTGGATGAAATAAAGACTCAAATTGGTGACAACATTTCTTATAACCGCAAGAATAATTATTGTTAATGATAGTCAATAATACACAAATGAATCCTAGAGCAATGTGGCATTGAATTCAATCCTAGATGAAATATAATAGACAAATACAGATATTTCCAATTTTAATGAAGTTATGCTCTTTACTAAAACCACGGGTAGCTAGAGGTGATAAAATGAACCATTTATGAAACATTGAATGATTAATTTCTCGACATCGAAAATACAATACTTTACAATTGAAATGGTATGAGATGATCCGTTTTTTGTATCTTTTCTGAACAATTTCTGTTTGCAAAAATTGGTTATTCATTAAATTGTACTATTCTATATGGCACTATAGCTGTTTCGCGTCATTATGTTCTAGATAGACGTTCCCTTCGGAGTTTGAAATTAATAAGAACAACATATCTGAGACGAGAAGTTCTAGCCCTCAATATCTGCTTCGAAGAGGTTATATTCATATTGAAACATATTTCAAATTCGTATTGTTAATGATTGGACTAAGGCTCTGATACCCAAAATGGTATGCAGGGAACCTTTTCGTTAATGTTTTTCTTCTCATGCGCATACTTTTGCGCATACCTCATACTTTTTGTGTCATTTGATCTCTTATCTTTTAAGCAACAATTAACACAGTTGGATATTTCTTGAAAATTGATAACTCCAACAATGATAAATTTAATTATTGATTTGACCTACTAATTTTGCCAACCTGTCTTTTTATTATTAAACTTCAAAAATACAATTTTTTTATAAAAATTCAATATGATAAGTGAAAAGAATTATTCGAATGCACGAATTGAGTTTGACTAACTATAACTGATCTGTAGGTCTATATTCTTCGTGTATAGATCAACAGACGCTGGTTTCACCCTATGTGTAGTAGATTAGGAAATTAAGATTTTTGGTTAGGCTATAATAGATTACAAAAAAATAGGTACCGGTATTAACATACGGGTATATGAAGGTACTAAGTTCAACATTTGCTGGTTAAAATATCGATGGCTAATAAAACTTGATTTCACCAATTATATATAACATGATAGTCCAAAAGAGAATCTCCATTCCGCCCTCGGTAGCTCAGTCAGCTACCGCTTCAGAAAAAGCTAGGTTACCACAAAATTAGATTGAGCGAGGGTTCGAGTCCCGCATAAGGCACGGGTTTTTGTAAACGTCCTTTCACTTATCATCACTTCATCATTTCATCATCACCCGCTCATTTGTACCCCCCGTATAACCTAGCTGTTGGTGAGGTCGTTAAGCAGCATTGCAAAAAAAAAGAGAATCTCCAAAGAAAATTTGTTTGTCTTATATATAAACCTTGCAAGTATTTTTGGATTTCAGAAATATGTTATTATCTCTTATTTTGTTCTGAAATAGAACCACCCATTTATTACCATTACAGTAAACAGAATGTTTGATTTTCTTTCCCAATGTTTTCTATTATATTATTAGTTATACTTACCTTTAGCTGCTCCTGTGGTAGCGGTTGCCTCACTAACTAGTAATAATAACTGGAGGAATAGCCAACAAAAGCCGAGTGGATAATATGTGTGAGCCATTCCTCAGCACGGTCAACTCAGCCCAGACCAGTCGAAAGCAAACTGCACACTGTTCAACTATCGTGGTCGCCACAGTTGGAGTTAGAATGATGAATGAATATTAACGAATTAGGAGTATATTATTACGCCTGGAGATGCACTAAGCGCTGTGCTCTTCTTGGGTTATAGGAAGTGCGGGGGAGAGTGAAGATAGCGACACACTTACTGGAATATCGCAGATAACGAGTGGTATAAGCTCCAATGGGAAATTCTATTTGAAACTATTTAATAGTAAATTAGAGATTAAATGTCCTCTCTGCAAAGTTTGCAAAACATCTGCAATTTAGACAGAAAATATGTTTTATTAGATTTGAAACTGGAGTTAATTCCGAGAGAAATGTAGGCCTACATTATTTTTCTATAGACAAAATTAGTCACAGCTAATTTTAATAGTACCTTGGATAACAATCCCCAAATTTTCGAATAAAACCTCCATAGACAGAAGACTCTCATAAGACTTTCATAATGATAAACTGTACATCTGCTGTTATCGGAAGTAGTGAACATTGCCTAAAAAACTTAGTTCAAAGTGGAAGATGACAACATTCGTGTGTTTGGTTTACTTTTAATTCCAATGTTGGTAATGTCCAGATAGGTATCACAAAAACGGTTTATACTAATAATGTTCCGGACTTTTGGCAACTGAAGACTTTTATCTGCTTCGAAAAGGTATCTGGTCACAGCACACAGTCCTGGTGTCAAAACTATTTTCTTTATTTAAAATAATTAAAATGGGGTGGTAAGATCGCCTCTGTGGTGCCCCGTCCAAACGACCCTATTTCATCCATAGCCTTAATTAGGGTACGTTATTATAAAAAGAAACGATTATATTTTGATATCTTGAAATTTATTCAATCTATCTTATGTAGTTTGACTAATTTCCTTATCTGACTGTCAGTGTTCAAATTACGTTATAAATACGTTATAAATTAATTATAATAAAAAAATGATAGTTGTAGACCAGAAACTCAACAAATATGCAGATTCAATTGGCATCTCTGCGATCTAGGCCTACTACCATTAGCGATAGAGAGTTTCGGCTTTCGACTCGCCCCTATAGGTAGGTATACGAGATCCGAAAATTTAAAAACTCCATAATTTATGAAGACTAAATTGTTGAATAGTTGTTTATTACTAGATGTTAGAATGTACTCGTGCAATTGGAAAATTTGAATTTGTAAACTTAACTTATTTTGATTCAGCTTATTTTTAGATTTTTGTAATTCGCCAGTGGTAAGCGTGGCAGTCAGCCAAAATCAAATGAGATTGGATATTGTGGTTGTTCGTCAGGATTGATCCGTCGTCGTTCGTCGAACTACGTTTAGGCCTGTATGGGCTTGGGCCTATTGAGCCAAGGATATTACATTTCAAGATAATTTTTAATACTACTTGACACGTTGTACTGTTGAAGTATTTTGCGCCGATATTACATGCAGGCTGTAGACCCATCCTTTTTTCCTGTTTGTAGAGTCTCGAGTCCTTCATAACCTATAAATTGGGTGAAGTATGAACATAATAACGTCAGATTCTGAATGCAGTTTAATGGATACTGTACTTCCTGACGATCATTTTCCATCAGATATTGGTGTTGATTCTTCCACGGGATTAATTAAATCTTCTTCCCCCCTGAGTGCATTCTTAGTGGACGAGGAAGCTGAATCAACATGCCCACTTTTGACTCCATCTCCACCTATGGAATGTAATCATCCATTGTCAAGCGATATACCCCCAGGTACAAGCGTTAATGTGTCTTGATTGGCATGCTTATAGCATACGTGATTGCATGTGAAACCCTTGATGTCAGAATTTGTAACGTTACTAACATTATTCTAGGTGTTACTGGCCCATTCTTGAATGTCAGTGCAATGACTAACAAGTGCACGCTGACCTTTTGTAATTATTTTGTTATATTATTAGTAATGTGCTAGCATTTCAAATGATACTCTGTGTCGGTTTTCGGTTTTTGTACCATTAACATGGATGAAATTGCAATTTTGCTGCCGTGATGTTTCATCAGGCAAACTGCTGTTTGACTTGACGGTAAAATTCGCGACTAATATTCACTTTTTCCCATGAAATTGGGGTTTACACTAGATCTTGAATAGATCCATTGAATGAAGCCACCGCACGTAAAGAATTATTATTTAATCGTTTAAAACTCACTGGAATTTGATGGATTATGTATAGAGGTAGGCCTATCCATATAAATGATCTGCCATTGTTTGAGAAAAATGCATCAAAACGGCCTACACATTATTGAAAAAAATGATAGGAGAATAAAATTGGTCTTGATGCTAAATATTACATAAATGAGTGACCGTCATTACTTGTAAACAGCTGTTCATTTACCATTATTTGTTTGCTTGTAATGAAGAAAACAGTAATATTACTGTACCTATGTTGGTTCTATGTAGGCCTAAGCTTGACCAATTTCTCAAGGGTTATTGTTTTTGAGTTTTATGGTGAGGTTTGAACAGTAAAATTCCATAGTTAGGCCTATCATATGTCATAGGATAGGCAGTTTCCTTGATTCATATCAATTCCTAAATTCCATACAAATTTGCTTTTAAAATAGTGAAAAGTAAAAATGTTACGTGGTCAATTTTAGATTTAGGATCGTTGTGACCTAGGCCTAGTTAGTTGTTGATGTATTTAGGCTACCGTGACAGGTCCAGTATAGAAAATTCCGTTAAGTGACCCTTTTAGCTAGATGAGTTGAGCTGAGATTAGGATACCGGTATATAATTACTAATTGATCTAATTCTGGATTATCGTAGAATTATGTTCCGATAAAACTCATCTGACGTCCAAGAAAAAGGTTCAGCTAAATATGAAAAACTCGTCCCACAGGCGAAAAACGAACTACTTAGCAACCATCTCCAATTTAGCTACCTTTGTGGCAAAACTGTGGTATCTAGTGTGCAAATAGCTAATTGGATACCGGTATGCATTTTTACACATGGTAGCTTAGTGACAAGGTTTATTTAGTTACATGAAGCATGAACTTCAAATGGGCCTATAATTTTTGACTTTAGTTTTTCCCCAAAATATGGGTTTTAAGAAGGTGGGTGCATAACAAGAAACATTTTAATCATTTCATGTGGACACAGACAAAATATATATTTTACCAAGACACTCTATGCTGAAGGCAAAACTAAACTAAAAGTTTGTGCTGATACATTTCTGCAATTGATAGAGGGCCTACCGTTCCGAATGTCAGAAAGCATGACAAGGGGGCTAGCGATATCACAATCCACAATCCAGCCCGGTTGTCACACTTTCCAGCATTTAGAATAACTTGATAATTGCAGATATATGCAAGGGGATTGGAGATGTATATGGGAAATTTAATTTAACCCTGCAATAACCGTGAACTTTCTCTGTACGGTAGTATATCTATTGTCTACGACTCTATGATATAGGACTCCTAATTATGTACATCGTTATCAATCATAGTGATATGGTAGGCCCACTATAATTTATAGCCAGTGTACATTCACTTCTTGCTCTGTGAGACAAATTAATTATTTTAAATAATAATTGTGTGCATTTCTTTTGTAATTACTGCTAGGTGTGGCTTACGAGCGACAAATAAGTCCATCTAGTATCGATAATATGGAAATACCATCATTAACCAAATTAAATGGAAACGCTACTTCTGGGTATGGCGGCATTGTTTCTAACGAACATAACAATAACCATGGAGGCAGAGGTGATGCATCAATTAATATTTTGTAGGCATATCAGTAGCTTGACTATAAATAATGCTAATTCATTCGCCTAATTAACCATCTTCTGTTTCAATTGTTGATTAAACAAATGTTATTTCATTCTGGTCTGCCCACACACAAGAATCTTTCTTCTGTGGGCTTCTACACTACGTTATCATTCTTTCAATAAAGATTTACTATATCCTTTTCAAATAAAATTTGAACTTGGTACATCTATTAGCATTATTTCTGGTGATTACAGACAATTTCAGAGGTATTAAGAAATATGTATTGTACATTTTTAAATAATGTTGTATGTTTATACAATTTAAAGTGTGGGCCAAACCTTTAATGTAGGCCCTACCGTTATATGTTCGGTAACTATTATTGTCTATTTAAAGAACATACCAGTGTGTGAATCAACTCTTTGTGTTCACATAGCCCATTTGATTTGAATTTCTTTTGAGGTACAAAATATGTATATATCTATATATACAGAGATATGTAATGGTACAAGTTACAAACAAAGTATGTGGAAGGTCAAGTGAGAAGAGAAAAGTGAAGGAGACAGCATGGTGGAGCAAGGAGGTGAAGAGGGCAGTAAAACAAAAACAGGAGGCTTGGATTAGGAAGGAGAAAGATAGATCGGCAAGAAATATATTGGAGTACTTGGAGAGGATGAGAGAGGTTAGGAGCATGATTGAGAAGGAGAAGAAGAGGACGGTGGTTGAGCTAGCCGAGAAGCTGGAGAAAGATGGGCAGGGAAATAAGAAAATGTTGTATGGAATTATGAAAGAGAAGCGGAGAGACAAAGAGGAGTAGAAGATCATGTATGATAAGAACAATAAACTGATTCGAGAATCCAGAGGAATGAAGAGGATGTGGAAAGATCATTTTGAAGAGCTACTGAATGCAAAACATTCACGGGCAGAAGAAGTGGAGGAAGAAGTAATGAGAGGAGCTAGGAGAGTGTGGCGATGGTGTCAAGAGAGGAGGTAGCACAGGCAATGAAAAAGATGAAGAATGGGAAATCATCAGGAGCAGATGAGATTGTGGTATAGATGATGAAGGCAGCAGGACAGTAGGGGGTGGAGTGGGTATTTCGGGTGATGAAGGCAGCGTGGCAGCAGAAAAGAGTGCCAGAAGATTGGGTGAAAGGGGTAATAACAGTGATAATCAAGAAAGGAGATAAAAAGAAGTAAAAATTACAGGGGAGTGATGCTGATAAGCCAGGCAGCCAAGATGTATGAAAGAATTATTGAAAGAAGGTTGCGAGGGATAGTGGAACCGAGGTTATGGGAAGAGCATTATGGGTTTAGGTCAGGTAGAACCACAATAGACCTGATCTTTGCAGTGAGACAGCTGTTAGAAACAAGATGGGAGGAGCCTAGGAGGGGAGAAAAGTGTTTGTGGCTTTTCTAGATTTAGAAAAAGCATACGATCATCTCCCTAGAGAAAGAGTGTGGGAGAGTCTGAGGGCAAAGGGAATAGAGGTAGGGATGATAGACCGCATGAAGAGTTTGTATGTGAAATGCAAGGCTTCGGTACAAACAAATGGTGGCAGGACTGAGTGGTTTGAGATTCAGAGTGGCGTTAGGCAGGGCAGTGTCCTCTCACTCATGTTATTTGTGATAGTGATGGATGAGAAGATGAGAAAAGTGGAACCAGAGAAGGAAGGCCCGGGATCAAAGACAATGATTTATGCTGACGATATCTTGGTGTGGGGAGACAGCAGAGAAGAGGTGCAAGAGAAAGTAGAAAGATGGGAAAAATGACTGAGGAGTTTGGGATGAGAATTAGCGCAGAAAAAAGCAAAACAATGGTAATGAGCAAAGAGAAGAGAAAGATCCAAGAAAAAGTACAGCTGCAAGGTCAAGAACTAGAAGAAGTGGAAGAGTTTTCATACTTGGGAAGTGTAGTGAGTAATACGGCCAAAGTAGAACCAGAATTAAATAAGAGAATAGCAAAGACGGACGGGATATTTAAAAAAGTGAGGAAGCTGATTTGGAACCCAGATTTTCCGAGGAGTGGGAAGATTCTCATTTACAATGGGTACTACATACCTATTTCAACATATGGAGCAGTTACATGGTCTATGAACTGGAGAGAAGAAAGAAAAATGGAGGCTGCAGAAATGAAGTTTGTGAGGAGCGTAGCAGTAGTGTCAAAGTCGGAGAAGAGGAGAAATAGAAATATAAGGAACGAAGTGGGAGTGGAAAAGTTATCATTTAAAATGGAAAGGGAGAGACTTAGGTGGTACGGGCATATGCAACAAATGGGAAAGGAGATAATATCGATAGCAATGTTCGAGATAGCAGAAAACAATGGAGCTAAGAGAAGAGTAGGAAGACCAAGAGAGAGGTGGCAGGAGGGAGTAAGGTGTGGGGTAGTCAATCGAGGAGAAAAATGGGAGGAAGTGCTAGATGAGAGATGGTGGGAAGATAGAGAAAGGTGGAGGAACTCTTAGGAAGAAGAGACGAAGGAGAGGATAGTAGTAGTAGTGAAGAAGAGGAAGAAGAAGTCGGAACTGGCAGGAACCGACTGATAAGAAGACTGCCCTAGAAGAAGTGGGGGAAACACCCCCTGGCCCAATCTAATTGGTTATCTGGGTTTTGAGAAATATATATATAAAAAAAACAGCAGCTTACCTTGTTATGCATTAGTATCATTACAGATAATTGATGATAACATTTACATGCGTGTCATTATAACGTGAATACGTCAATTAATGGCTTTTTTTGTAATGCTGCTTAACGACCCCATCAACAGCTAGGTTATACAGGGTAAAGGCTTTTTTTAATGCTGTTTAACGACCCCACCAACAGCTAGGTTATATGGGGGACGAATTAGCGGATGATGATGATACAATGAAGTGATAATAGGTGTAAGGATGTTTTACAAAAACCCATGCCGTATGCGGGACCCTAACCCACGCCCTGCGATAGTTGACTGAGCCACGGGGGCGACTAATTTTAAACTTACATGATTGAAGTATATCTGACATTGCAATACTTGGCCTCTGAAATGGCTCGTGCTGAACAGGTCGGTGATATGACTTTGACTCCTACTTTGAGAGTGGGTTTTGTCTGTTAAGTATTCACGTATTGTCTGTTCTTTTGTCACCCAAATAACCTAGCTCTTGTTTGGTAGGATTGTTAAGCAAACATAAATCATCACTGAAATTCAAATAGGGTTTCCGTTCAATATGAACATTGCCAACGATAAACGGTAAAAGCTTGGATATCGAATTTCGATCAAAATATATAGAAATTTTCTATTGATTATTCGAACAAGTAAACTATTGTTATTTAATTGATTAAAAAGTGATAATTTATGGGTTATTCATTCATTTATTTATTTATGTAGTTCAAATACCTGTTCTGGTAAGTTTGATTACTGTCATAATGATTATAATATCATATTCTGAAATATAGAAATGATTGCAAATCAAACCATTACCAGTATGCCTATCACAACGACAATAGATTGTAAAAGTCCGATTAAATTTTCTTCCGTTGAAGCTGTATTATACCGAAACACAATATTTTGTGAGGGCCTACATAACTTCGAGGTTATTGGAAATGGCTGTAGTATTTTTTGAATGTTTTGCCCCAGACAGGTTTCTGGGCACGCACCACCGCTGCTATTTACAATTTTTCAATTTGATATTGATCATTGTTTTAATATTGAATCATTCGAATATTCCAATTGGATATCAAATTGAAGTTTTAAAATATCGTATCGAAGTCCTAAAATGTTGAATCGACCAAAAATGTCGATATCAAACGGCAATCCTAAATTCAAATAGGGGAGCACAATATTATATTATTATATAGGCTTATTGACCCGACTCATTATTTATTTCATACCATCACATTAATTTTGATGTATAATTGAGTATGTACGTGTTACAGATTGCCAGCCTGTATTTGTTTGCCAAAACAATGATCCGAATGTGGAAGAGTCATCTTCATCAAGCAGTTCAGTGTTGCACGAACAGACTGCTTGTGCTCAATTGCTAAGCTCCCATCTTTATCAACATTTGACAAAATCAAACAACACTGATTCATTTACCAGCCAAGTAAGCTATCTTTCCGTCAACGTTTCATTCGAACCGGTAGTTTTGTTCAGTGTATATTATTTCTAAGAATCTGTTTTTTCATTCACTACCAGTATGGCCAAGTTGATCTCTGATGTAGGCTTTGATCTTGATTTTGCAAGTGTATTTTAGTGTGATAGGCGTGGTTGTGGTAAAATCAATCGCTTTCAGAAAATGTAGCGAGCAAAAGAGATTCTTTAAATGGTTTCATTATTTTGATATCAGGTCAAGACTCTACTGTAGTCAATTTTGATGGACTCGAGCCCGGACCCTTGGCTCAGGTACCGTAAAAATTGCAGTTTTAACTTGATTTAATCATGCACTAAACTTCTATGTCTTAGTGGTGGCAATCACCTGACCTGTTGTTCTCATATCCATTGTGTGTATAAACAAGGTTTTAGCCGCCCTCAGTAGCTCAGTCAGCTAAGGCACCGCTTCAGAAACTGAAGTCACCGTTAGGCGTTGGTTCGAGTCCCGCATAAGGTATGGGTTTTTGTAAATGTCCTTTCACTTATCATCTCATAGTTTCATTATCACATGCTCATTCGTACCCCCGTATAATCTAGCTGTTAGTTGGGTCGTTCAAGCAAATAATAATCATCAACAAGGTTTTAGACTTAATCAATTTATTTTGCATTGTATTATTTCAGGAGAACGGCGGTATAGCTCCAATAACTGGTATACAGCTTGCTATTCGTAAATCACCGGATGACTTTTGTTTTTTGAATTGGAATTGGTGTCTGATCCGGAAGATGAGTTTTTGGGGTTACATCTCACTGTTGATTGGGTGTGTCTGCGTAGTTATTGGACTGATGACGAAGCTACCAGTTGTGTGCAACCCCACCCACGGGTGGTGGCAAGGTTCGCTCTTCTATGAAGTTTTCCCAGCCTCATTTCAGGTGACACACCAGAATATTCTAAGAAAGTGGCAAATAAAGTGCTTGATTTGTGTTTAGCTGTCCAATTTAGCTTTGTTACATTTCATTGTTTTTGAATGCTTGTTATTGTTTTGCTAACACAATTAATTTTATGTTTATTGTTGTAAGCAGTAAGTACGTCTAGTAGATGTTGAGTTGGTTTTTGTTTCAAGAATTGTTTTTGGACTTCAGTTGCACAATGAAATCTGGTTATTAGTTAATTTCAGCACAATTCTATGCCTTACTCAATCTCTTGTTGTGCCATATCAAATGTGTCTGACCAGTAATAAACCATTCTCTAGCAACTGATGACCAACTCTCATCACTTCGTGTGTATAGTAAAATAGCCTATGGCTGGTTATATGAATTGGGCAAAAGGGAAACAAAGAGCAGCAGCTTACCGAGGATTATAAGTGGAAGTACTCATAGTGGAGAGCCCATTGATAGAACACAGAGATGATTATCTACAAATACACAACATTTTGACGTTTCGGCTATTGCCTTGGTCACAGTAGAATCTCCTCTACCGTGACCAAGGCAATAGTCGAAACGTCAAAATCTCGTGTGTTTGTATATAATCATTTCTGTGTTCTGTCAACGGGCTCTCCACTATAGCTGTTTTTGCACTACGTGTTTGCCTGTGGTTTAAACTACAGTCTGACCGCGGTTAAAAATATTGTTGTGCGTATACAGTACAAACCCTGGTTTAGTCCATAGGAACTTAAACCCCAGTGCAGGCTAGATTTAAACCCACGAGCAGTTATTGCCCAAGAGGCAGATAGTTCACTTTTTCTCCTTCTCCTCAAGTTTCAACTCCAAGGTTGAAGGTTCACTCAAGTTTCATGGTATATTCTAATTAAATAGATCATGAATGGAGGCTGATATTTGCTGAACAATTATCTGCCATACACATGGAATTAATATATTATACCCCTCTATATGGGAGGAAACGTCAAATGTGTCTATCTGTTATGTACTGTTTGACGGACTGAGGTTTGGGAAACATAGTAAGAATTAACATTGAATAAAGTCTGCTTTATTCGCTGGATGTCACACGAATCCCATTATACCTTCGACTTGTCTCTTACTCAGCCTAACACCATTTATGCTCTGTCGGGAGCCGTGTCGTCTTCCCGTAGCTCCGTCTGCTTGTCGTCACATCCGCCTACTGACAGTTGGCACAGTTAACAAATACATCACATTATCAATTGAATTATGAAACTTTGAGTTGAATCTAGGCACAGCTGTCAAAGTAAATATATATATGAAAACAATTCGAAATTTTAATGTGTAAACAATCTACTTTTTGACCCGTGGTACAGCCTAGGGTCATAACCCGGGGTTGAATCCCTGGGATTAGACCGTGGGTGTACTAGGTCTATAGTGGAAAAACAGCTTATGAGTGTCTCTACTTGTAGTGTCTACTTATAAACTCTGGTAAGCTGCTGTTCTTTCCTTCCTTTTACCCAATTCATACCACTACCATCACTGGTTAACACATAACTACTTGTAACCAATTTATTTCTTATTGTTGATAATAACCTGCTCACTATTTGAAGTGAAGACTGAGGGACCATACAAGGTTATATATACAGGAATTGGATAAAAGAGAAAGAAAGAACCGCAGCTTACCAAGGTTCATAAGTAGATAATAGTCCTACTCATGGGGGAGAGCCATTGGAAAAACATGGAGATGACCACACACAGAATAGTTTTAGCTATTGCCTTGGTCACAGTAGAGTAGGTTGACTACCTACTCCACTGTGACCGAGGCAATAGCCGAAACGTCGAAACCTCAAGCATAGACTAAAGAGGTATACAAAAACAGTTCACCCAACTTTAAATTAAGAGTCATCCCCACTCTCATCCCCACTCCTTTGCCACCACCCTTCCCACACACCTTACCACGTAGTGCGTGGTAGTACCGTCAATCACCACTAAGAGTGCTGAAAATCGTTTCAGCGATTGTGCTTCAGTCGACGGTAACATGGAATGCTTACCTGGTTGTTTGCCAAGTCTTGAACTTGACTGCTAGCAGCGCTCTAGGAATGAGTAGCGATGATTGATGTAACTTCGGGAAATAGTAAAAGAGTTTTGAATCTTGTGCAGTAACTTACATGGGACGTCTTGATTGTTATCTTTAGTTAATGCCTCGAGTGTCTAAATCATGTCTATGTTCTTTCAATGGCTCTCCACTCTGAGTAGGCCTATCTCCTTATGCATCTCGGTAAGCTGCTGTTCTTTTTTCCCTTTTACCCAATTCGTATATCAAGCCTCACCAAGGTTATAAATATAGTTAATTTTGTAATGTTTGTTGAGCACCTCTTTTGATAATCTATATCGTGTTGTTTCCTAGCAGTTGTAAGAGTTGTGTCTGGCAACATTTTATTGCAATCTATTACGTAACGTGGGACGTATAGTTTGCCAGGGTGTCTACAAGACTGGAAAACCTGGAAAAGTCAAGGAATCTAATGAATCAGGGAAAGTCTGGGAATTTTATTTTTTTCTGGAATTTTACTCAAAATGTAAAAAAAAAATATATTAATTAAATACCATTTTTGGTTGCTGCAAATACAAGTTTACTGTTCTAGGCTCAGTCCTAAAGAGAAACATAAATCTGTACATGCATTATGGCACCATTAAATGTTTAGTCTCCTACTGTAAATGTAGTTTTGAGTATTATGTTGTACGTGATTTCTGGATTGTCCCCGTTTCCCATCCAAATATCCCCAAACATTTTTTTTTATATAAATTCAATTTGTTGAAACCGAAATTGAATTTGTGAACAATTTTTCGTAAATTATAATCGACGGGAAAGCCAAATTTGCAGACTGGAAAACCTGGAAAAGTCAGGGTATTTTGTAATGGAAAATTTGTAGACACCCTGGTTTGCTATCACATGACGAATAGTTCTTGCAATCCTGCACAGATTTCTGGCAATCTAGCCTAGTTGAGATTGAATGTCTTGACCATTCTGATTTAGAGCCGGCATTGAAATCTACCGTAACCAACGGTAGATTTCCATTGCTTGATGCTGTTTAGAATTTCTTTAAAAACTAATGACTTAATTTCATTATTTTAATGCAAATGAATCGATATACCATGCATATTGATATTGTACAGTTAACGGCACAAAAATTGAGATTTTTTTTCAGAGTGCCCAAGTCAATACTAGTCAAACAGATAGTATTTTCCTTCGAACTTGTATCAGGAGCTCTGTGAAGTTTGAAGGCTACTACTATCTGTTCAACTAGTATTGACTAGGGACTCGGAAAAAATGTCTCAATTTTTCTGCTGTTTAAAACTGTACATAGTATAAGCCCAAAGTTGTATTCCTATATTAACCTTGACATAAGTTTCTGTATAGTTGAGTGAATTCACTTGACCTAAATGTAGGTGACGTGATTGGATACATAGAAATTCTTGCAATATGTTCACTCGTTTTTGTGCAGTTTCTTGCCACTTGAAAGATACAATACTTATAAAAGACCTATCCGTATTTCAATCAATGAATAGACCCTTTTCAGAATTCAATGCGCAGGTGCTTACTGCCTTCTAACGGCCGAGATCGCTGGTATTGCATTCTGGGTGTTTTAGTACTGTTAAAAAAGTCGGACTGCTTATCCACAGGATTAATGGCAAAACACCGATATATATAACTTACATTATCTCTCATTTTGATCACTCTGACAGTGTGTAATCTCTTAGAATATAGTAAACATATTAGTGTTGAAAATACTATCTTATTATAAGTAAATACGTTCACCGTGACGCACAATAATATAAATCATTTGTGCTAAATATCATTTAATTTCGAAAAGGGTCTATTGAAATGATCGATTTGTGTAGGTTTACCTTGTTTTAACCTGCATGGCACACCTGCAAGAAAACACGTGTGCATGTTTGTGCTTAGTATGTTATTTTGTTTGTATACTAAAATGATTTTTCAAGTTGTATTTTTTGTTGAATAAATATATTAACTGATATATAATTGATGACCCACTCTGTTTCACATTTGAGTAATTTATCCAAGTTGAGTATATTGTACTGCTTATTGCAATATTCTTTTTGCATTTCCAAGCAAACTAAGTGGCCACATCAACAACGGCTGTTGAAACGGGATACGGTCGTAACATCATCAGCTAAGCGAATGTGCTATACAGTTGTATCTATTATTACGTATAGGCGCAAAATGACATCGCTGTCGACGCGCCATTAACATTAACTAACTATTCCTTCTGAATGAATATGTTCTGTAATATTATTTAATTTAAATTTGTGACCAACCAGAAAAAAATGAGTTGAATTACTAGTACAGTCGTTACGTAACCTGACCGTTGAATTACAAAACTGAATTTTTATGCATTCAAATATTTCTGTATAGCTAGGTGACTGGTAAAGGAAAGTATAAATGTGTTGATGAAATTTTATTTTTAAACACTTCAATTTTAATTATTTTCGATCATTGACGTCATCCGAAACCACCACCGGAGTTCCACCGTACCTGAGACCGGATTTGTGTTCCAATTTGATTACTTTAAACATACATATAACAATAGAACTGAGAAATTCAACAAAAAGTTTCGTCGCCAAAAATTTGACCAAAATGTAAAGGCACACTAGTTTTTGACCTTTTGCAATTAATTTTTATGAACTGGGGAGACCTATAATGTTCTAGTATTTTTTTATGAGTATAACTCCATGATCCCCAAATCATTAGCAAAATTGGCCTCGTTCATCCTAGCCGTTTGGAAAAAAGGCTCTGAATTACCCCAAAACTGCAATTTCAAGCGTATTTTCAATACAGACTTTGGAAATAACGACGAAGATCCAATTATGTTTTGATATTCAGCTAGAAAAATTGATACTGAAGAAGAAAAATATTTTTGGAAATGTTAAAACCAAAATTAAAGTCAAAATTTGTGTAAATTGATTAAAATTTGAACTGGAGTATGCGCTATAGTTGGCTATAAGCCTTTGCAGAGAGATTTTTAATTGTTTACATTGAAGACAAACGAACTAGTGTACACGGGAAACATATTATGTAAGAAGTTAGCTCTGCCCCTGCAGGGAGCGTGTAAAGTAATGATGTAGGAAGTTGAATGAACCATTGCAGGGGGTTTTACATTACATAAATTGATGCAAAGTCGAGCTAGCGTACGTGGGAAACATAATATCTAGGAAGTTAGCTATGCCCCTGCAGAGAGCGTGTGAATTTATTGAAAATCGAACTAGATTACGCGGCAAACATAATGATGTAGGAAGTTGGCTATGAACCGAGCAGGGAAATTTTTAACTGTATAAATTGATGCAAAAATCGAGCTAGCGTACGCGGGAAACATAATATGTAGGAAGTTAGCTATGCCTCTGCAGAGAAATGTATCAAAAATTGAACTAGATTACGCGGCAGGATTGTGAAGGCAGCTTTTAAATTGTGCAAATTGATTAAAAATCCAATTGAAGAACGCGGTGAACTTCGGCAGTATAGGAGGGTATAGGTCTTATTCAGAAAAAGATATATTATTATTAATATCATTTCATTTTATTCCAAGGTTCTTATACATTTCAATGATTCATAATGTAACAAGTATAGATATTCAATTGATAATTTCAATACTATCACAGAGTTAACAACAATCATTCAAATTCGAACAAACAATTATTCATTTTGTATTCTTTTGTATATGTAACACACATTTACAATTACATATTCACATAGTCAGTCAATTGCATATAACTTCATATTCTGTGGGATAGAACCCTTACTAGATGAGTGATATAGTGGGAGTTATCAGAATTTCAGGTAAAATTAAAAAAAGTGATATTGCAAACAACAAATATTGCAGCCTTCTCAAGTATGGCCATTGTTTCTCTATATTTTAGTTTAAAACAAACTTTCGTGTCCTCATAATTAAACCTGTAACAGCTCTCGTTTGGTCCTTAGCGCAATTCATACCTGAGTAACAGAATAATACCCTGGTAATGCATTATGGAATATCATCAAAACTCTCTCGACCCCCCCCAAACCTCCATCAACCCTCTCCTTGAACATCAACGGTCAAGTCACCTCAGAACCCCCTATTATCGCCGAACATTTCAACAGCTTCTTCATAAGTGCTGGGAATGTCGCCCCCCCGCTTCCTCCCAACCGTCTGAACCAACCCATCACCCCAACTCCCCCTCCCCCACCACCACTAGTTCTCACACCTACAAGCCCTCTCGAACTCATCCAAGCTACCTCTTTTCTCCGATACAAATCCTCCAGTGGACCTGACGGCATTCCAGGCACTATTCTCTTCAAATCCATAGACCTTATAGCCCTCCCTCTCTCTATTGTCATCAACCACTCACTTACCTCTGGCACCTTCCCATCTCAACTGAAACAATCCACGGTCATCCCCATTCACAAAAAAGGCAACAAAGCCGACGTCAACAATTACCGCCCAATTTCACTCCTTTCCTCCTTCTCGAAAATCTTCGAAAAAATAGTCCTATCCCGCGCAACCTCCTACCTCTCCGATCATTCCTTGCTAGCTGACTGCCAACACGGCTTCAGACAAGGCAAATCCACCACCACAGCCATTTTCCAATTCCTAACCACACTTCACATCCAACTCGATAAAGGCAACCACTCGTTAGGCATCTTCTACGACTTGTCGAAAGCCTTCGACACCATAGACCACGAACTCCTCCTGCTCAAACTCAAATCCTATGGCATACAGGGCATCTCAAACGATTGGATTGCCTCCTTTCTATCCAACCGCACCCAACAGGTATCCCTTCCTCCTACCTCCCCCTCCTCCCATTCCCCTTTCCTCTCCTCCGCCAAAACCGTTCGCTGCGGAGTGCCTCAAGGCTCCGTGCTTGCCCCTCTTCTCTTCCTCCTCTATATCAATGACCTACCCAATCTTCTTTCACTCGGCAACCTCTTCCAATATGCCGACGACACCAACCATCTCCTTACCTCTTCCAAAACTCAAGCCTTTACCACCCTCATATCTTCTGCCAACCAGCAAGCAAACGCTATGGCCTCTTACTGTTCCAACAACAAACTAGCTTTACAACCCTCTAAAACTGCCTTCATTCACTTCCATCTCAAATCCAACCCACCGTCAACCTCACCCCTAATCAAAATCAATAGCCATACAATTCCCAGTACTCCTGCCACCAAATTCCTAGGCATCTACATCACCCCCACCCTAGATTGGTCCACTCACATTGAACACACTCACTCTAAAATCCAAAGCACTTGCTACCTTCTCAGGCGCCTTAAGCCCATTGTCAACCCCAACTCCCTTCTCCTTGTCTATCACGCCCACCTACACTCTCATCTGTCATACGGCCTTCTCTTCTGGGGCAACTCAGCCTCTTCCAAACGCATCCTCATCCTTCAAAAACAAGCCATCCGCATCCTTGCCGGAGTCTCTCGCCGCCAATCGGCTAAACCCCACTTCATAAAACTTGGCATCCTCACTCTTCCTTGCACACTCATACAGATCGCTTCCACCTTTGTCCGCACGCACCCCGAACAATTCCCCCTCAACTCTTCCGTACATCACCATACCACCAGAAATAGAAACCACATAAGACTTCCAACTCACTCTCTCTCGTCATTCACCAATAGCCCCCATTATATCTGCACCTCCATCTACAACAAACTACCTCCCTCTATCACAAACTCAACCACCCGCACCTCCTTTGATAACAACCTCAAGTCTTTCCTAACCCAGCATCCTTTTTACAGCCTCTCAGAATACCTCAACTTTGATATCCCTCCACAATAAACTCTCTGCCCCACATTTCACCCTCATTAGGCCTACACTCTTTTATTATCATTTTCTAATTGAAACATTTTCATGTTTTTCTTTTTGTAAATATTCCTCATACTTCTTCTCATCTTATTGTATTTAATCATTAACTATATTTATTGTTACTAATACCTTAAGTATTATTTTCTAACTTTAGTTTTACTCTTTATACTCTACTTGACGATACCCATACTCTGTACTATGTACTGGTCCACGGGACGATAATAAAATACAAATACAATACAAATTATTAGCCGTACCTAGCTGACCCAGGTATCCGAAGGCATCAGTATAGTAAATACTCATTATGAATGACAGACTAAAGGTTGATTTATTTGGTTTTTAAAATATAGTAGTTTCATAGAGTTCAATTTCTAATACACTTATAAAATAGCCTTCATCTCTCTTCTACCCCGTAAGAAATGAACTGCTACTTATAAATATGATAAGAGATCACAAAATAATGATGAAGAAATATTGAGGGTTAGTTAGTTTTGATCTGATAATATATCTTGAATTTTGTACAACGATACCAACTAAACGATGATGGTTGAACATTTTCTAATAATATCACAATGCCTCGAGATTAAATTCAAGTAAAGTATTCTTATCTTTTTATTTCACGAAATATTATTCTTATATAGTAGTAGGCCCCTACTACTATATAGACATAGGTTTTAGTGTAGTAATTGATTTCAGATTACAAAATTTCAAAACTCGGAAATTAGATTGAATAAATGCGTTATCTCAAAATCGCTAAGCCAAGCCATTTCATTATCATATTATTATTATTTATATTATTGACATTTCGTATTATAAATTGTGAAAATAAAATTAATGACCACACACTGTATCCTGTCTAAGAAGATACAATACTGCCATCTGAGGTCAGACCCTTTCCATGGAAACGCGAATACTACAGTACCTGGTACGCTGCTAGCAATATTGCTCTACATTCTTCAAAATTATGCTGAGCTACAATTTGTACATTTATATAACAGCACAAAAATTGATCATTGTTTCCAGAGTCCCTAAGACGATAAAAGTCAAACAGATAGCAGAAGCCTTTGAGCTTCACAGAGCTCGTGATACATGTTCGAAGGCAACTACTATCTGTTTGACTAAAAGTATTGATTTGGGGACTCTGAAAAAAAATTCTCAATTTTTGTGCTGTTAACTGTACTGACTGCAAAAGGGAGAAAGTAAAGGCTGAGAGCAAACAGAGTTGAACAGTTGATCTGTCGTTTCATATTTTCAGTGTTGGTTATCTGTTGGTAAAAACATGAAAAAGGCCATCACGGTACCCATAGTGTGTTCCGTGATCCATAGGCGCCGACTTCTGAAAATTCCGACCGGTGCTCTAATTTTCTAGCAAAACATGTCAGAGCCCAATGGGGGTGTGGGGGGACACCCCCATTTTGAAAATTTTTGTACATATTCTATTAGTTCAAGAAGACTTTCATAATAACAAAGACATCATAATGGACTTTTTTAAAATTGATTTTGCTACGCCTTCCCCAAGCCCCGCAGGTATTTTCTTGAAATATGGACATTTTCTAAGTAATTGTTGCGATCTATATACAGTTTTGGAGTCCAATAATTGAACCTTCATGGACATTCTCGAAGAGTGTTTGTCTATAATAACTGAGCCTACCAAGTGAGGTAACATTTAAAAGCTCGGTTAAATTCAGTATATTCTAGTTATTCACGAATATTTTCTTATATGTTCCCCTGAGTAGCTCAGTTGCTAGCGTTGGTGGATTCGGATAACGATGCGAGGGTCCTGGTATCGAATACCATTGGGGACTGCTTTTTTCTGTAATATTTTGTTTAATATACCCATATGCAATAGTACGAATCCTCAATGGACATTAGCTCAGAGATAATTCCTCTCTTCACTGGATAAATTAATCACACTGTAATAACTCTCATTACTGAATTATTCTAATCAAATGTTGAGTGGAATATAACAAAAAAGCAGCTCTGTATGGGATTCGATAGCGAGCCACTCCGGACTACTATCCGAAATCGTCTACGCTAGCCACTCAGCTACCTGGACATATGAATTTTGCAAAGTTGTCGAGATACTTGAAGAAGAAATTATAAATGAAACTCTGACCTCTTTTTAAGTATCTCAATAACTCCGCAAATGTTCCATGTCTCGGTAGCTTAGTTGCTAGCGTTGGCGGTTTTGGATCCCGATGTGAAAGGTCCTGGGATCGAATACCATTGGGGACTGCTTTTTTTCTGTCGTATTTTGTTTAATATACCCATATGCAATCGTTAAAATCTCCAATGGACAGTAGCTCACAGATAATTCCTTTCTTCCCTGGATAAATTTATCACCCTGTAATAACTCTCATAACTGAATTATTCCAATTAACTGTTGAGTGAAATATAACAAAAAAGCAGCTCTGTATGGGGTTCGATAGCGAGCCACTCCGGACCACTATACGAAATCGTCTACGCTAGCCACTCAGCTACCTGGACATATGAATATTGCGAAGTTGTCGAGATACTTGAAGAAGATATTCTAAATAAAACTCGACCTGTCGATTGCTCTGCTACCCTGGTACGAATACTGGACTGTAACTAATTTGCTCGAAAACTTTTGTTCGTGGAAAATTGACTCAAGTACCAGGGAAGCAGAATGCCGCAACAGGTATTCCACAAGACTCAAATTAATTCAAATAATCTTTCAAACCTCAGCTCTCCTACCAGAGGAGCAGAATATACCAACAGGTTAAGTAATAATTCAAATATCATTTCAAGTATCTCAATAACTTTGCAATTGTTCCATGTCTAGGTAGCTCAGTTGCTAGCGTTGGTGGATTCGGATAACGATGCGAAGGGTCCTGGTATCGAATACCATTGGGGACTGCTTTTTTTCTGTAATATTTTGTTTAATATACCCATATGCAATAGTACGAATCCTCAATGGACATTAGCTCAGAGATAATTCCTCTCTTCACTGGATAAATTAATCACACTGTAATAACTCTCATTACTGAATTATTCTAATCAAATGTTGAGTGAAATATAACAAAAAAGCAGCTCTGTATGGGATTCGATAGCGAGCCACTCCGGACTACTATCCGAAATCGTCTACGCTAGCCACTCAGCTACCTGGACATATGAATTTTGCAAAGTTGTCGAGATACTTGAAGAAGAAATTATAAATGAAACTCTAACCTCTTTTTAAGTATCTCAATAACTCCGCAAATGTTCCATGTCTCGGTAGCTTAGTTGCTAGCGTTGGCGGTTTCGGATCCCGATGTGAAAGGTCCTGGGATCGAATACCATTGGGGACTGCTTTTTTTCTGTCGTATTTTGTTTAATATACCCATATGCAATCGTTAAAATCTCCAATGGACAGTAGCTCACAGATAATTCCTTTCTTCCCTGGATAAATTTATCACCCTGTAATAACTCTCATAACTGAATTATTCCAATTAAATGTTGAGTGAACTATAACAAAAAAGCAGCTCTGTATGGGGTTCGATAGCGAGCCACTCCGGACCACTATCCGAAATCGTCTACGCTAGCCACTCAGCTACCTGGACATATGAATATTGTGAAGTTGTCGAGATACTTGAAGAAGATATTCTAAATAAAACTCGACCTGTCGATTGCTCTGCTACCCTGGTACGAATACTGGACTGTAACTAATTTGCTCGAAAACTTTTGTTCGTGGAAATTTACTCAAGTACCAGGGAAGCAGAATGCCGCAACAGGTATTCCACAAGACTCAAATTAATTCAAATAATCTTTCAAACCTCAGCTCTCCTACCAGAGGAGCAGAATATACCAACAGGTTAAGTAATAATTCAAATATCATTTCAAGTATCTCAATAACTTTGCAATTGTTCCATGTCTAGGTAGCACAGTTGCTAGCGTTGGCGGTTTCGGATCCCGATGTGAAAGGTCCTGGGATCGAATACCATTGGGTGCTGCTTTTTTTCTGTCGTATTTTGTTTAATATGCATTTGTTAAAATCTTCAATGGACAGTACGGTAGCTAAGAGATAATTCCTTTCTTCCCTGGATAAATTTATCACCCTGTAATAACTCTCATTACTGAATTATTCTAATTGAATGTTGAGTGAAATATAACAAAAAAGCAGCTCTGTATGGGATTCGATAGCGAGCCACTTCGGACCACTATCCGAAATCGTCTACGCTAGCCACTCAGCTACCTGGACATATGAATCTTGCGAAGTTGTCGAGATACTTGAAGAAGATATTCTAAATAAAACTCGACCTGTCGATTGCTCTGCTACCCTGGTACGAATACTGGACTGTAACTAATTTGCTCGAAAACTTTTGTTCGTGGAAAATTGACTCAAGTACCAGGGAAGCAGAATGCCGCAACTGGTATTCCACAAGACTCAAATAATTCAAATAACCTTTCAAACCTCAGCTCTCCTACCAGAGGAGCAGAATATACCAACAGGTTAGGTAATAATTCAAATATCTTTTCAAGTATCTCAATAACTTTGCAATTGTTCCATGTCTAGGTAGCACAGTTGCTAGCGTTGGCGGTTTCGGATCCCGATGTGATAGGTCCTGGGATCGAATACCATTGGGGACTGCTTTTTTTCTGTCGTATTTTGTTCAATATGCATTTGTTAAAATCTTCAATGGACAGTACGGTAGCTAAGAGATAATTCCTTTCTTCCCTGGATAAATTTATCACCCTGTAATAACTCTCATTACTGAATTATTCTAATTAAACGTTGAGTGAAATATAACAAAAAAGCAGCTCTGTGAGGGATTCGATAGCGAGCCACTCCGGACCACTATCCGAAATCGTCTACGCTAGCCACTCAGCTACCTGGACATATGAATTTTACAAAGTTGTCGAGATTGTTGAAGAAGAAATTATAAATAAAACTTGATCTGTCTATTGGGAGGAATACTGGACTGTTGACCAATTTGCTCGAAAACTTTTGTTCGTGGAAAATTGACTCAAGTACCAGGGAAGCTGAATACCCCAACAGGTATTCCACCTGACACAAGTAAATTCTCAAATATCTCGATAACTTTCTAGGTAGGTGAGTTGCTAGCGTTGACAGTCTCCGGAAATTGATGTGGAAGGGCTTGATATCGAATACCATGAAGTTTGTTTTTTGTCATATTTTGTTTAACTAGATGCAGTTGTGCTAATCTGTAATGGATATAAGCTTGAGAGAAAAAGCCTTTTTGTCCTAGATAAATTACTCACATTTCAATAATTTACATTACTGAATCAAACTAGGCTACTGAATTAGATCAAATTTAATACCCTGATTTCTAGTGAGTTATAACATATTTCTCACTGAATGATGTATTATTAGGATACAACCCTCAGATATGGAGAACAACACAATAAGTACATTGTCATTACAAGATTGATTGATTTAATGAATTTATGGACAGAAACAACAATACATATTGACAGTACAATTCCAGTTGTATTCACAATGATAATCAAACTCTGTAAAATTGATTACTGGTAAACAGTAAAAATGCATCCATAAGAAGTAAATGGAATCTTTGTCAGTTCAAGAAGACTTTCATAATAACAAAGACATCATTATGGACTTTTTGAAAATTGATTTTGCTACTCCTTCCCCAAGCCCCGCAGGGATTTTCTTGAAATATGGTCATTTTCTAAGTAATTGTTGCGATCTACATACAGTTTTGAAGTCCAATAATTGAATCTCCATTGATATTCTCGAAGTTAATTTTTCGATCTCCACCAGCAAAGCCCTGCAGGGAATTTTTTGAAATATGGTCATTTTTTAAAGTGATTCTTGCGATTTACAAGCAGTTTAGGTGTCCTAGATTGAACCATTATGGACATTTCCAATGTTATTTCAATATTTCAATCATGGACATTTTCGAAGTTATTTTCGCGATTTCTAAATAAATAAATTTTTGGTGGGGTGCAAATGTCGATTGGTGGGGCACGCGAGCCTTGAAGAGTGCCAATAAAATGTTCCAGCAACAAGGATGGTTAACATGTTCATTATTTATAACAATGACTAGTCTATCGGTTCTCTTGAAAAATGTATATATTTATGACTCTCCCCGGCCCCCTCCCTCCCGGCAATCGAGTAAAGATCAGAAAAGGCTCTAAATATTCTTCTTATTTCTTGCTAAAGAAATGCTTCTTCAAAACAACAACATTGACATATTATTGATATTATGGAAGTAAAAATAAAACGTTAAATTTGCCGGAAATTTAATGAAACATACAAATTCGTAATTATATATATTGGTTGAGCCAAATTTTCGAGGGGAGCTCTGCACCCCTCGAAAAGATCCGACGGGTGCTTTGGACCCGGAGCACCCACGGAGTCGGCGCCCCTGCCGTGATCATTGGAAGCTTGAAAATAACTTTCATCTCTCTCACTGTCTCACAGCCTGATCTTTCTCACCAAACATTTTTCTTTCTAATTTTATGTTCAATGACCGAGAGGCACGGTAATAATAATACTTATATGGGGAGACTAGATGCGTGCTCTGTGATCAAAGCAGTGATATCTTACCGTCCCTTCATTGCCTTCTTGAATACATCGGATACGACTGTAGGTCTATCAACTACGGTATTCTATATTGAAAAAAAATGAATACAAATACCTAATCCAAGTGTATCCGTGCACAGAATACATTTTTTTTGAATAGTATTGAAGTGAGAGAATTCAATTAATACCAATAAAACATACCGTATGTGTGAATAACCGTGTTCTCGAATGATGAAACTGGACCTTTTTTGCAGGATTCAAACTCTGATGGGATTGGGGACTTCTATGGTCTATCAGTTCGAGCACCATACTTAGAATCGCTTGGAGTCCGAGCTGTCAGACTCAATTTCATATTTTCGTCCAATCATTATCCGGAAAGCTACAACAGCGTTAATAATTTGACCACAATTGACCCTGCATTAGGAAATCTCAGAGATTTTGACCATACTATTGCTACACTGCATAAACACAACATTTCGGTAATACTTGACTTACCGATACATCCATTTGTTAATCACTTTGTTGAAAATGATGTTCAAATATACGAAGAATTGGTCAATATAACGGACAATGGCATTCCTCCTGCAGAACGTGAGAAATTGGATGTTGTGAGTCAAGCAATCAATTACTGGTTAGAGAAGGGTATCGATGGATTTTACCTCAAGGAACTTGAAGTTTTTGTGGAAGAACCAAATTTTGCATCGTTGATAAAGCAATGGAGAAAACTGGTTGATCAGTACAGCAGATTAGATCATGAGAAAATACTGATGTGTAGTATTGATGTGTTGGAAGCCTTGAACCCGAACGATATAGAGAAAGTAAACGCAATTCTCAATCGGATGGATTTAATGGATGTAAAATTAGACGCTTGGACTAACGGTACAGCTAAATTGAAAGATCAAGTGGACAGTTTCTCTCACGGTATCCTCTACTCGAAACCTGGCTACCCTTGGATACACTGGCATTTGGGAAGTGTTGATACTCAACGAGTTAGTTCCCAGTTAGGATCCCGGAACACAAGTCTGGCACTAGTCATGTTTCAGCTCATGTTACCGGGAACACCTTCTATCTTTTATGGAGATGAAATTGGACTGAAAGATTCTACTGACACATTCAGAGAGGTACGTAGCAAACTTATTTTTGAGTTACGAAACGATAAGAATAGTCAACAAACATTTTTTTATTGACGGGGACAGCTAGATTTAGTCGTAACTTGAAAAAAAATGTCTTGCTTGTGACTACTAGGACTAATTACTAATCAGTATATACTTTTCATAGAGCTTGGAAGAAACATTGATTAAAATATTATGCAAATGTTAATTTTATTGAATATAATCTAAAAAGTTTTCATATTATTTTATAAATTTGTATGAAATAGCGCCAAGATCTGAGTCACTTGCATCAGTTGGCACCAATGCAATGGAACATGAGTGCCTTCACCACAGCCAACGCATTACCATGGCTGTCACCGGCACTAACTGCAAACATAGATAAGCAACGAGTGGTGGCAGCTATAGCACGTCTGAGGATTGAGGCACCGCCAATATACATGAACGGTGTTTGGAAAGATCACGAAAACGTGCCCAATACTGAAATAAGGTAACGCAGAAGTTATTTCAATCAATTATTAGTTTTGTGAGACGATATACCTTCATGTGAACCATATGAGTGAGCATCGTCATACAGTTCTTTCGAGCAGCATGGATTTTTTTGTATTGATGCAGTTACCAGTAGAGGGTGACCAGACATCCTGGTTCTGAGCTTCCTGTCCCAGCGTCCAAGAAACCCCCTCGGAACCATCATACGTCCTAGATTTATAAAATCAGGAGAAATATATATACTGTAACTTTCCATTGTTTAAACATGACTTTCTCCTTACATTCCTTATGTACTGCATTTTTATTATGAATTTTAAAAACTGGTATTGAAACTACCTATAAGCAAGTCTTTTCGTGGAAACTGAGAGAATTGTAGATCATAAACCTCCAAGCCACTATGCAGGCTTCCATTGCATTTCTATCCTCCATTTCTCCGTCTTGTGTAACCACCTTGCAATAGTGTGAGCGAGTATTTAGGTATTATCATGAGGAAAGTTGGGTTTGTAATATTTGTAGAATCACTTTTTGAATTGTACTTCAAATAATTTAGGCCTACTTTATATCATCAACTTATATGGGTTCTATCCATCCTACAGGGTGTAAAGGTGACTACATAGAAAAGATCTATTCATAATTTTATATTACTAAAAAACCACTAAAAATACAACTAAAGGACTACAGTGAAACCTCTATGCATCGTTCCCGGATCCATCGTTTTCCTGCTTGTATTTTCATTTTCTCTCACCCCACTCCCACAAAATCAATGTTACATTTTCCTGCATGTATGGTTTTGTTTTCCTAGTCCCTTGAAAAACGATGGATAGAGGTTTCACTGTACATATTTCAAACATTTTCCCCCAGGGCATTATAGTATCCCCCCTCCCCCACATGATTTCGACTTATACCTCATTGTCCCGGATTTTCCTTTTTCAAATATGGTCTGCACCCTATACCAGTAGACCTACCACACATCATTAATTCTAAATTAAATCACTAGTATATTCAATATGTTTTCTTTACAAAGGTTTTCTAGAAATTCATTAATGAAATTAGATCAAATCTAGCTATCAGATTTCAACCTTCTGCATTCTTCAGGCCAAGTATTGTAAATAATAACTTGCTATTGTTCAATTCTTCAATGCCAACAGAGCAAAAACTTATAACCAATGAAAAATTGAATAGTAATTCAGTTTCACAGTCAAGAAAAAATAGATAGCCAGGAGTGTAATCAGATGACCATACGACACAACCTACCTATTTAAAATAAGTAATTGTGTGAATGTCATAAATATATTTGTCGTTACGGGGTACACGATACGTAGACCTAGACTAGGATTTAAAGAAATAATTGTAATTAATTAGATTGATCATTGGCAAAACTCTGCAACCATCACCAACTAATCGTGCAGATTTAACTGAGACCCTCACACAAAATGTCAAATTATTTATCAACATTATTTTGTTTCGTGTCACTGACGATTGTCAACATACAAAATGCAGTTTCAAAAGCTCATATCCATAAAAAATTAGATTGAATGGTCAATAAACCTCAGCAAAAGATAACCCAAGTGGAGAAATGTTTCGTCTCAAAGTTTGAAAATAAGTTATATTAATTAATGATTACGGTACTTGGAGGCAATTTAAAAATATTGTATCTTATAACGTCCTTATCCATAAATGACACATATCCACCCAGTTGAAGATTGAATACATGTTACTCCAGTTGTATTGCCAAGCAAACATAACCTCAACACTTGTTTTGTACCTAGGTTGGTAATGAAGGACGTCATGATTGTGGAAAGAAGATATCCCCGTCGCCATTCGTATGTTCTAGTGGTCAACTTTGGCGAGAAAACAGTCTCTCATGATCTATCTGTTCACTACTTTGGTGGCGAAGTAATGGTAGATTTAAGAGGTCGCATTGGACAATACGTCACGTTTCGCGAGCTAGAACTGTACCCAGGAGAAGGTGTCATCATCAAACTAGATAAATAATAAGTAAGAAACTACTGTATTAGAAACAAGTATGTTATTGAAGACGATAAATTTTATTGCAGATTTTAAATTCTTGTAATGAAATTTTGTCATCCAAATGAGTGAATAATGAAACACTCTTGAAATTCAACTTATACAAAAAGCAGGAGTAGTGAATAACTACCCACCTGCCTGTCAAGGAGTGACTCTGCATTATAGGCTGGAGTCACTTTAGTTGTGGCTACAAGTCCTGCGCACTATCCTGGACTATTTATTGTTAATGCCCCTTGTTTCACGTACAAATCGCTCAATCTCCCCCCCACTCAACTCACCCAAGTACATTGTTACTAGCGTTTAATTTTGATTTTAATTTGGCGAGAATTAGTCGAGAATATTAATGTATGCCTAATGTATACAGTTACAGTCGTCAAGTGGATATGAGTCTGACTTCAACTAACTGTCAGGTTACAATTCACCTCCATCTTGAAAGAGATTATGTTTACCTAACCTGAAGGAACATGAAACATTATATGCTTTCACAAAGTAAATCATATCTTTTGATATCATAAAAACAAAATATTTCCTCGCCGGCTTCCTTTTCACGGCATACTCTAATACGAAAAATTGAAAACAAATTGAAATGTGACAGTCAAAGGGAAAGTATAGGGGTTGCCTACTGATAATTATTAGTGATGGTCTTACTTATATCTGCCATAAGCACTTTTTACAATGCATTTGCAACATTGATAGGAAGAGATTTTCCATTACTAGACTGACTTCATTGTAATATTGTATGTTAAAACAGAAGGGTAATGGAATGATCAACATTGCAAACAAAGAGTAGAACACACAATAGACTCAAACTCAGTGTACGTTTTAGTACCAAGTCCTAAAATCATATTGCATATCTCCATCAGTAATACTTATCTTCAGAGAAACAAACAAATCAAACAGAACATTATTATCATAGAATCTTATTTAAAAAAGTATTGCATCAAAATTGTCAATGCCTCTTAAAACAGAAACAAATACTAGCACATCATTAATTGTTATTAACTTATTATTATTGATATATTACACAAAAATGTATGGCATTTTGTTGGTTGATTTGTAATTTTCATGTATTTCTATGTACGGTATTGACAATAATTTTAAAAACTAACCCTTGAGCAATTGATATTTATAACATATTATAAGATGGGCAACTAACTAGAGTAATTACAATTTGAATCTTATATGCTAAATAATTATAATAATTATATAATTATGATAAGAATATATAGGGGGAAAGAAAATGGCACCCTGAGAAAAATAGAAACCTTTTAAAAGCTTCTCGTAAACAGATCATTTTGTAAGTTCGATAATAAGTTGAACACATACAAGGATGTCCATTATGTACTATAACACCTCAACTAATAATTTATGAAAAAAAGGTGCTCAGAGGCCCAAGTCTTCACGTACGTTTGAAATCTAGCCAATCCTCGGATAAGAAAATCATCTCTTCCAACAAATCCAGGCTGACATTCAATTGTAGGGCAATATTCAACACTGTGAAGACATGAGCAAAAGAAGATTGGAAATAGTACTGGTACTACAATGAGTGATTATTGCCCATTTTCATTGTAAGGTAAAGTGAAAATATTGTACCAACACACAAGATTGGCCAGCTGATATTTTAACTTCAATAGACAGATCTCTTGTTGACTATTTTGATGTGAGGAAGTGAATATGAATATCTTCCCACAGGCAGCAAATACCATTTTGCTATGATTTGTTTTCAATAATAAAATTAGGTCTTGCCTTGGAATATTCTAGTCCAATGAAAAATAACTTGCACGTAAAATTCATTTCGTTGAATATTACTCAGTTGATGAGTTTCAAGCCAATTATGATTGCTTATGGTTTGTGGTAACTTGTATTAGTATTATTAGATGTTTCAGGATTTCTTAACCCATACATGTGCTAGTTCTCTTTTATGGTTTGTTTCGTCGCAGTTAAACTAGATACATTAAAATATTTACTCAATATATACATATATACATACACACACGTATATATATATATATATATATATACACACATAGCAAATAGATGTATATTTATATTAAATAATAGTTATAACATATAATTTATCTACTTGATTATATTTTTTAAAAATTACTAAAACTACAAAAAAAGGAACCAGAAAAAGGATTATTTTTTACCAGAGCGACAAAACAACCCACAAATGTAAAACAAAGCAGTAATATTATTCTGTGTAAGCTTTCATGTAAAGTGAATGCAAATATAGACATGCAGTGCTCTGCTGATTAACACAAACATACTAGTTGTAGTTGTGTAGTTCAAGTTTGTGTAGTCATGGAATTGGCAGGCTTACACAAGAACCAGTGTACTGTACGTAATGTGTATTCTATGTAAAACATTCAAGTCAATAACTAAAAATATTTTAGAGAATGTATCGTTACATTCTATATTACCCTTCCAGTTCTTCCAACTTCTTCTTGTTAATGTTAAAAATCTTATTGTAGTAGCCTCAAAACAAAACTATGCACATCACTGTTTAGTTTGTAACGTTTACGCTCACGTAGGGTCTCTGTTTTTCACTGGACTTTCACTGCTATTAGTCCTTATGCCAGAAAGTTTGATGTGACTCCTCCCCTGATGAGGGTGAGTGTGAGTACTAGCTGATACTTTGCGCAACGGTTTACACATCTGCGTCGTCGACAGACCCGACACGGGATATTTCACTTTGTTACTCGGAAATATGCTGTGCTTCGATGGTGACGTCGACTTACTGACATCAAAATCGATGGCTGTTGTTTGCAAGTCGGGATGTCTAGGCATAACAAACGCGTTTGTTTGCTTGAGGAGGGATCGATCGTTGCACAGAGCCGATATCAACGGGAGGTCCAGGTTCTTACTCTTCTCGCGTAACGTTCGAATGTCGAGCATTCCGTCCCTGTCATCGCTCGATTTCCTCGAGAAGTGAGCTTTACGACTTGGCGGGGTTATGTCCAATACCTGTGAAAGCACAAGTTATTAATTCAGGGAGACAAGCACAGCCCACTCATCTCCAGTGGTCTAGTAAAGTCACTTTCAACTTTCTAGAAAATGCATTCACTCTCCAATAACCATGACTTCACTCCCCCCAAAACAACATAGAATTAAATCGTTCTTGTAGATATGAGTACGCCTATATCAAACCTTACTCGATGAAGAATTTATAAATTATTCGGCATGATCAAGAAAATATCAACATCTTCACAAATCAATTTTGGTCTTCAGATGACTTGATGTACTTCGTTGGGGCAGTTACATAGCTACTATCGTGATAAATAGTAGTACTACATGCTCAAATACGTACGGCAACGTACAGTTCTGGAGGTGCTTGCAGCGTTAGTACATTCAGAGTGGTTTTATAGAGCGCTGATTTTTTAGTACTGCAAGTTCACCTGACGTGAGTTACGAACATTGCCTTCTTAAAAATGTATGCCATTGAATGACATGGAATCGACAAGGAATTCAACTGATAATTTTTCTTCAGAGTGCAAGATAATAAGATTATTTCTTTATTCTGTTCTTAATCTAGGCCTAAGCATTGCTTGGTGCTTGATGACCTCACCAACAGCAAGGTTATATAGATCCAAGCATTGCCTTTAATATCCAATCATAATTCTTGACTGTAACTCTGTGACTCATATCAAACCTATAGTATTACTATGCACTAATCTTCAGGGAATAAAGAATACAATACAGTGAAACCTCTATGCATCGTTCCCGGATCCATCGTTTTCCTGCTTGTATCATTCATTTTTTTTTACCCCACTCCCATATAATCAATGCTAAATTCTCCTGTATGGATCGTTTTCCTGCATGTATGGTTCTTAATTCCTGGTCCATTGAAAAATGATGGATAGAGGTTTCACTGTACAACACAACTCAGGATTCAACCGTTGTGCGCAACTTCAACAGAAGGTTCTCGGCCAAAAATAATGTCTCCCATTTTCTCTCTTTCCCTTACTTTGATTACTAGAATGCCAGAAGGAAGATTTACGCACAAGCTGAAATCTTCTGTTATATTTGAAACCTGTAAATTAGTTATATTATTACTAGGTATCTTTTCTTTTTTTAAAGGCTCTTGATTACATAACAACATGAAATTTACATTGAACATGAATCCACAAAACCATAAAAGGGTTTAACTGTAAGATAAGTAGGACTACACATACAGTTTTTAAACTTATATAAATAAAAAAGGACTAAATAATGAACCTTATTACCAATCTGAAGTTATAAAGTGAACAAATGAGATTCACAAGACATAAAATTGAAGAATTAAAAACGATACACAGTGAACTGACAACAACTGCTTGATTTTTTCTTTAGCCTATCAACACGATCTTTCACAACAGGTAGAAAGAACAAAATGCAAATGAGTAACTATAAACGGTAAATTGAATGATACTCACTTGGTTATCATACGGTGGTGGTGGCGGTGGTGGTGGCAGACGTTTGTACTTGGTTCTCTCCATCAATCCAGGCGTTCTCGGCTTTTCAAAAGAGTTGAGTAGATTATCATCAGACTTGGCCCTCAGAAAACTGCCAGAAGACTGAGGACTGCAGTGATGTTGCAACGGCTCATACCGAAGACTTTGAGTCGACGAGGACGAATAAGACGCAGCAGAGTAAAGAGGACTTGTTGCTAGGAATCCTGGCAAATAGCTCGGCTCCGAGTTAAGAGTTTGGTTTGACGAACATTTAGTGAATGGCATAAAATTGCCAGCTACTGAAGCAACATTTGGCGTGCTACGGTACATGAGTGTATCGGAGGTAATATAAGGGTACGGAGGGGGAGGGACTACAGGGGGATAATGTACAGCTCTGGCAAGCAGGGAACCCTGTTTCGCATCCATATATTCCTGTTTGCTTATCGCAGGGTCTTTCAGCGGATAGATAACATAATCTACGTCCGAATACAGTTGCTGACGAAACTGTTCGATCTGCCCTCTTGTTACTTGGTTAGTGTAAACCGTGGCCATGTTTCGGGTGTGTGGGGGAGGTGGGGGAGGTTGCCTTGGATGCAGTACCGTAGGGGGTGGCACAGGTGGGGAAAACTGACCCATATAAGAGCAACTCCGCAAGTAAGCGCAATTCCTTGAGGCATGTACGTCTAGGTAATTGTTTTGCCCGATGATTGGTCCTATGGGGCTTGGTTTCATGTTTGCTCCTGGATCAGGCATTGTGTACCCTATATAAGGCCCCGGTCCTTTATTATGTGTCGGAGGGTGAGTTCGAGCGTCTCCCGGTGGATACATGCGTAAACCAGCCACACTATTGTACGTGACAGCAGTATTCGGAACGCTGTTTACTGTTTGATATGTCATGGTCGGCGCTGCAAAGCTCTTCGGAGCTGTGCTTGCAACCAAGCTGGTCTGTGCAGTGATTATATTAATATGTGGTTTAGTCGTTATAAACCGTGCGTTTGCTTCTTCGACTAAAGGAGCATGATTATACGAAACAGGAATGTAGTGATGGGGTAGATGCTTTTGTGTAAACATTTCAGTGTTGTAAGAAGATGAGGTGTTAGTTGCACTGGGTTCGAGCATGACATAGTTGGTGTCACTGTCGGTTCTCGGTGGGGGCATAGGGGGAGGAGGTAATGTGACGTAATCACTGTCTGAGTCCAACGTAGAACTGACCGTAGCTCGGCAAGGATAGACGCCGCTTGCTATTTCACTGCTTCCGTTGCCTACGATCAAATCGGAAAGTTCTTCGGCCGAGAGTAGATCCCGAGGTCCACAGTCAGACGGGTCGGAGCCATCCCCTCGAAAACTGCCAGACGCGCTGACAATCGATCCCGTACTCCCACTTCTCTCTCTCATTCCGTCAGTGTTTTCTTCTTGGGGAAATGCTACACTACTCGTGTTATAGAGATCTGTGCTGGCAACCAGGTACACACCATGATGAAGGCTATCAGAGGAATTTTCAGTGAATCCGCTCGTTTCCGAGGATCTAGTTTGTGACTCGATTGTGTTTGAGCTCGTCAAAGTATAGACACCACTACTTGTGTGTGCACTTTGTACCGAATAATCTAATTCTGCGCAAGTACTTGCAGTATCTGATATCGTCGAATTCTGTGCCGTGTGGCTAAAACCCAATTCCAGACTGCTACTCGTACTTGCTCTCCGTTTAGCATTTGTGATGGTCATTTCACTCGGTGGATTAGTGACAACAGGAATAGATGAAGCAACAACTACTGTCGAGCCTGAACTAGAACACTGGGAACCGTCTGTAGTTGCTGGGGTAGCACAAGTTGCTTTCGGTTGTTTCGTGCTAACGTTGGCAACTTCGACATTTGTTTCTTCTTCATTATCGCGCAAATGAGCGAAAGCTAGAGATTCTTCCGACGGTGCTGGTGGGGAGTTGATCATAATTTCAAGTTCGAGATCATCTTCACTCTCGTCGAGACTTTGAACACGATCGGAAACAATACCGGAAGTAGTGTTGGACGACGTATTACTGATAACGGAGACTCTTTGGTCGATGTGATGACCGATGTAATGTCCCACCGAGATCAGCTTTGCAAGGGATGGCGGATACATGTAGCAATCACGGTACCGCTGACGTTCTGAAAACAGAGGTTTTGTTCAGATTTTCACTTGTAGCTATTTGTATTTAAACTAGTTATAAAACTATTAATGGGCATAATTTCTAAATAAAAAATGGGCATAATGGGCATAATTTCCAAATTAGAAATTTGTGTTAGAGTTAGAAATTTGAGTCAAGTATGTTCAATTAGCTAAAATATATAGGCCTATACATATAAGTTTGAAGTACGTTATATAATATATTATTGATTTAGAACTTTCATGATGTATATTTTGATATAATATAATATTAATATCATCTTTTCGGGTATATAATAAGTTCGAAGTACGTTATACAATATATTATTGATTTTGAACTTTCACGATGTATATTTTGATATGATATAATATTAATTATATCACTATCATCTTTTTGGGTATTTTTACCATGTATAGGCCTATATATATATATATATATATATATATATATATATATATATTATAGAGGTAGACATTTTAATAGTTGAATATGTAATTCCTCGACATTTTGTGTTATTGAACACTAAATAGAAAATACCGTGCATCAATCGTACTTTATTGCTAGTTCAAAATTCTATTGACTGCTTCTTGGAAGAACTTGGAATTCTAGTATTCAACAAGCAGTGCAACAGTTACTGTATTCATGGTGGAAATCAAAAGTATACATTTTGGAGCAGAAAATCCAAAATTTGAAACATAATCAACCATAACAGAATCTTCCAACATCCCATGAAATGTTGTGACATAGGTAGAGTTGTAGAAATATAGCATTTATTTTTAGTTTTGGTAGGCTATATTCATGTGACATATAGCATTTTGTAGTCAAACTACTAAAAACAGGAGCTGCAAATTCTAGATCAACAACTAAGGGACTATCAACGAAAATTACTCATTCGAACTTTTCAGTCTGAGGCAGGAAGTTGTTCGAATACCACTTATTTTTTATAGGTATGCAAGGAAAGAGATAACGATTCTTTTCAACCTGACATTTGGTTTCTTCAGTTAATTTCATGTTTGGAGACACTTCAAAAATGATATTTTATCCGATCCAGCTCAATATCTTCAAAATCGTGCAAAGTTTCCCAAAATAGCTAAATGTAGCTAAATACTCCGTAAAAGACATTTCTAGTAAAAATAGTGGCACAGAATATAATGTTGAATGAATCGAAACACTATGCAACATGAAGAAAACCAAAAACATTCATCCTTGTGAAATATCTGGATTTGATAGTCTATTTCATTAATGCTAAATTCCTACATCTCTAGACATAGTTCAAAACACTATCTGAATGGCTTACCCTCTTCTTCTCTTTTCTTGAGCTGTGTCAAACGCGGCTGAATCGTCATGCTGAACTGATGTGTTACTCGGCACAGGAACAGCAAGTGTTTGCTCTTTTCGTCGCTGTTCGTGTAATAAGTATACTTGTCGCCAGAAGTCAGCCAGTTCAAAGCTCGAATCTCAAACTTCTTACGCTGTGAAATGAATGAATGATGAAATGTTATAAATGATGAATAGGATCATTAGATTATTATTACCTATATATAGAGACATGTAAAAATAGCAATTGCTATTAAAAGCGATGCAATCTGAAAGTGCTTCAATACATGCTTTTCTAGTATATTTTTTCATGTTTCAATACATTTGATGTTTGATCATATTTTTGAAAATACCAAAAAGTGCTACAAAAGTCTGATTCGACTATTTTAAAATGTATTTGCAATTTAAACGCTATATTCAGAATAAAAGCATTATAGATGCTATTTTCTGCAAAATTATATCAATTGAGATAAGAAAGGGTGGATGGAGTTAGTTGGTAATTTCGAAAACCAAAAATCAGCTGAAAATGCAGGCAGCCGATGAGAGGCATGGATACAACCTGGTGGTGAACACCATTTTTCTGATAATATCAATTGATGTGTTTCCTTTGTATGTAATAGTACGTTATATAATGGTTCTATCAGTATGATAGTGTTGATACGCTAAAAAACACAACGTTTCGTTTCAGAATAATAGATGCACCAAGAGTGCTACTTTTCAAATTCAAAATGCTATACAAAGAAAAATACCTATATGGGAGAGGACCAAACACTGCATTTGGATGCGGACTAAAATTTTAATGTTCAAACGATTTGTCTGGATTTTTGTTTCGACCCAGACACGTTATCACAAAATGAAGAGGCTGTTTTTTAAACAAAATTTGAATAGGCTCACATGAGAATTGAGTAATATCTTAAAATAATACTAATTCACAACTCACTTCATAGAAGCATGAAAGTACAAACAAGGAAGGGCATGGACATTTCTATAAAATAAGTACCGGTATCATGTTTGTGCGGTACATAAAACAAGAAACAAACTGAGAGAAATCCAATTACAAAAAGTCCCAATTTTGCAAAATATACACGTAAAGGTACAATTGTTAAGGTGTTGGTATTCAATTATCATAGGACTTTCTAACCTATACTAAACTATTTTTTTATGGACTTACATCAAAGCAGAGTTTTCCAATATTATTCCAGAGAAATGTTGCAGTTAATTCCTTAGTCGAGTTTTCCTGGAATCATAACACACAGTTGTAACAACAGAATATTATAGAGACTATATTATTTATGACAAAAGGCACACAATAATTGATACTGTCTACTGTATTGATACTGTTTGATTCACTCACAAAATCTAATAATTATGTTATTATTACTAATGGACAATGTATGCAGATGCTAATGTTAGCTATATCAAACTGTTGTTTTGTACACTGGTAACTACCAAGATTCTCACAAATTTAGCACTTGGCTTCTATAATTGACTACTGTACCACTATAATAACTCCCTGTATAATAATATCCCTATATATAATATCTTCTATAAATATCTCCCCACTGTGAATGTTTGAATTGTTTTCTAACCCTGAAATTACTATCGTTTTCAAGTTTTATTTGTTTGTTATGAGTTATGAGTATGAGTAATAAGATCGCCCTTGTGGTGCCCCGTTCAAACGATCTAATCTTTCGTCCATAGCCTTGATTGGGGAACAATGATTTTGTATCAAGTTTCGAAGTTGTTAAAAAAAAATTTAAATGATTGACGATAGAAATTTATCTAGCTGAATCAAGTGTACGTATTGAGAACCAAAACAAGGAGACCTCAGTGACTCATTATAGTCGTTGAATTGTTCAATACGAATTAACATAATGTATGAAATAAACAACTAATTCCCAATTTTTTTCAATACTTCAAAGTATTAGAATCTGCCCAAAACTTATTGCTATGGCATGATATATATTGAATGGAGTACAAGCACTTTATAGTTACCGGTACAATGAAAGTAAATAATAGTAGGAGATTAACCCGAAAGATCTAATTATGAGACTAAAATACGCAAATAAACAATTCAATACTTGCCTCGTATATTTCAATGCCTTTAGCACAGATGGCCATGTAGACGGTACCGTTACCCGGTTCCTGCTTCTTGTGTTTGAGCCGATAGAGATGGGCGTTGTGAGTAAGCCTCGAGGCTTCCAGCGATGACGCCTCGGTAATGTATTGCAACTCGGCCTGTGCTTTGCCAATGCCACGCTTCTCGCGATGTAATGCCGGTACCGTCTGTGCCAAATCCAAGTCCGATTCGACCATCTGATCAAAAACATGTGTTGATTAATTGAGAAAAAATCTCGATAATTAGGTACGGTATTATTGTGCATGATAATGATGATAATTATTGTGCATGATAATTGATCAATCGTTCTCCATTATTTCTGATGAAATATGTTGGACATAATAATAAATAATAATATAATCGTTTACGTTCTGACATTGTACAGGTAGAACCTCTTTAGTACATTTTTCTTACTACAGTACATTTCTCTTCAGTAAATTATCACCTTGGTAAGTTTCATTTTTGATCTCTACCATACCACAGTGTTTGGATAATTCCAAGATAATGGCATTTGTTAATGGCAGAGGGGTCAAATTCAACTCCCCCCCTCCACTTGAGCACTGATTCAGACACTTTGCCAGGATTTAATGCTCTATTAGTGCCACACTTTTGCAAAGTTTTGGAATTAGTGTTCAGATAGTTTTTAGGTCTATTATGTCTACATGAAATGTATAATAATTTGACAGCTGCATGTTAGAATGTTTTGAATAATGTCATTGCTAAAACAGTGACTAGAAAATTAAACAAATATCCAAGCCTGCACCATGAGTTCTATTGCACAAACAAAAACAAAAGAAGAAACAGGATAAGGTGGAATTATGAAACAATAGAACAATACAGCAATACATCTAGAAATCTATTAAAAATAAACTGTTTAGAAAAACAAAACATCGTTTGAGTGTAGAAGGTCAACTTATATCAAATGTCTAATAACAATTCATGTTGCGTGAATAAAACAATAGGCCTATATAATATTGTTCCCTACATTTTAGCAATAGAACTGTGATATCACGTATTTTCCTGTGAGTGGATATTCATACTATGAAAAGCAATACGAGCTAGCCTATAAATATAGTTGCTTCATTTTTTTCCAATTTTTCACTCAAATAAACTATTTTAAAAATCAACCTACAATATATACACCATACTAAATGAGAAAGCCAAATCAAGAAAATTATGTTAAATTTGTTTATATTTGCTTCAAGGGAGCATTGCAGTCTGTACTGATAACTAAGATTTATTGGATTTGTTATTCAATAAATACAGAATTTTGATGCTCTATTATGCTCTGTTGCTCTATTATGCTCTGTTACTCTATTATTTAGACTATTCGGAAATATAATAACGGTACTAAATGAAGTAACAAGAAACACATGATCAGTCCAGGTTATATTTATAGATATTTATTTGAATCATTCAGGACTAGAAACATTCTAAACAAATCACAGTCATTAGACCTGATAACTGAATGATATATTTGATCAAGCTCAAAGAAGGACAACATTTACTAACCAAAACAAGTGAATCCAGAAAATGGAAGAAAAAAATGTGATAATTGTCCAGTTTGAATGGTCGATGGAATTTCAGGTCCAGTCGCTAATACTTCCCTCATGATTTGGTTGTTTCACCATCGCTAGCACAAGTCTCCAGTCGAGATTGGGCCTACTTAGCGTAGCCTGTTCAAATTGTTCAATAGAGCGAAATCTCTTATACGCATGAGGCGCGGAAATATGAACATTTCATGTATTACGAGATCAAGCAGAACAAATTGATGTCTCAGCAGTAAGCGGGACATTGAAGTAAAATGCAGGACTGTCCCGCCAAAATCGGGATGTATGGCAACCCTAGCCACAATCAATTGCTTCTAATTTGCCCGGACAAAAAAATCAAATTGTTGTTTCTTGGTTTACCTCTCTGGGAAAATAGTCGTGTGAGGTGAAGTAGGCGCCTGCATGTTGATCACAGTCGTGGTCCCCAAAGTCCGCTTGGAGGGCATAGCCCGCCAATAAGTAGAGGACTTCCTTGCTGGAACAGGCGTGGATGAGGCCTCGAGCAACCACATTGTCACGCAGTTGGAGGTAATAATGGTGTCGTGTTAAATCGTCACTACAACAGACAAAGCAAAATATTTTCATTCAACAAGGAGAAATCCAGTGGTGCAACAGAATAATTATACGGTGCATAATTGAACACTTGAAAAGTATAACATACTCGTATTAGTGATGTACATGAGAACACGTTGGCTAATTTATCAGTACGGTAAACTTGGCTCAAATTACCAGCGCCCGGATTCACAAAGAACTGTATCTCTCACAACGCTGTAGCCTACATTACAACAATTTAATTTAATTTAATTTTTATTTATATTATTTCATTTTATTTCAATTCATTTTATTTAATAAATTCAATTTCATTCAATTTAATTCATTTAATTTTATTTCAATTTATTTACAACAAATATTTTAGGAAAGAGTTTTAAGAAGTAGTTGGTTGTCAAGTTGATTCTAGTTTTGACTGGTTTTAGTGGCAGGGATACAATTGTCACCTCGTACTCAAATTGGATGATTTTGTATGTTTTTCTCTATGAAATTTAATTAGTACGCAAGGTGAAGATTAAAATTCATGGTTGAGAGAGTTTGAAAGTAGAAATGTCCCAGTTTTCAATTATTATAATAATAATTCAAACGTAACCTGAAGTTTGGAAATTTCGACTGACAACCGGCAGGAACAGAGGTGAAAAAATGCAAAGCCTTCTTGATACCCTCAACATTGAAAAAATTCACAAGAATTAATGACAATTTTTTAATTATTTCAAATATTCTTGTCCTCAATTTTTTATTTCACATATTGTCTAGTTATAAAAAACAACAAATTAATGTTATGTTCATCTTGCATTAATTGTAGCTATTTGACTTTTCGCTCTTTGCTCACATTGGTCGACAGTCCACGATAAAGACGTCATAAGGCAACGGCACGGATAGTTTATGCTCAAGTTAATACCACAATGTTGATACAGTACATTAAAACATTTTGTGAATAGGTAATGATGCAACCACTACTAAGTTACGACGTCGTATGTAGGCTGTACGTTACAACTACTGTAGTGTTACGATGTTTTAAGATGAAACTCTTTGCGAATCAAGACCCACATATGCTGAGAAAAAAATATAATTTTGAGATTATATTACCACCAGGCCATTACTGCTAGTTATTATTGTAAAATAACTTGAGGAAATCCAACAATATTAAAAATTTTGATACTGAAAAATAGAGATCTTAAGTCTTCATAAAGTACATCATTTTACATTTGTTCTAGCAAGTGCAAAGATTACCATTGCGAGAAGAGGATTTTTGTACAGACAAAATGAGTAGCTAAATGCTATTTTCAACAGATTATGATGTTTGATTTGATTTCAAACAGATACAATTTCAATAAACTTGTATTAAAGAAGAAAACTACATAAAAAGAGTGTTTAATCTCGACTTACCGAAGTAACAAAGAAGTGTCAACGTAATACTGAACTCGAAAGTAGAGAATAAGCGTAGGGCGATTACTGCTGTCCAAGCCCTGAAAAAAAGGTTTAGGTTAAATTCTATATCACATAAAAAATACATAGGTATGTCAGTACATCATTTAAATAACTTGATCAGTGTAAGAAACACAAGCGAAGACAAACAGTAATAGCAGCAAGAATTTTGTTTTGTGATGTATCTGTTTCATTCATCAGCACAAATATCCTCACAAATTCATGTCCTCTTTAGTTGGACATGAACATGTTTTGAAAACAACTGGTTACATCCATTTTTCAAAAATTCATTTCAATTACAAACACGAAAACTCACGGCTAGGAAAGGTTTGAGAAAAATGTTGAAAAATCAATACCGTAATCTGTTTATAGATATTAAATAGAAATGAGATATATATTATGTGGACAATTTATTTTCATCTGTCAAGCCGGAAATGAGAAAATAATTGATTCTTTACATTTACTCATCTTACTTAATGATAAATTATGGATTAATTTAAAGGTACTACAGATTTTGAATCAGTGTCATACTAGAGTCTAAACTTCATTTCAATAGTTCACCCAAGGTCACAGGTGGAGTTGAAATTGAATTTTTCGTGACAGTATTTGGACTACAATTCTTGACACAGTAGGTGTTTTCCATTACCTTTCATGAAATTGGAAGTGAAAACCAAAAAGATGTATTTATACATGGTTGAGCAACCTGTCAACAAAATTATTGATGAACTAACTGGGAACCAGCAAAAAATGAAACCCATATATGAATTAGCATACACATGCAAAATGAGAAGCACTAGGGCCTACATTTTAAATGGTAGAAGAAAAATTATCAAAGCCTGTCTTTATAATACACAAACGAAATTTCACTAATAAGTGTACTGCTGTATTTAACACTGTATTTAAACTGTCACCTAACACTCTAGTTTTCTCTCATTACAATACTTCCAAACACTCTTATGGAAGCTGTACAATCACCCAATACATAGTGAAAATATGCATGTATATTTAGGTCTCTGAAATCAACTTTTGTATCTTAGATAATTGTGGAGGCCCCAGGAATAGGGCCCAGGCCATGGCAAGTTTGACACTGCACCAATATGAGAGGACTCAGAGGAAAGAATGTCTAATTTCTACTCAACCTAAGGGCAAAATTAGGTAACGTGGCTTGAAGCAGTGGTTCTCAAACTTTTGTACCCTGCCTACCACTTTCAAGAGCAGAATAATTATGCTGGATACAACAGTCTATAACCAGAGGCCACACATTTCTAAATAACATTATACATTTCTAACAGTTGGCCTAGAACATTTTACCAATTCTAACTTTGGCTCCAAGAATAACCTACTTTTTAATAACAGCCTATGGTGATGATATTATAAATCGATGTAAAAATGTTTTGGTGTTACAAATACTTTTTCAATGGACAGGGTGCGAGTTCACATCAAGTTGAAAGTTCAATTTGAAACAATACAACTGGTTCAATACTTTCGTGAGATTTGTTCATCATATCAATATCCATAAAAATTATCTGGATTAAAAAAAAATGTTTTAAATGTATAGTAAGTAGTGATTGTGAAGCCAGGAAATTGATAAGGTATGAGAAAAATAATTAACGAAGATAGACCTTACAAAAACAATGGGAGAGAATAATACCGAAGATGAGACATTATGAAAGATAAAAGAAGATAAAAATACAAAGGTTTAGTTACGATAAGGATTGAAAACTGGCAAACAGGACTGAAAGAAATTCAGAAGTTGTGTGGGGATAATTTGGAAGCGTTAGTGAACGCAAAACATATACCAAAAGAAATTAAGAATAAACAATAATAAAAGAGGAAGTAGGAACAGACCATAAGGAAGATGAGGAATAGTAGAATGGCTGTGGCAGAGGAAGTGGCCATTGAAATGGTGAAGGCAGCAGAAGTGGGGATTGATTGGATGTTCCGAGTAATACTGCTGGGTAATTACAGCAGACAAGGGAAAGAAAGACGACGAAAGAAAATTGACCAAGATTTAGGGGAGTGACAACAATGGGTCAATCAGTACAACTTTATAAAAGAATAATAGAGAGGTGACTGCGAGGGTAAATGGAGTAGATGATTAGAGAAGCGCAATAAGGTTAAGACAGAGTAAGATGGTTGATGGAAATAAGTTGGGATGAGAGGAGATAACTTTTCTGCATCAAGAAAAAGTATATGAGCATGAGCCAAGAGAAAGAGAGATTGGGAGAGGAAATGGCGGACCGAATCAAAAATGCTTACAGGCACTGTGTATCATGTATGTAACCAAGGGAGGAAGAAGCAAATACCAAAGAATACTTTGGACTTTGGGAGAAGGCATAGTTTGGGGATAATTATAGAGCTAGGCAAAGAAATAAGTTATAAACAATACTATTTACTTTGGTGATGGAAGATATGTTAGGAAGGATTGGAGAAAAAAGGAAACGTGGAATTGGTGAAGGAATCAAGAGCTGTGACATGCGCCCAGGATATATTGATATGGGGATAGCTATAGAAGATATGGTAGATGAACGAGGAAAAGTTGACAAATGGAATGCGATAACAGAAGAAGACGTGATTAAGATGAACAGTGAGAAAAGAAAAAGCATCAGTAATGAACAAGGAGGACTGAAAATGTGAAATTATGAAGTTGAGAGGATAGGATATGGAGGAAGAGAATCATTATTATCTGGAAAGTGTCACAACAGGCAGGGCAGGCTGGAATAAGTTTGTTTACAAGTTGAATGTCGAGGGGTAAAGGCACCAAAAAAAAACTCCAATTCACTGAATCAATTCTTGTTTACTCTTCTGAAAAACTTTTTGTAATAATATGTGGTGATTGATTTTGAATAACTGAAATGCAAAACAAATATATTTTGAAAGTTGATTAATGTTTAATTCAAGCATACATGTCACATATATCATAGAATTCACTGCCTGCCATTAATAAAGGAAATACCTATTTCATGAATGAATTATGAAGAAATACAGTTCGTACGAAAGTTTCAACTCCGAGAGACAACTGAATTGGAATAGAGTTCCGCAATGATCTAGCTGTTGGTGGGGTCGTTACAGGCCCGGCTCGTGATGTTTTTGCGCCCTGGGCGACATATGAGTAGATTTTATAAATTCGAGGGCGAAGCTTGAGACGATACGCGATCCTAGTTTGCCGATCGCGATGGTGATGGAAGGGGGCAGGGGATATTATTGCAAAAGAAAATGTCTTACACGAACAGTGGTGCAAAGGCCCGTTGATGCGAAGCCGGTGACCCGCGGGGGGCAAGGGGGGAAGGCCCCCTTCTGGCCCCGCAGGGATTTAAAAAAAATAACACCTTTTTTAATATGGTTTAACGTGTTTCAGATGAGATTTAGATGTCCAAATTAATTTTTTAATAGAACTAGAGATGTCTAACTGATATTTGCTAATCACATGTAGCTGGCCCTACTGTTCCTACAGAGTCCCATTCCCCGGGCAAGGACTCAATTGTGAGCCCCCAAACTACGTGTGCATAGTGAAAGTGAATGCAAGTGAAGAAGGTATGAAGCCCCGCAGGGAAATTTTTGAAATGTTTTTTTTTAAATACGACTCTACGTGTTTCGAGAACTACACGAAATTTCCGGAAGTCATGGATTCTTTAGTGTGAACGCAATGTGGAAAACGTCCTGGATAGCGCTAGTTCGCGCTAAGCAACTATAATCTTCTATTGATGTGGAGAGATTATTCAAATCGATAGTCGTATTTAATTCATATATAATTCAAGAACGTATTTTGCCATTAAAGCGCCAGTATATTTTTGCGCCCCTGGAAATGTTGCGCCCTGGGCAGCCGCCCGGGTCGCCCAGCCCACGGGCCGGCCCTGGCCGTCGTTCAGCACACAATAATCATGATTATGGAAGACATGTTTTTCTAGAGACAGTAAAATGTAGTTTCGATTTTGAAAGATGGTTATGAGAGGTGTAGTTGATGCTATACCGTTTGAATGGACGAAAAACACTGAACTAACCAATTTCGCGATAACGTTTAGTTTCAACACAAGAATGGTGGGCGTACTTCTAGTTGTTTGCTAAATGAAATAAGGAAAGACGAACAGGGAAAATACTAAAAGATGTCCCCACAGTTCTTGCATTCAACATTACATTAGTGTTTTCTATTGGAAGTATTCAACCGAGTGTTTTGGGGAGAACCAATTTCAAAACAACGATATTGTTCCAATACAATCAAATTTGTATCATCTCTTGCTAATCGTTTGAGTAACACTATTATTACTTGCCTCAAAGAAGTTTCATGTGAATGTACTTAATTAAAATGTATGCCAGTAGTGGAGTGCTAACCAACTACTAAGCAAGAGTCTATGGAAGTCGGTTCAGTGGAATATCAGTGTCTTTTGGTGATGACTTTTGAACGGTACGAGATATTGAGATTCTGAAAAGAAGGATACACACATATTTCCAATACCTTCAACATGGTGGAACTAATAACTATATACATCACATCGCCTAATTGTCAGGCGTATACAGTTAAAAAAATGTGTATTTTTAACGGTATACGCCTGACAATTGGGCGATGTGAGATAAATAGTTATTACTTACACCAGCTTGAAAGTATTGAAAATATCTGCGTTTCCTTCTTTTCAGAATTTCGATATCTCATATCGTTCAAAAGTTCTCACCAAAAGACACTGATATTCCACTAAATCGACTCCTAAATGAAAAAGTTCAAAATTAAAATGTTGATTGGTGAATCTGTGCGGGACGGAAAGCAAAGCAAACACAGAACCGAAACACAAATCAGTCGACCCACATGTGAGAATGGCAGTATAGTACGGCTCCTTCTCTCAAGGCACTATCTAATCTCATCTCGTACTCTCAGAGTATTTATGAACCTTCCGGCTAAAACTGCCTTTCACAATAGTGTCAATATTAATAATTCTGCTCTAGATATTAGAATGGCAATGAATGATACGAATCTTATTTTTCATCATGCAAATCACACAAATAAATACATCTATAGATGGTTCATAGAGAATAAGTTGCGCTGAGTCCCATTATATGATCATTTATTACTCAACTGAAAAAGAAGCATTTAGTACTGGGTTATGTGTGCCTCAATTATATGCTATCTGATTCTACTCTCAGATCTCATACTAAACATTTCACACACCTTACTATAAACCATGAATGTTTGTAAAACAATGTCTACTAGCTCCATACAGAGAACAGCATGGACCTTGAGGTCGGCGGCTAGTAGCCCTCTCCGTATGTTTCATATCAGACAATAATAAACCCATTAATGGAAATTAGTTGTGCACGACTTACATAGGAATTTGAAGACTTCCAATGCTTGGGCGCGTATTTCGATAACTTATTGTCGGGATCTACAAACAAATATTCGCCGTCTGAAATCAAAAGAAAAACTATTAGTGTTAACACGTTCGCTGGAGCTATGTTCAGAATTGATCAACAATAATAAAAATATTTGATCATAGTTTTTTTTCACTTAAAAACCCCATTTAATTTTCACGGTATTTTTAGAAAATTGTTAGAGGACAAGAAAGATTCGCTCCGGGCTTCAAATATTATGGAATGTTCGGATAGCGGGAAAGAAGGTTCTTTGGTTCACACCTATATAATTTCAACAACAACCAAAGCCTATGTCAAAATGGAATATCTGTTTGGGGAAGGTAGCAGAGAGCGGTTGGTCAACGTATGACAGTCTAGTGTTTTTACCATTGACCAAGGGTGAAGGATTGTGCGAGTGAGATGATCGCAAGCTTGCCAGAACAACATTCCTGAGAGATGAATTGATGGGCGGAGGAATGGTGGAGGGGGGGGGAGGGCAGCTGGACCGAAATTATTATGCTTTGCTGAACGCATCTGAAAGTTGTGGACGCATTTCATACGCAAATCTATTGCAAGTAGGATTATTCAGTTGTTTAACGACACTCATTAACGACGACAACGGTATGACGTCAGTTTAGAGACGAATAGTGCAATGACACGTAATAATCTGCCGAACGAAATACGAAACATGTTTATTTTAATAGTTTTTCGAGGCAGCCGGGGGAGGGACGACGATAGTTGGAAACGATGCGGTCATACACCCTGGCAAAAGCAAAACCACGAACACCCGTGGTCAGGCTGGTTGGCCGTCGACTGAAGAACACTAACTCATCGGTGTCACGATTTTAGGACTATACCGATCTGTCTAGAAACAAACGAGTTCGCGATGTTCTACGACCAAATAACGACGAGATTTGAGGAAAAATCAAGCAACTAGGCACCTAATGAGTCATTAATGAGTCATCGTTTTTTTCTGTCATTTTTCTCGAATGTATCTGGGAAGATGTATGCGGAAGTCAGACCAACTGAAGCTCCATATAGGCTCTGATATTACTATATGTATTTGCTCGAATACAATTTTCGCCGTCGTACCTTAAGTCTACGTATAAATAGCCACATATTATACACAAAAATCAAGCGAGACAATCACAAATGTCATTACTTTTATTATAAACAGTTTCTATACAACAGATAAACATCGTAGGACACAAATGGCCTTCAATGTAATGTGTAATACATAGGAAGATTATAATGAGAGAGTGAAGGAACTGGTGTGAATGCAGCTAAAAAAGAGGTTAATTTTGGTGGCTGGCTTCCGAGATGACCACGGTTTCATATTACTCATCCGGAACCTACATTTTCGTTGTCAATAACCGATCGACTCTGGCGAGGCATATTTCGCGAACATTTATTACAGGCCTCGATCAAACTAGCACGTCCCTACGCTCTTGGCTAATCTACTGTTGACGCTAACACGACGTACAAAACAGATACGTAATTGCTAAATGTTTCTATTATTTCCTACTAGCCTTAACGAGTTACGGCCACACGACAGTAATTATCACGACGAGCCATTGGTGGAAGTGCCGGGATCAGGTCACGGCTCCTCCACCATCACAAGTACAAGGTCAACACGTTAGATCAAATCATTCTAATATAAATACTACGCACATCGACATGTAAGAAATACCACTCGTGCTGAATATGAACAAAGGAATTAGCTGGGGTGAAATTATCTAGATCTCATAGCTACTTGAGGGATCTATAAATGTTGAAACAATTAGAATCGTGAAAAGTATTTTTTGAATTGAATATATTTTTTACATTTTGGGTTTAACGACGCACTGTAGTGATAGCACTGGCGTCGGATGGATGATTAATGATATGACGGGACGATGAGATGAAGTTTTCTTGGGTAATAAGAAGAATAGTGGGAAGGAAGCGGTCGTGGCCTATATTGTGTGAACCATCCCGGCATTAGCCTAGACTACAGAGGGAAACCACTGAAAACCCCTGTAAAGATGGACGGCGGCAGGGATCGAACCAAGTCCGAATTCCCCTCGCTTCCCGGATCACACGAATCACATGACAAATCTATTCAGCGGCGGTAAATGATGAATGAGATGAATGTTATATTATTGGATGTTATAATTCATTGCATACGTAAAAATGGATTAAAAAACCAACTTTGCTCATCAATTATCACGTAATTTTGTACGACGACGCAATAAAGAAGATGAAAGATTCGTGAAGACTGTATACGAAAAACGACATGAATAGAAAATGTTGATCAAGTCGAGGGGTTTACAACTCGCATATTTGGTGTACACCTGAATTCAGGTGATTTCAGATTTTTCAAGAGATTTCAGGGGATTTCAAGAGATTTCATACGGGTTTCAAGGGGATTTCAAGTGATTTCAGGGATTTCAAGGGGACTTCATGGCAAGTGTACCCCGGATTTCAGTAGTTGTTAACCCCTGGGATCAAGTATGGCGAGTTGATGACTTACCGGAGACAACTGCCAGGCCGAAAAGATCGCCATCGAGCATACCTTGGCTGCTCAGGTGGGCACATGTCTGCGCATATAACTCTTTGGCACGGGATTTACCCTGAAACAGAAACAAACAAATATAATAAATACAAAAAAATAAATATATATAAACATACACACATAGGTTGAGGTCTCTTTTATTGTCAATCTATAGCTATAGATAGTATAGTTGGTCACCAAGCTATCTTGGGTGTACGTTTGATTGGAGCCAAAGTAGGTATAGCAGCCTCGATGAAGTCTCATCTAAAATTTGCTCTATAGATGATTTTTTAATTATATCAAAACTTGTTCAAGAGAAAATGACTAAATTGATCGGGCCCCGGGAGGAGCGAATACCGGAATAAAGTCGACTCAGTTGTGTGACATGGGTTTGGGTGCCCAACATCCACTAAACCTTGACCACATTCCATTGAAAAGTACCCCGAAGCCCATGCCACACGACCGAGTAGCTTTATTCCGGTACTCCAGTATTTATCAGATCACAGACCAACAAATAAATCCTTATAACTATACAGCAGTTGTTGAAAAAAGGATACCAATGCGGGAAGGAGAGGTAGAGCTATTTATATAAATGCTATATTATAAAATAATAAAACTGACAAAGTGATGTGAACCTAAGAAGAAAGTCGAATTTCTGTTGTACGTACGGACTGTAATAATTATTCAATTCGAATCAATACTGTTTTTAGCGTGCTCAGTGTTCCGGAAAAACGGCTTACAGATCATGGATCTTGCTGACCAATTAGTTTGGAATTTGTTACAAATCTTAATAGCACACATTATAAAACCTTTTATCGATCAACCGCTAGAGAGTTAATTCAAGTCTCAAAATATTACAATACACATAATCCTATATGATTAGCATTGCAACTTGGATCATTTGCATAATGGTCCATATAGGTAAGCCAATATTACAGCCAAGGACTTGGCATTTGCTGCCTCCCTAAACCTAGGCTGCACCTCGTCATAGTTTACTGCAACCACACGGAGCCATGGGCGGCGGAGCCGGGGGGTAAGGGGGGTCAACTGACCCCCCAATAATCATGGTATAGTCCTAACCATGACCACTGACCCCTCAATACAATTGATAATTCAAATTGATTCAATTTAATTAAAGTGTAATTCAGTACTTTCAATTGAATCAATAAAATGTAATATATATATATATATATATATATATATATATATATATATATATATATATATATATATATAAACATTGCTCGAGTTAATACCAAAATATATTTCTCCTTGTTGCAAGTGTGTCTACAATGATAATGTGTAGTTTATTACTTTTGCAATTTGGTCCATATAGTTATATGAATCGAACATCTGACACCTGCAATTATCAATCAATTGCGCTCCCCCATTCAATTATTCCTTAAATCTCCTTAAAATCGAGTCAATATGGACTCAACAACTTGATAAATCTTGACCCCCCAAAGGCCCCCAATAATGATAGGGCACTGCCGCCTGTGTACAGAGCATGTGTATCAGGAAGGCTGTGGTGGATGAAACAACAACGACATTCTCTTGATTTACGCGATTAAAATGACAGCAAATTCGACATTTCTAAATTTCTAACACCCGAACCGACTGGATAATAATTAGTGCCAATAAATGGTGTCCCGTACATTGGATTGAAGCTATCGTACCGATTGATAGGCAAGAGCGTTCCACAGCTGTGGAACCAATGAAATACCAAAATCCACAAATGTGCTGTTACCGAGGTACAAACTTTACTAGTTTCTTCTATATTGCAATATAAGTTTATAATGTTTAGTTTCAATAATGAACTTTAAAACCTTTTTAGACATGTTATATGTTGTAACCCATGCGGAAGTATGTCGTTGATGTTGCTTTGCGCACAACCTGATTTTTTAAATATATATATATATATATATATAATATTCATAATTAATTACTTTTGAAAAGTATTTGCCTCTAAATCGAAGGAAAATGTAATGAAAAATCTATTCTAATTCGAAATTATTAGTACCTACTTTGATCTTGTATATTTCCAGAAGACCAATTACCCTCTACCCTTGACCACAGAAGGCAGCGATGTGGTCAATGTCAGCCGCGCAAAGGCCCCGAAAGAACAGCCCGTCTGTTACGACGTGAAATATTGGATGATCCACGTTTTAAAACCTGTTTCAGACGCTTCATATTTGTCACGCATTTCCGTTTTCAAAACAATGACAAGATTCAATCAGACGGCCGGGACATCAATACTAGGAGGTTCAAATGTTGTTTTTCATTCATATTTTTCATTTATATTATATTCATATTGGGTTCAACGACGCACTGTACTGATGACCAAGATTCATTGGCGTCGGTGAATGATATATGAGATGAAGGGATGATGAGATGAAAGGTTATTTTATTTTTTATTCATCTTTCATTTATTTATTTATTGTTGGTGTTTAACGGCGCGTCAACATGTAGGTCATTTTGCGCCGGTATTCATTTAATGATAATGGGAAGGAGTCGTCGTGGTATTGACCTTAACGACAGAGGGAAACCACGGAAACCACGAAAAACATCTGTCAGGATGGTCGATAATGACGGAAATCGGACCCGGGCCTCCTAAAAGACGGTTCAGTGTGGTGATAGCCACTCGACATCTCGTCTCATTGGGAAAAATATGCATTATCAATACCCGAAAAGCCCAAGAGGCGGTGAAGAGTAATTTGGTGATACGAATTGATCACGTTAGCCATGAACCATTTTTTTATTAGAATTTGTTGCAAGATCCCAAAACCAACGGTTTCTTCGAGAAAACAAAACATGTGGGAAAACCGTTACAGAATTCTTGGGAAAAAAATGCCAAAAATCATTACCAAAAAAATCACGTGGCTGGACGAAGAATAAAGAGCCCAGTGAACAAAAATCCGATTGGTCCATCTAATAGGGATAGAGAGTTATCTAGCTCGCTTTCACTCCGTCAAGATAGGCACACAGGTCTGCGTCCATTCCGAACTACTGGCGCTGCCTTGCAAGGATTCGGTGAGGAATTCAGACGCGAGAGGAGACGGCGACACATAGCGCGCGTGCGAGAGAGAGAGAGAGAGAGAGAGAGAGAGAGAGAGAGAGAGAGAGAGAGAGAGAGAAAGAGAGAGAGAGAGAAAGAGAGAAAGAGAGAGAGAGAATAGGAATGCTTCATTAGGATTTGGAGCAGAGAATCTAGTTGGAGATACATCTCCAGGCTACGTTTAATGTACCAACACATAATTAGGTAGTAGCCCTACTAGATTACTGTCCATCAGCGTTTTATACAAACTCTAGCATTCTATATTTTTAAATGAAGTGAGGGGTGGTGGATTGGGGAAGGGGGAGGGGGGAGGCAAGGAAGTATGTGCAGGGGTGGGGTAAGGGACACAACATTCATCATTCATCTTGGAAGCTTCACAAACGTGAATTAGATAACCATTTGCCACTGATTTTACCGGGGCTATAGGCCATACAGCTTTTAAATGATTTAAAAACAGGTCTACAGTACATGCGTGCTTGTATAGCCTAATTACTCGTCCAATTATTTATATAATACTCTAAGGTTACCATTAGGTTTGATATTTGTTTCTTATCTCCGGAAGTTGGTATTATATTGGGTTTAACGACACACTCTGATGAGAACCGATCAGTTGGCGTCGGTAAATAACGACCAAGATGGGGATATCACAGGAGGAGGGGATTACTCATTTTGATCCGGCTAAGTGGTTTCCAGGGAGTCGAGGAGAGCCGTGCCAGTTTCCGTCGCTGTATCATAGAGTAATGAACCTCCTTAATCTATGGCTGTATATCCCCTTCAATAAACGCGGGAAACAACCTCAGTGACAACTGACGGTGACAACGGTCGTAGTATTTTATTACAGACCAGTGCAAGTTTCCGTCGCTGTATCCCCTTCAATAAACGCGGGAAACAACGAGAAACCTTAGTGACAACTGACTGTGACAACAGTCGTAGTATTTTATTACGGACCCGTGCCAGTTTCCATCGATGTATACCCATCAATGAACGCGGGAAACAACCTCAGTGACAACTGACAGTGACAACGATCGTAGTATTTTATAACGGACCTGTGCAAGTTTCCGTCGCAGTAGCGCCATCAATAAACGCGGGAAACAACGAGAAACCTTCAATGACAACTGCTTCACTCATTTCAGTGAGGAGTGGCCAACTGGACACCCCTCGGCTCAGTTCGCATCAGAGAAATGAAGATGGGCCGACGATCAGCGAGAGTGCAAATCATCATTTCTGCCCTTCACTTTTATCTTGCCGTGTAAACACCTGCACTTTATGTATTATATATATATATATATATATATATATATATATATATATATATAGTGATATAAATATATATATATATATATATATATATATATATATATATATATATATTTATATCACGATGAAATACAGCGATTAAAAGCTTCCAGAATTTCAAATAGCAACTAGATTATTGATAATACTATCTACATATTCGCATTTTCACAAATTTAGTGGCAAAAAATGAATGAAAATTTCAATCCAAAAATGTCCGAGTATCCACGTATGGTGATGAGAATCAGTGGTTATAATGGGTGCCTGAAAAGCGTATACCGGAATGAAGTAGGCTCGGTTGTGTGAAATGGGTTTGGGTATCCAACCTTACCTGAGACCCAACTGCATTCGGTAAGTATCCCGAAGCCCATGTCACTCGACCGAGTCGACTTTATTCCGTTGTACGCTCTTCAGCGCCCCAGTTACGACTTGGTCTCGTGAGAGACACGCTCATCGCGTTACGAAGGAACTGGAAGTAAAGCGGGCGCCCGAGGTGTGCGTTCTAGTTCGTAATAAAAATACATAGGAACTAGGAAGTCTCCGAGTTGATTTCTAAATCCAGGAGTAGACCTAGACTGTTGAGGTCGTCAACGTTGCGATAAGGACATCCGAGATGCTCGGCATGCACAGACGAGAGTTCTAAGAGACCTAAATAATATCTCGATCTATTCTCGATAAATTGATATTAATTGGAATGACTTTATACTAGGGTGACCAGACGTCTCGGAGAAATATTCTTGGCACCAACAAATGTCCCGGTTTTTCAAAAATGGGAGAAATTTAAATAAGTGTGTATTTTTCATACTCTGAAATTCATCTTCTCAAAATTCATTTTTTGTTTCAAATTTAGTATAAAGTTGTATGCAATTACTATATAGAGAAAAATATATTCTTGATTTTATATGACTATAAGAAAACAATAAAAATATTACTATAGAAGACTACTAATTCCAACAAATTACCCTGCGGGGCTGTTCAGCGCTCGAACCCCCCCCCCCCCCCACGCCTCCCTGATTCAATTTGAAAGAAATGATTTTGACTACGCACGTCTTGGCTTTGTCCCGGATTTACCTTTTCAGAATATGGTCACCTTACCTTATAGGCCTATACGTAACATATTCGAAAGACTTATCAGTCAATCTTGAAATACAATTGATTCTCCTCTACTCTATTTCCACTCCCTTCTGCACCCCTCCTCCCGAAGTAGAATTTATGACCGCTAGAGGGCGCGACAACCGTGCTGAACTGTGATTGGCTATCGCCAGCCTGATCGTCACGCTATCTGGCGTTCGGAACGCTACATTATACAGACATATCGATGGCCATAGAGGTGTGCAAGAATCTGAAACGCGTGCAGTGGCTTGGTACACTAAAGAGATAAAAAGACAGTTCATTCAACGTTAAAGTAAGACTCATCCCCATTCGTATCCCCACTCCTTTGTCTCTACCCTCCCCACACCTCTTACCCCGTAGTACCGTCAATCACCGCTAAGAGTGCTGAAAATCATTTCGGCGATTGGGCTTCAGTTGACGGTAAGATGAATGCTTGCCTGTGTTGTATGTCAAGTCCTCAACTTGACTGCTAGCAGCGCTCTGGGAATGTGTAGCGATGTTTGACGTAACTTCAGGGGGCGTATTCCTGTACGATTTAATCCGATTTTAGTGAAGATAATACCAAAAAACAAAAGAAATCGGTATGATCCTATATGATCAGCACATACACAGGCACCTTGAATTCTGGGTTCAATTTAAGACCGGGTTTATCTTGTACAGGAACGCACCCCCAGGTAATAATGAAAGGGTTTTGAATCTCGTCTAGTAACTTGAGCTACATGGGACGGCTTGAGTATTTCTTCAGTGAATGGTTATATGCAATGATGGACTCACCTCGACAACGAAGTAGAGACTCTGCTTGGTGAGCAGCTCAACGGCGGCGAACTTATTTGTCGTCGATGAGAGAAGCTGAAGACTGCATGACTGCACTGGGGCACTCACAGTGCAACCACGCATACTGGCTACATCCCGACAAGGTCAAGCCGTCACCACCTGGCCCTGGCCCTGGCCCCACACTGGAATCACCACAAAATCATCATTTTTCACATGCACACACACCGAGTACATTTTTTATTCATACATGTATATATATTGGGTTTAACGACACACAGTTATGATAGCGCAGATCTAATAGCGTCGGATGGATGATTAATGAGATGATGGGATGATGAGATGAAGGTTTCTTGGGTTATGGGGAGGATATTGTTAAGGAAGCGGTCGTGGCCTATATTGTGGGAACCATCCCGGCATTAGCGTAGACTACAGAGGGAAACCACGGGGTATAAACTGTAAAGATGGACGGCGGCGGGAATCGAACCTGGTCCGAAAACCCCTCGCCTACCGGATCACATGAAGCGAGAGCGTTAATCACTGCGCTACATGTGCAGGTCACACTGGTACACGAATCACACGCTTTTACTAGCCTATCTAGGCTGTTTTTGTTTTGGCTCCCGTACATTTGTGATTATGATTATTGTTTTAGGACATGACAACCCTGAAACTAGATTTTATTGAATAATGACAATATTTTCCCCCCAAACTTTGGAGAAAACTGGAAAACATCATCTCAATTTCAGAAACTATAATTAATTTCTTTGTCCTCCAGAAACCACGAGTCATGACGTAGACGTTACCGATCATTCATCATTCTTTAAAATCTAGTTTCAGGGTTGTGATGTCCTTTAAAACTGCTAGGTTATACGGGGGTACGAATGAACAGGTTATGATGAAACTATGAATGGGCAAGTGAAAGGATGTTTACAAAAATCCATGTCTTATGCGGGACTCGAACCCACGCCCGACCTTGACTTCAGTTTCTAGCGCAGTGCCTTAGCTGACTGAGCTGGAGGAAGGCATGACAATAGTAGTTTTTGTAATTGTATCGACGAGAAATGAAAGTTTCGATCGACCGTCCCCCCATGCCACAACACTAACGCACGCCCGGTTCGCGCCTTCATCTTTACGTGGATGTATATATAGGCCTATATATGTATATAACAAAATTACGGTAAGACGTGGAAAAGTGAAGGTGTCAGTAGTGGACGAACTTATACAACACTTTAGCGCATGGATGGAAAGAGGACGAGTGACATCATTTTAAATTTAAATTTTCAGCCTCAGAGTTTAGGATTTCTTACTAGAAAAAACAATAGGAAATACTATACTGTTGTTGATCCCTATAAGCTTAAATCAGACTTGTAATTAGTCTGTTAGTAAATTAATGTGTATGTTCCTTTAATGCATACTGAAAAATTACAACATTGAAAACATAATTCACTACAATATGTTTGAACAAATTTAAAATACGTTGACGAATGACCGAGTAGGGAATTGGTATCGATATTTCAACCAATTGGCATTGTATAATCAAATTGACTAATTATTAATTTCGGAAATATATTGCTTCACATTCGATTTGTCGTTTCATAGGAAAAAGTCAGCAATATAATCCATTCAACGACTGATATATGTGGTATTTTGTGACCGGTGGTTTATTTGCTATAGGCCGATATAGCACTGAACTGTCATTCAGGGGACCGGAGTTCGACTCCCGCCATAGTCGATCCCGACTTTAAATTTGTCGACATTAACCTCGCAGATTCAACTGAATGCTGGGATAGTTTCAATCAAAACGTAAAATTAGGTACTATTTATGTTATCTTGTCAGGTATTCTAAGCATTTATGAACACTTTTTTTTAATAATTATTATTAGTAATTTAAATCATATTAGGCATATAAATAAACTTTTCCAACTCTTTCTGCTGTCCGCAGTTTGTCCCATTCATGTGGGGTTTTCCAAAACTTTCGGTTCGGAGCTGCTAATTTCAACAAAAACAAAGCTTACAATAAGCAAGAATAAAAGAATTACAAAATTACTTTCATGTATGAAAAAATCTTAAATAACATATGGGTTGGTTTCGGTTTTCAACAAATTCTTCACATCATAAATTCGTAATTATCTGTACATTTGTCATCGATTTTCACTAGAGAGAAATGAAATTTAACATTGCATGGCATATGCCACACTTGTTTTCCCACTTTCAAGAACTAAAAAGATACGAATACAAAAATAGTATATCAACGAATAATGGAATACCTGTCTGCTGTGATGATTACTGTAAGCTAAACGACCCCACCAACACAGAGTAATTTGGGGATACAAATGTCACACTTCCTATAACTGAATATCTGACAAAGCTACTTGCTTTTTCAGGCATCAAATCATTTCTAATCGCGTTTGTGGACCAGAGTTGAGAGTTCGTACTTTCTATTTGTTCAAGTCGATTTATGTTTGTAAAAAAATGACATGAAATGTAAGACGATCACACCCACTGGAAGTCTAAAGTGATTTCACAAATATATTCCACAACAATTATCGAAACACTTCGTGTGTATCTGAAACTCGGATTGACGTACATTTATATATTGGTGTTCAACTATTCATCATACGCATTCATCATTTCTATAATATATAATGATAATTATAATTATTTATAATTATAATATAATTTTCAAAAAAAGTTTTTTTAAATTGTAATTATAGCTTCAAGAAGTTCAATTGATATTCTAAGTAATCATCTGTACAATTTTCAATTCTTTTTGTAATATTTAATTTTCTTCTTTCAATATTTTCATTTTTTGTGAGAACCTCAAATATTTCAACTTTCACTCATTTTCATCAGTTATATTCTCAATTTTTAGTATTCGCATATTTTTAGTGAATGGTATTCGTATTATTTTCGAAGCATACTGTTATATTATTATTTATTTCAATTTTCAATTTCTTACTTATTTTTTCATTTATTCAACTATATTTCATTTATATAGACTATATATATATATATTAACAATTGTATTTTATATTGATTATCATCCTGTAAACTTTTTGATAAGCCAGCGACAATAAATGTTATTTATATATCCAAGTGATATGAATTTCATCCGGTATTTGATACCCGTTCACTGGCTCACAGTTGTGGCCACAAAAGAATGTTCGAACTACCCGTTCGCTAGTGCTCTGAGATCAGAAGGCGTCGCTCGGACCTTCTTCGTTGTGGATACAAGTACATGAACTGGAAACAATTAACGAGTCCATGGGAGTCGGTTTAGCGGAATATCAGTTTTTGAGAATAACTTTTGAATGGTTCACGTTCAAGATATCAAAATTCTGAAAACGAGGAAACACAAATATTTTTAATACCTTCAACATGGTGTAAGTAATAACTATTTATCTCGAATAGCCAAATTCTCAGGCGTATACGCTTAAAAATACGCATTTTTAAAGCGTATACGCCCGACAATTATGCGATGTAAGATGAATAGTTATTACTTACACCATCTTGAAAGTATTGAACATATCTGTGTTTCCTCGATTTCAGAATTTCGATATCTCATACCGTTCAAAAGTTATCACCAAAAAACTGATATTGCGCTAATTCGACTCCCGTGGACTCTCAAGCCAAGTCGGGCGTAGGATCGGGAAACAATTATTCACTGATCACTCACTCATTTCTGCGCCAAAATTCCACTCGTTTGTAGGGGTCGTAGAGCAGCCAATATCAAAATCAGTGATTTTATACTAATACGCATATCCTAACGATAGATCAGTATGGCAGCCATTCATAACAACAACAAAAATTGTTGTACCGGTACTAGCAACTTTCATTTATATATTGGGTTTAACGACGCACTGTACAGATGACTACGATCTATTGGCGCTGGTGAAGGATATATGAGATGATAGAATATCTCATTAGATGTTGTTGGATAGTGAGGAGTCGGTCGTGGACTATTGTTAAGAAAACATCCTACAGTATTGACCCGAACGACAGAGGAAAACCACGAAAACCTCCTGTCAGGATGGTCGACCAAGCGACCAAGGCGGGAATCGAGCCCCGATCTTCTGAATATCGGTTCAGTGTGCTAGCCACTCAACCACTCGTCTTGGTAGCAGTTTTCAAATTACTAGACGTTTAATACAATGTTTCAGTCAACATTCAAAAGTTGCTGTTTTCCAACCTTACCATTACCATTATAATTCAATTGAAGTTCGAAATTCAATTGAAGTTTGAAAACTCAAGCGATGCAACAGGGAGAAATACAACTTCGAATAAATAAATATGTTTTGATTCAACACCACCACGAGTAGAAACGTTCGATACATAATATAGCATCCTAAAAAAAAGTTCAAAACTTTATTTTAAACACTTACCACAGGTTAATCTTGAAGCTACCGGAGCAATTTTTCATAACATGTCTTACAAATTTAAAACAATATCGATCAAACGGTAAGAATAACGAAAATTGAAATCAACTCAGAAGGCGAGAAATAGATGGAGATAACTAGATGGTAAGTTTCCAGTGTTTACACCATTTTTTCGAATTCCATTACATATCGAGCACGAAGGCCTACAATAAATTTGCCCGTGAACTGAAAAAACGGGACTCGTTTATTCGAGTTTAGTATCAATCTACTTTTATGATGCTAAATTTGTTGTAACAAAACATATTTATTTGTGAAAAGGAGATTTCTCGTTTCCGCATCACACAATTAGCTTGAAGAGGTACTCAAATTGTGATGAGCAAATTGGGACGGAACAATAATTTGGCATCTCCTAAACGCGAGTTTTTTGGTGCTAATTCCTTTGAACAGTATGAGATATCAAAATTCTAATATGAGAAACACAGCTATCTATTTAATACCATCAGAATGATGTGGAACAGAATCATTAATAGGCCTATGATAATAATAATTTTTATCAATACGGTTTGATCAAAGATGACGATCTTGTCATCGCCATGTTAAATAACTATTACAAATAAAATAAAATACATGTGAATTGGCCCAATATATTACGATCTTACGATACTATGCTACAGGGTGTTGATGATTATAATTAAATATAGTTAGTCTTCTAGAAATTCTTCAACGCTATAGTAACATTTACTAATAAGGTGGTCCTTAAGTTCAATTTTAAAAGAATTGTCATGTTTTTCTATCAAAATTAATAGGTTGTGCTTCATTACATTTATCTTATTCTTCCTGGTGTTATAATTATTTTCTCCATTAACTTTGGTTTTTAATATTTCACAGGTAGGCCTATATAGATAACGTGTTTCAACTGCCGTACAATTGTGAAAATTATGCGATATGAGTTGTCTAGTTTTTATACGAGTATTTATACGACTTATACCATCTTGAAGATATGAAAAATTTCCGTCTTTCAGCTAGCTGTATTAGAAATTAGAATTTGACATCTTACACAACACCGTTCAGAAATCATCACCCAGAAACTGATCTTTGGGGTGGGCCCGAAAACGTCCCAGGTGTACCTCATGAAGTACATGGATGGAAATAATGCTATATTGTACGAAAAAATGCCAAAATTCCGAATATCGTGGGGCACGATTTTGGGGACGAGTCACCCCAAACTGATCCCTAGATCGACTCCGATGCGCTTTAAAAGAGACCGAATGCGTCCGCTCGAAGTGTAAGCCTTCACGGTATCAACTTTCTCGATCGTACTTATTCTGATATTTTGTATTCTGAGTTTGTTGTATTTTGACCGTATTTTGTAACTAATGAAAGAATGTAGGCTTACTCTGCCGATTAGTCTGATACAGCTCAAGCATACACATACTCAGGGCCTAATTTATAAATAAAAAGGATCGTGCCTCAAAGTAAAACGTCCCGTCTCCCACTCCCACCCCCCTCCAACCCTTACAAAAATATTATGGACAAAATACAACATTAATTGACAACAGATCAATTAATTTACCTTGAAACGAATTCAAAAGAAAGTATTCGAAATCATTATCTTTATTGAACAAAAGAATTATTTATAACAAATAATAATGAAAAAACATTCTCAGAATGGGAGAATCTTTATTTATTTGTAAAAATTATATTGCATGGCACAAGTATTAGTCAGTGGGTAAAAAATTACCCTATCTTTGATTTTGTTCAATTTTGAAACTAGAACGTGCGTACCGGTTTCAAAAAAGCAACTAGAACGCCGTTCCGGTATCCGAAAGAGAACCGGAATGCCGTTCCGGTGCGTTCCGTCACAAATTACCCAGAAGCGCGATAGACGACGCGAACGATTGGTTTCGTTTTTTTTTTGTTTTATTTGTTTCGTCTGTTTGTGTTCAACAGCAGAAGTTCAGAAATACAAGCCTGCGCGAGGGGCACGCTCCTGACCGTAGTTTCTCTAATATCACATTTATTTTCATCTCACGTTACTGAATGAAAAATCTACAATTACATCAATAAATAGAATTTTGATCAAACTCACGTTCTGAGCTAGGCACTTGATTAATTATGTGATGTCTGAGTTCATTTCGAACGCTTAGTTTGCCCATGACTTCACCCATGTTGACCTATGCCGTTTATAATTACAGTCATCGTTAACATAAACAATCGTCATTCATCACTATCGCTAGGCGTAATCGTTATTTGAAAAAAATATCTTGTATAAGCGTAGGTATAGGTTTATGAAAACAAACTGTCGACTTGTTATTATACTAGGTTCAAGTTCTATTGTGTAATTTTAGATATATTTTCATTTTGAGTTCGCGCTAGAATGTGTTGCCACCTGAAAAAACAATACCACTGATGACGAAGAATAATAATACACCCACATTGCCTTGGTGTAAGCATTGAAATGTGATTTTTCAATAAACGATTTCCGTAAAGAATTTGGGGTGCAAAACCGCGATACACAAATTGCACATCAATATTTCACTCGTGGCATCTTTTCCGAGACCGGTGTACACATATCTTTACTCGTTTGCTTCTTTACTCCTCCGTGATAAGTTTACTCCCCAGTAATATAATTAGATGAGCGATAACGAAGACTTCCATCCCACTCTTACGGAACTTTGTGTGTATCTTTTTTTTTTCTTTTTTTTTCAATGTTGCTTAACGACCCCACCAACAGCTAGTTTATACGGGGGTACGAACGAGCGGATGATAATGAAACGCTTTTGGGTCAAATTGGATGAACCACTTTTGAGAAACACCCCATCACAAATTTTCGAAAAAAAAATAAAACTAGGCCGGGCGGAAGAATGTTGAAAATAATCCCTTCAAGTAGCTTCAACTTCTTACCAAAAGTAAATACAAATTATGATTGAGATTATTACTAAGTTATTTGCTGAGATCGGACAAGCCGTTTTGAAGAGAAGAATTATTTATTGAATGAATTTGCATCAAATAGCACAGTAGTTTTTCTTTATTCAGAATCTTCCGCACAGTGATTCACAGCTTTGTAGACATGACAGTTTCAACGAATGTGTAGAGTTCTCGAGGATATTTCATATAGTTTTTGAGTAAAGCTGATACAAAATATATCTCGCTCATCTTACAACGCATGCTGCATTTGTCTAATAGAAATGAAATAATCAATTCGAGTGACGATAGAAATAGAGTATTACAAAACAACACGTCGAAATTAGACCAGGAGTATTCCTTTTATTTATTTATATTGGGTTTGACGACGCACTGTGCTGATTTTAACGATATATTGGCGTCGGTGAATGATGTATTAGATGATGGGATGAAAGATTATTTTACGAATTTTTTGGATAGTGGGAAGCAGTTGGTCGTGTCCTGTTGTTAAGCAACCATTCCAGTATTAACCATGAGATAGGTTAATACAGTTCAAGTGATTTCAGGGATATCAAAAAAGTGATTTCAGGGATTCCAGTCATTTCAGGGATTTCAAGTGATTCAAGGGATTCCTAGTGGTTTCATGGATTTCAGGGATTCCAAGTGATTTCAGGGATTCCAGTCATTCAGGGATTCCAAGTGATTTCAGGGATTCCAGTCATTCAGGGATTTCAAGTGATTCCAGGGATTCCTAGTGATTTCAGAGATTCGAGGGATTCTAAGTGATTTCAGGGATTTCAAGTGATTCCAGGGATTCCTAGTGGTTTCAGGGATTTCAGGGATTCCTAGTGGTTTCAGGGATTCCTAGGGATTTCAGGGATTCTAAGTGATTTCAGGGATTCCTAGGGATTTCAGGGATTCTAAGTGATTTCAGGGATTCTAAGTGATTTCAGGGATTTCAAGTGATTCCAGGGATTCCTAGCGATTTCAGGGATTCAGGGAGTATTGAACATATCTGTGTTTCCTCGTTTTCAGAATTATCTCATACCGTTTAAAAGTTATCACAAACAAAATGATATTCCTCTAAATCGACTCCCATGGTCTCGTAACCGACTCGCACAGCCGAATCTAATCAACCATCGGAGCACAAGTAGGACTACTACGTCAGCTCACCAACCATCCCTTTCACGATTTTAATCACGAAATCATGAAAAACATAGACCACAGTCCTATGGCAATGGAGGGGAGGAGTGGTGGGAGGGGGGGGGGTATATACCTGGACCTTTATTCTAGAGATTTATGGAATGGGAAATTAGTGAAATTTGGGTTAGATTCCAATGATTCCATTGCAAATGTGTGAGAAAGTTATCTCAGCCGTCCCGGTAGCTGAGCCAGCTGAGGTACCGCTTCAGTTACTTAGGCGTGGGTTCGAGTCCCGCATAAGGCATGGGTTTTTGTAATCGTCCTTCCACCCATCATCTTTTCATCGTTTCATTATCACTCGCTCATTCGTACCCCCATATGCCCTAGCTGTTGATGGGGTCGTTAGGCACCATACAAAAAATTATCTCAGTCTCTTCCCACCAATACAACTCCCATTTGATAAATGTGAAGAATTAGGGTCCAGATGCCAGGCCCGAGTCGCGTCTACGCAGCTACTACCTTCTCTATTTGCATGTTAACGAAAACACCGCAGCCGAGCACCCAAAACAGAATCGAACACATTGAACACAAGCACACAAACGGCAAGCACACATTCCTTGCACAACAATGTCATGTGCTTGATGGTGCTCCTCCGACCCCATTGGCTGGCGTACACCTACCTCCTCTCTCCTCCCCTCCCCTCCCCGCACACCTTTCACGGCCCGACACACACACACACACAGAGCCACACAAAAAAAAAACACCTGAAAGAGCATTAGATAGTCGGTGGTTGATCACAGCAGCTCCCCTCCCCCCTTCCAAGACTCTTGAGAAAACGTACCCTCTCGGTCTATCTCGCGCTCTCTCTCTTGAGATGAAGAAGGAATGCTGACGACCTTCGTCATTCTTTCATTCTGTTCCTTCGAATTCGCAACACACTCCGTTCATACATATAACACACACACGTATATATATATATATATATATATATATATATATATATATATATATATACACACTCCACACCACCTCAGATGGATAATCAACGTCAAAGGGGATGGTTAATCGGGAAAATCTATATATTCGATACCCAGAGAACTTGGCATAAAAATGTCAAGTTTGAGGACATACAATTATTAGTCTGCAACTTCGTGAACAACATTCCATTTGCCAAATACACTATTTATGTATTCATTGATTGATTGATTTATATCAGGATTAACGATGCACTCAGTATGCTAACTGATTTATCAATATCTATTGGAATCAGTTAATGATGATTCGGATGATGGGAGTATAAGATGAAACTGAAAGGATGTTATTTGTTTTGGACAAATCTCAGAAGTCACTCGAAAGTCTGTGGGAGACCACGAGAACCATCTGCCAGGACTACCGACCAAACGCCTGAAGACCGTATACCGGAATAAAGTTCGACTCTTCAGAAACTGAAGTCACCGTTGGGCATAGGTTCGAGTCCCGCTTCAAGCATGCGTTTTTGTAAACGTCTTTTCATGTATCATCACTTCATATGTTTCATTATCACCCGCTCATTCGTACTCCCGCATAACCTAACTGTTGGTGGGGTCATTAAACAAACAATAATCATCGATCAGCTAACCACATTTTACAACCATCCATCGAAAAGTACCCCTAAGCCTGTCACACGACCGAATCGACTTTATTCCGGTATGCGCTCTTCAGCGTCCCCCAAACACCGGACTTCTGGAAAAGATATATCAGCGAGCCATCTGCTGATCTATAGACCCTTCTTCATACAATGGCAGAGCTTGGAAGCCCTACAACCCCCCCCCCCCCCCCCCCCCCAATAACACCAATCCATGCTCAAAAACGTATCTCCTGAGAACCAGAATCGAAAAGGTGACCTCACAAGGTACATTTGCTTCGATTATTGGGATCTTCTTCTTCTCATGCCTTCATCATAGCTGCCATCTCTGGATGCTGCAGCTCTGAACAAGGACCCCGTGCTCTGCCCGAACCAGTCCCTAAGATTCTTGAGCCACGAAGTCCTCCTCCAGTCCTCCTGCCAGTTCTACGCTGTTCTTCAATCTTTCCTTGTAAGACTATGATTGCAACAGCCTGTATTTATTGCTCCCCATTGTGTGACCAAAGTACTCGAGCTTACGTCTTTTGGTGGCAAATAGCACTTCCAAAAGTTATTATTCATGCGCTCCACCCCTACGACATCTCTACCACACGATGCAATGCGATCAGGATCGATTCGTATCAATAATTATAGACTATTTAAGATAGGTATAATCAATAATAACAACCGCCTAGGGCACATTTGGCTCCCAACTGGGACCAAAAAGGGTCCGAAAACGTCCCTTTTTACCTCATGATGACTAGGATCTATTGGCGTCGGTGAATGATAGGCCTAGGTCTATATGAGATGATAAGATGATGAGATGTAAGTTCATTTTGTTAGGTGTTTTTGGATAGTGGGAAGGAGTTGGTCGTGGGCTGTTGGTAAGGAACCATCCCAGTATTGACCTGAAAGACAGAGGGTAACAACGAAAAAAAATGTCATGATAGTCAGTGATGATGGTCGATCATGGCGGGAATCGAACCCCGGTCACCTGAATTACGGTTCAGTGTGCTTGCCACTCGTCTCAGTAATCGATCTTTATAACCCGAGTAATGAGTACATGGTTCCAACAATCCTAGAAAAAATGCTCGTTCTTTACAAGTCTATAGTTACCATCATCATGGATTGAACAGCACCACATGACCGCCAATAGGCTGTCCGAGGATCTATCAAACAAGTGGGGACCCCGATCTACTTTCAAGTCTTCACGTCGAATCGAGTAGAAGAGTTTCGGTAAAATAGTCAAGTGCAGGCCTACAGCAAGGTTAGCCGAATAGGACCTTCACAAGCTTGAGGGGCTCAGGCTACAACAGTCTAATCGCTATTAAATACGCTCAGCGCGGCCTACCTACACAAATACGACCATGCATGTCATTTCAAACGTACAACATATGTAATCATCAACACGGTAACTAACTAGATGGATCTGAAACGTATGAACTAGCAAGGTATGCTGAATACCGAATTATTTCAAAACCATGGAAATATGTTTACTAATTGATTGGAAAGATATAGGTATAATGACCTTGCACACCCAAATGATAACTCCATGTTGTAAGATGTCGATACACAGCGAAAAATATGTGTTTTGTTTCAACACCTTATATTTAAAAAAAATGATCTAGAATTAACTTTCAATCTGACAACTAATGAGGATAAAATTAGGACAACACAAAATACGGTTTGTTGTTGGATGTGCGAGTGAGGTACGAAAAATTCACTTTTATTTAGATAGGCCTAACTAAAAATCTAAAACATATAATATTTGTACAGAAATGCCATTTGCAGTCAACTTATTCATCTAAGGAGATTATTTGAGATGACCTACTTGACACCAATTAAATAAGTGTTGGAACTATCCTCATTGTTATTTGAAACATTATTGAAGACATATAATTTTGGCGCCTTTTCAATATGTAAGTAAGTGTAAGTAGGCTTCCAATTCATTTCACCCCAATATTCATTTGGTTTTTTGACACACGCCACACCGACCCACACAAAAATGTTACTGCATAAAATGAATGAAGAAAAACAGTGTTTTTTTCTAAATAATTTTTCATTTATTATATTTCAGAGCAAACATGTCCTGTTTTGATCCAATAACGATCCAACTTTTAATAACACCGAAGTTTCGGGGGTCGAAGAAGTGATTGATTGGTGTTATAGAACGAGCTATACGATATCTAGCGGATGCAAGCTTTAATCTAACAGCAGATGTTTCCATAAAGATTCGTGCAGGTATTTTCACAAAAAGTTCGATATTTTAGCCCTGCCTTGTTTATACATTTTAAACGTAATCAACTCATGTAGTTGAGAGTAATTTTGATGTCGATCACGTTTAGGAGACAAAACCTGCGCAATGAAACACGCAATTAAACATTTGCAACGTATAAAACAACAACATACTCAAGTTGTGTCATCAAAATCCTAGTTTTGACGGCCTTAAACTGCTAATAAGTCTTCCACCTAACATTACAAAACTAGTGACATCCAATACAAAAACTTTCCAAGAACTTATACTCAATAATTATTTAATAAATAAAAAGGAAGAGGAGGTATACATGAGCTTTTTAATAGTATGTGTGGATAGATAACTATTTATCAAGTATTTTGTGAAAAAAGTGAATTTAATGTTGATGTTTACGTTTCCTATACCACTGTACAATGATCAATTTTAAGGAATAAAAACTTTATCATTACAATCATTTCAAGTTTCAATAAATGAAACACTAATAAAATTGTCGTCTCGCCATAGGTCTCGCATCACTCAACCGTCAATTCGACACTGCCGAGAAGAATAGCCCAGTGGCTAGCACGCTGAACCGTCATTTAGGAGACCGCGGGGTTCGAATCAAGCCATGGTCGACTATACAGGCAGAAGGTTTTCGGGGAGTAGTACTGGGATGGCTTAACAATAGGCTACGACCGTTTCGTTACCAATATCTAAAATAATGAAATAACCTTTCGTCACATTTCCCCATCACCTCATCGATCACTCACTAACAAATCTCATCTTATGAGATCTTATAGATCTGATACAAATCTTTACATATTTTATAGTCATCATCATTACAGTGCGTCTTTAAACCAAATAAATATACACAAAACGACATCAAGGTGTAGATGGTAAATTATTTTTAAGTGCGTTACCCTGCCAAGGTTGTTGGTGGGCTTACTTTGTCAGCTGCATCCTAATTTCTTGATCAATAGGCCTGACCAAAATAAATAGTCTTTAGTTCCAGGCCTGGAGAAATGGACAAAAATCATTGTCTCGCAATAAAGGCTACAATACACAAATGTGTGTAAAAATACAAGAATCAAAACAGACCAGAGATATGCTTTTATGGTGATAAGAATAGGTATTTCATTACCAGTTTTATTAATGGGTTGAAAGAGAAGACAGAATGGAAAAAGCAGAATGAGATAATTATAAATATACAAGGTCTACCGGAAATCCGGAAATTATTTCTTCGTTTTGATCTACAGGCAAGGTAATGTATTAACAGAAAATCAAATTTCCGCGCATAAGTGCACCAAATAATACAGATTGGTGGATATGTCGTGCCTTGAGATGAGAAAAAACTCAAATAGATTTGGTACTGTTGGATCCTTTACATGTTTTTTCATTGATAAAAATCAAGATTTGAACTTGGCACGATGCACACCAGTGGCAAGGTTAATTTCTTTCCTCCAAGGTAACGATAGTTCTGAAAGCATGCATCACCAATTCCTAATAAAACAAATGATGTTGTGATATTCCATATTTAGGCCTAAAAACGACTTCATAAGTTGTCCAACTGCTTACGACTTTTGTGAGAAACACAGACGTAAATAAAAACGTTTCAGAGCTTCTACTAGAAATGTGCCATTTCTTATCTTGTATAACACAGGTATCCCTGTAATTAGGTGCCTTACAAAAAAAAGTTAAAAAGTAAATTAGTAGTCCTCGAAAAAGACTTGGACAATACTCTGGGTAATTTTCATGAGGAAAGATGAGAATTGCGTTTTAGAGGACTTCAGTCCGCTAACATTGACCAATATATAAATAATTGAATAAACAGTCGTATGCTTAAAATGAATTACACATCAATTTATTTGATAGAAAGGCATAGACGTCGAAATGAATACATTGTCATGTATACCATCAAGTAAGGTTCATTAAAACTTGAACAAATTGAATAATATCAAACCGTCGAGTTTTATAACATATATATATATATATATATATAATATTAATATAGAATAATTATAAAAACAAGTTCGTCACGCAAATTGAGCGGAAATACACGCTAGCCCGTCCAAGGTATTGGAGAGTCGAAACCGACGAGCTCCAACGTTATAGGGTGCGAGATACAGCGGATCGGAGCCTCCGATCCTCGTCTATTCATTCCGTTCATACGATGTCGAGGACTCGTCAATAAAATCAGGTTTTCCGCTTTGCTTTAAGTTACTCATTTCAAGTTTTGTCTGTAAACTGTAAAAACATTAATTACAGGTGGCCTCCCCAATATTATTACCAACCTTGACCGTTACCGTCTAACGAAAGACTATTATTACTTGAAAAGTAAATACTACG